>LPNX011052510.1:0-140000 GCA_001517045.1 Pseudotsuga menziesii
TATGTCAGGCTCGGGTTGATGTATTTTTTGGTAACATGATGTTGTTTTTGAAAACTAGGATTGCATCTTAAAGGTCCATCATCTTCTTGCACTCACCCACTCATAATGTACTATAAATCAAAATGGTTAACCTATTTTTATTGTTTTTATCTTAATACCATAACAATATTATATAGTACATTATGAGTATGGAAATTCATAATGTAGTAAGAATTTCACAATAAAGGTCATCTAAAACTTTGTAATTGTATAGATACTTTTTAACAATGGCATAAATGTTATTTTAAATGAAAATACATACTCAAAATATTTTAAATAAAAATATGCCATAAAAATAACTCATTACATCGCATCCCCTAGCTTATTTATGTGGCAATTTTGAGTAAAATGTAATAAATATTATTTTAAAATACATTTTTTTATAGGTTTTAAGCAAAAATAGGTAATAAAGATGGCCCAAAACAAACTAATTGTCCTAGTACATTAACCATCCCTAAAGATAATATCATAAATGATATATCTTTTAAGTGAGACAAATATAGGTAAGACTTAGACCCCTTCCTAAATAAGTGCTAAATTTACTTAGACATGGACCTTAACTTAAGATATGGTATCTCTAAAAGGAACCCATTAACATTAATGTGGTCCATTGCTAATTAGTAAAGGTGTATAATAGGTGACATTTAGAAGCCATTAAAGTTCCAAGTCATTCTTAGCAAATATATAGCCAACATCGACATAAAAGAGGAAAGTTGACATAAAAAATATTATACTAAGTAAATATTACATCTCGACATGTCCCTTTAATGTACACTTGAGATAGAGGTGGTAAAAAATATGTCAAAGAAACATTAAAATAATCTCTTCTTAATGTTTAGTTAAATATGGAACAAAATGATAACCAATGGTGACAACATATTGACTATGACAAATTTCAGAAAGGGAATAAATGGAGAGTCCATTTGCAAAACTATAGCCTACAAAAAAACTTGATCGAAACCCCTCCAAAAATTGACTAAGCAAACACGATTTTTAATGGAGAGTGTTGCTTTAAATTTGTAACCTCAAAAACACCTTTACACTAACTCAAAATTGATGAAAATAATAGAATTTTAAACAAGGAAACACATGAATAGTTTGTCCATGGAACTAAATTCCCACAATGTTGTCAAAGCATAATGTCCAAAAATGACATAGAAAATTGAAAAGGGCACATTGATATTGAAAGATATGAAGATGAGTGTCAAAGATCACAAGGTTTCTGTAAGAAACCAGATAAAGTCCCTAACTATTTGCTCATGATAGTGAAAATAATCAAAATAGTTTGCAAAGACCACATGCAACAAGAGGGTCTTGTTATCATGAAATCCTCTTTTTCCTACACATGTGCCAAAGGTAAACAAATGATGGTTGCCATAAAAAAATATTTCCAATGAAAAGATTGTTTCCAAGGTCAATCAAGAAAAGAGAGTGATGATGATTATATGGTTGTAAAGGCAATAAACAAGTCTATATGATGTCCTCAAACAAGTCCTCAAATGATGCCATTACCAATCATCAATCCAACTGCAATAAGTTTTCACAATAGGCATTGACCCAAGTTTTTCATTTATGCTTGTTCACTTTTGATTTGTAATAAGACTGACTATCATATCAAGATTTCTAAGAAGAATAACTATCATTTCAATATGTCAATCAAAGCATCGATATTTGGATGGAGAGATAATACATTTCCTTTCACTATGATTAGGATCTGGTTTCAATTAATTGGATGGGCATGCTTTGGGTACTACAAATAAATAGTAGAAAAATAACTAGAAATAATAGTTTTAAACATTTGACATATCATTAGTGAACAAATTAGAAAATGGTTTAGCATCACAGTTTCTCCAAATAAGTAGAAGAAACAATCGATACGGGGCTTAGTTCATAAAAACTAATAATGGCATAGGTATTAGGGCGACTTGCATGACACAATAAAGTCTCAAAATATGCAAGAGCTATGCTTTTTGGTAATTGGTGTAAGCTTAATATGAGTAACAATACCTTGTCCATATTTACCAAAGCTACACATGCATAACCCATTTGACAAAGTAATTGTAACAAAATAATCTAGTATGCTTCTCAAAATTAAGGAACAATGTTAATGAGTAATCAATGATACAACAAAAGAAGTTACATAAGAAGGATTTGCAAAATATTTTGCATGGATTAATGAACCTCTTGCTTCTCTCTGCTTGGACCCAACCAAGGAATCTCGATTTCTCATTTTCTTTGCGTGTACACTATAGACTTTTCAAGCTAGTCATGTCAACAATCTTGATTTCATGGAATTAGCAATCACTCATTTTTCATTATTTTAATTATTAAAAATAAATATCTATTTATTTTAGAAAACCACTAAAACGTTTAGGATATTATATTAATTTTTAAATGAGTGTATTAAACTCTAAACAGTGTGGACAAATAGACTTAGAAAATAAATGAAGAGGAGTCTTTCCGAAGCTCCCATTTGGATGGCGTCAATGCAGCCAAAACCCAGTTCTGAGGGAGAGCCTTATTATTCCTGTATGCAGGGAATAATGTAATCAGCAAGTTTTATTATTCCTTGCATGCAGGGAATAATGTAATCAACAAGTTTTAGGTAACTGTGCATTAAAAGTTTCAGTTTTTTAGGTTATAGTTTTTTGAATTTTGCCTAAAGTTTTTATACTACAAAGTCTTATTGCTAAAAACAACTTTTTATTACCTGCTTCTGACTTGCTCGGACATCTTGACATCTTGATTCTGACATCCTGGGTATAGTGCCACTAACATGCTAAGGCTGCTTAGTGTGGCAACATGGTGAGATTTCTGCATGCACTTCGTGCCAAGATCACACCATGGATCCATCCAATGCACCTGTGCATGCATGCTGCCATGGCATGTTGAGCTGTTACCTAGATTATTTGAGATTTCTAATAAAATGTAGATTATTTGAGATTTTAAATAAAATGCCAAATCGACCACGATAAGGACAACGGGTTCAATGTCCAGGTTCAACTCCGTTGCAGGTATGCTTCAAACTGCTTCCTTTACAGGTTCAAACCGCTTCCTTTACCGTAACAAACAGAGAAGTTGTCTTACCGTCATCACGTTGGAAACGTAAGGTTTTGCATATTTGCCAACATATACTTCAGATTCGATTTTGCATCCAGTATTCTGTTTAATTGTATTTGTGGAGGACTTCAATATTTTCTACTCTTTAAGAATTCAAGTTTTGAAATCAAATTCTATTTTGCAGTAACAATCTCTTCTTCTCTCACTATATTTGACTATATTTTAGTGGCTCCAAAAGCGACATAAAAGGCACTCTATGAAGCGCTTGAGAATATGAAAGAACTTGTAGGCCTGTTGTGGCCTATCTGGATATTGAAATTAGTTTGTTTTAGTATAATCTTTTCACTAAAACATGAACATCCAGTAATCGCTCAGAATAATCTGTTTTGATTGTGTTGAGGCATTTTTTGGCATTTTCATATTGAATTGCAATGTAGAATTCAATGTAATCAAATGCATGTTGCAAGTCTGTATTTTAGCAGCTCTCAGCAATTTTGAATGAGATTTCATCTCATACATCGGTTGATATACATTTGAAATTTTCATTTTTTGGATTGCTGAACTGATGCTTATGGGCTTCATATCCCTTCTACTAACAGTTGACAAAAGCCCATTTCTAAGATTTATATACCCAAAAAAATAGCTTATTTTATGCGCTTCCCTATGAGAAGGAAGAAACAGCTATAATTGTTCCAAACTTGCAAACACCACACTCTATCCGAGTCTTATTGTTGTAGATCAGTATTCTAAATTTCAATGCAACAACAGATCATGTTGTCCATTTGATATGAATTCTAGATATTTATGTTGGTTGGAAATCATTTGACAATTTAACTTTCCTCCTTGACTCTAGGGTAAGTATCCTCTTGTCTCTCTTAGCGGCATGAACCTTCTCCACGTCATCATTTTACATTGGCAGTTCTACCGTGTGTTATTTAGTATATTGACTATCGCCCTAGCAACAACAAAAGTGCGTGCAATTGTAGATAAATGATTTTCCCCAATATCATTCTTCTGGCTTAAAATCATTTATCATTTTCCCCAATATCATTACAATGGCTCGGGCCTCTAAGCTCGTTGCGCAGACTCATTCCCACGACCGCTGTCGTGCCCTTGAAAGCAGCAGCCATGGTAGAAAGCCCCTGGATCCAAACCCCTGGATCGAAGTCCGAGTCTCCGAAGAATCCATTCCCATCGTTGAGGCCACAGCACCACTCAGGTCTACTGATTTGGTTATCGAGTATCACCATCAGTCCAGCCTCTCCAGCCCAGCAACCACTCGCTTGAAGGCGTCCATGAGCGTAAGATCAAGAACCTGTCGATTCAAACTGTCATTTCAATTTCTATGGCTACAGCTTGGAATCTAGAGACGGTCGCCACGGTCAACTGGAACATCATACAGAGACAGTACAAGTCCCCAGTCATTCATTTAAGTTTTGCGTTTGCAGGGACATCGCGAGTCGCCGGAGCTCATGGATGGATGATCGATGGAATGGATCCATGAGCTGCTCTATGGTTAGCTCTCGCCGAGAAGTTCACCCAGGCTCTATGAACATACTGTACCTCCCTCAGATGACGGGAATTTCCATAAATAACCCCACTAAGGATGGAATGTTCATGCCCTTTGGTTATAATATTGCGAAGAGAAGGCTGCAGTCTGTGTGCATTAGTTCTTTAGGAGTTATGTTCAGGGATTTAAAGGCGCCACAGTGGAGAGTTAGGAGATGACACGGTGATAATGTGAGAATTGAGGGAGAGGGTCGGCCAACTGCTAGCTCATATCAACAAGAGCCGAATGCCCAAGAAGTTCTTGTTCCACTGTTGTTCAATTGGGGGGCACAGTACATGGCGGAAACCGCTGCTCCTGTTGAAGCCCAAATCGCGAACAAGGAAATTGCTTTGCTTCAGGAGTACATAGCTCATAAAGGAAGGCCCCTTGGAGCCAATCCTTGCTGGGTCGTGTAGATTCTTCTGGCATGTGACCTCCAAGGGAAGGCGTGTTTGGCATAAGGAATCAGAGAGGCGCTGGATTTGATTAGAGGGGAGTAGCAAGACAGTGCAGCGGGCCTTCACATGTTGGAAATGATTACAGAGGAGTTCATTGACCATCCCAGGGAGCTGCCCAGGGAGGAACAAGCTTCTCCTCCGGGTGATCCCTTGCCCAGTGATGGATGATGTGTTTGTCTGTTTTGCTTTTTGCTATAGGGGGCGGTCACGCTAATCTGGTCTTCTGTGCAATCCTAATGTTTGAAGCCGATATGTTAATTGTTCAATGTTCATTGTTCTAATGTTCGATTCTGATGATTATGTTATAAGTCTTGTGGATTTTCAAAGTGTTTCAAGTCTTATGAATTTTCAGTCTCTACATAGACTCAAGGTCGGGGGCCGACAAGCCAGTATTTTGTGGGATCATTTTTTAAAAGTGGGTAGGCTGTTAGGTGGGAAACTAGAAGCAAATGTGAACCTATCTAATAACAACCCGGCCATGCTTGGACTCTCCAGCTTGTCATGAATGCTTCTACCACCATTTTTGTACTCTATTAGTTTTCAAGTAATATGAGGATACTTTGCTTACCGATAAAAAAAGTCTAGATAATCACCCAATTGAATTTTGCAAAGGCTTCTGAGGGCTTACTCATTAAAGACCTACGCGTGATAGTTTAACAAAGGCTTCTGAGGGCTTACTCATTAAAGACCTACGCGCGATAGTTTAACAATAAAGGAATGCGAGAAGGGTTCTTCGAGCATTCAACTCCACCTTTTTGGTTATTATCACAAAGGTAAATAAGCCCTCCTTTTTTGATGACTTTTTCTTCATCTCTCTACAAATGCATTTACAAAAATATTTTCAACATCATAGCCATCCAATTCAAACCTACCCTCCCAATGCACATCTCAAGATGCATCCTCCCAATGCACATCTCAAGATGCAATTGAGATGCAATAGGCAAAGCCTAGGAGGTTTTCCAAAAATATTTTCAACATCATAGCCATCCAATTCAAACCTACCCTCCCAATACACATCTCAAGATGCAATATGCACAGCCTAGGAGGTTCTCCACTTGGTCAAACTTCATAAAAAATGAGTCTTTACAGCAAAATTTGACCTATCTAAAGCTTTTGATGAATCTAGTTTCATTTACTTGCATTTGATTCTTATTCAATTTGGATTTTCTCAACTTTGCATTCAATGGATAGAAGCTTTACTTATCCGTAGCCTCTCTTGCCATTCGCATTAACAGATAACCATCCAAGCTGAATCAGACACTTGTACACTCTCAGCAAAGCCGAAATGGAGGGAAAACTGCCCGCTCAATCATGGTACACAACACAAGAGATTGGGCTACACGGTCTAGAAGGGCAACAATGGGCATATTATATAAGCTAACAATATAAAGAGAGCATATTATATAAGCTAACAATATAAAGAGAGGAAGAAGAATCACTACTATGGGAAGCAAATCCCTCTGTATGCATATATATTTGATACTGAATACAATTTCTACTTAGCACCCTTGATCCTTGTCAATGGTGGTGGACAAAGCTATGTAAGGTTAAAGCCCAATCAAAGACTATAATTTTTATGACCACACGAAATATATTCTAAGTGAGATTCTCGAAGGGATCCAGTGGATGCCCATCGACTGTGTGGGAAATAAGAACAAATATTGTCCCACCTGTTGCTCCACTTTCATTTTGCAAAAGAGTTGTGCTCCACTTTCATTTTACAAAAGAGTCGTGGGCTATTTCCCTTGGACTAACACCCTAATGGCAACAATGGAAGGCAGACAACATTTGAGTATTGCTGGAACAATGGATAATTACTGCATCTGAGGTAGCTAAGGGTTTGTTTTACAGTTTATATGGTCCACATGGTTTGCTCGGACTAAGCAAGAAAAAGCAACCTATATATAGTTCTCTTCAAGTTGAAAGCATAGAGAGAGCCACAAACAATCGAGCAGAACTATGGATGTATATGTGGACTCACAGGTTGTCATGGGCTGGCTTTCAGGAGACTCACAGGACATCGGGCTGATGCATCCGGTTAGGGCAGCGAGAGAAAGGAGCTCAAGGTTCCAACATATATCCTTCTCCCATGTCTATAGAGAAAACAACACACATACTGATTCGTTTCTTTGGCCCCAGGGACGTGATTGCAAGTGGAGCATTCTTTGGAGGGTTTCTCCACCCCGCTCAGCAGACATCTGTTTTGAGGAAATGATGCTGAGTTGAAGTCTCTGTTAGTAGTAAACAAAGATCCCCAGACTTCTTTAGTAATGAACCTATAAAAAAACAAATATTCTCAGATGCCTTGCACCGGGAGACCTAAGCCAGCTTTTCTACATAAAACGTCGTTGACAGGCGGTGAATAAGTGCACTTTTCTGAGTGGAGTTTTCTGTCAGGTGCAAGATGGATGAATCTTTTTTTAAAATAAAAGATGCAGAGAGCAGTGAGATTTTATTTAGATGAACAAAAAAATGCAAGATTTTATATTCTCTTCTTTTGTGTGGCCGTCGAAATTTTCTCTACTTCAGTGCATTCCACATGTACAAACCCAATTTGTTAATTGTATTTCTGCAATATTTCTTAATCAAAAGTGGATAACTCCATTTATTTCTGGGAGTCTTTTTTTAGATAAGAAAATTGTGCAAAGTTATAATATTACCTGATTAATGGAATTTTTACTATATAACTTCGCCTCAATGGTCTATTTAAAATTTTTGAAAAAAGATGGAAAAAAACCTAACTTCATTTATCATTAAAAAGTGTATTGCTCATCTGTTCTCCAAAAAAATCTATGTATGTCTTTAGCATTAATGCTAATTCCTAGTTAAATATCAAGAAGCATGCATTATTAACTCATTGTCTGCATATGTCCATTTACAATTTACAAACATGCAGTAGGAACTCATTGTCTGCATATGTCCATTTGACTGCATGTTATAAAAATAAAAAAATCAAGACTGATTTTACAGTGCAAATATGGACTTAATGTTTGGACAAATGGCTATCAAATAGATGATGCCAGTAAAATTACTCAAGAGATAAGTGTTAAGGAAAATATTAATTTTTTCTTCAAAACTTAAGATCACACCATAAAGACTAAGGAAGATTGTAAAAATTAAAGAAGATGGTAAAAATTAAGGAAAATAGTAAAGATGCTAAGAAAAATAATAAATTCAATTAAAGATTCAAGTGATTTCAATATCACTAAATTGTTCGAGATAAATTATGCTTACCATGTTTGCATTGTCATGTAACAAATTATGTAGTATGATATAACCACTGCAAATATTGGTCTATAACAACGTAGACATAGAGAATGATCTAGCAAACTTAAAACTGTAAGAGGAAAGCTGTGAGAAAGCATTTAGAATTTCACCTTGTTTTGGTCCTCGTCTATTTTTCTACATAATCTTTTAGAATTCTTCATTTTCTTTACTAAGTCATCCTTATCTGCATTCTCATTTTCACTGAGCCATTCACCTGTCTCTTCAAGACCTGCTTTGATGTTTTCCAGATCTTTCTTCTTCATCTCTCCTCTTACTTTTTCCGTACTCAATTTTTTATTCATGTCGTAGATGTATTGATCCAATGCATTCCTCAATTCCACCGTTTCCTTCCACGCTCGATCTTCAATTTTGAGTTTCTCTGCCTCCGCAACCATTTTAGCAATCTCATCATCACTCAACCTACCGCTCTCATTGGTCATGAGCATCGCCTCCTTTACCCCACTTGCCTTATGCTCTGCTGACACCTTCACAATTCCGTTTGCATCGATCTCCATACTTACGATCATTTTGATTTCGCCTCTAGGTGCAGATGGAAGTCCCTCCAAATCAAATTGGCCCAAAAGATTATTGTGTTTGATATCAGGCCTTTCCCCCTCGTAGACATCTATTAATACTGAATCTTGATTGTCATCTACAGTCATGAAGGTAGTCTCCCTTCTAACCGGAATTTGTGTATTTCTGGGGATCAATACGCTCATGATGCCCCCAATTGTTCCAGTTCCTAGACTAAGGGGAGTGACATCTCGAAGTATGAGGTTTGCTGTGTGATCCCCATTCAACACCGCAGCCTGCACAGCAGCCCCATAAGCCACAGCTTCATCAGGATGGATGGCCTTACACAACTCTTTACGGCCTTCAAATAAATCTTTAAGCAGCTCCTGCACTTTGGGTATTCGCGTAGAACCTCCCACCAACACAATTTTGTCAATCTGGGGTTTGCTCATTCCAGCATCCTCTATGCATTTCTGAACAAGATCAATGCATTTTTCAAACAGATCCATATTCATTTGCTCAAACTTAGCTCTCCTGATTTTTGAATGAAGGTCTTGGTTTTCTTGAAGGCAGGGTACTTCCACGATGGCCTCCACACATGAAGACAGCTCTCTCTTGGCCCTCTCGCATACACTGCGAAGTCTCCTAAGCGCTCTTGCATTTGATGATATGTTGATTTTGTATTTCTTTTGAAATTCCTGCACAAAATGGCTGACCAATCTATTGTCAAAATCCTCGCCTCCCAGATGGGTATCTCCACCGACTGCCTTGACCTCAATTTTGTGCTTATTAATATTAAGCACAGCAACATCGAATGTCCCTCCGCCCAAATCGAAGACGAGGATGTTCTCCCCTTCTTCCGATGAAAAAGCCTTGGACCTGTCAAACCCATAAGCAATTGCAGCAGCAGTCGGCTCGTTCAGTGTTTGTAACACATCAAGACCTGCTATGGTCCCGGCAGTTTTAGTGGCCCGCCTTTGAGAATCGTTATAGTAAGCAGGAACGGTAATCACAGCTTTGTTTACCTGACAACCAAGCTTCTGTTCGGCGATTTCTTTCATCTGAAGCAACACCATCGACGATATTTCCTCAGCTTCAAAGGTTTTCTTTTCTCCTTTGAAGGAAACTTGGACCAGAGGTTTGCCGTTGGGTCCGCATACGATAGAAAAAGGCCAAAGGCACTTATCAGTTTGGACAGAAGAATCGGAAAAACGCCTCCCGATCAACCTCTTGACATCAAATACGGTGTTTGCAGGGTTGAAAGCAACTTGGTTCTTGGCAGGCTGTCCGATAAGGCGTTCTTTGTCTGTGAATGCAACCATGGAAGGTGTGGTCCGATTGCCCTGTTGATTGGCAATGATTTCGACTCTGTCGTGATCACCAAACCAAATACCCACACAACTGTAAGTAGTTCCAAGGTCGATGCCTATAGCCTTCCCACGATCATTATGAGAAGCAGCCATGGATGGGTGGAAACAATGAAGGAATCAGAGAAACCCGCAGGACCAAAGTAGAAAAACAGAGCAAAAAAGCTAAGAAGAAACAGTAAACTTAGTAACTAAGCAGCATCCGATTCCGATTCCTACCTTTTCAATTGGCCACGGGGCAGAGGATGATATGAAGAAACAGGAAGCTTAGTAAAGCGATTCCTGCTTTCTCAATTGGCCATATGGATGCACCTTCTTGACTTTAATTACCTTTTCCTTACGTCGTGTCTTCTAGTGACATATGGCCTCTAGGCAAATCAAAACGCCCCGTTTTCTCCCATCCGCTTTCCACAAAACCGCTTCCTCCCACCACTTGTTGTTGTCTGAGTTGTTGTCTTCGTCAAATCGAATGTACATATATATATATATATGTTGTCGGATCGATCAGTTAGAGTTTTGTTGTCTTCGACGAATATTAACCAGTCTGCCTAGGATTTAATGCGACAGCTTTACGTAGACCGTTAGATCTCAAAGTGGTTAAGATCCAATGACCTGCAGCATGCGAGGGAATTGTCAAACAAATCTACGATGCAAACCCAAAGGATTATTTGACCTTTTTATGTTTGGCAAGCACAGAAGTCAAGAAAAACGGTGATTATATGCCCAAGGAGGAACCATTCTGATTACAAGAGAGCTCAAGAAAATAAGCATTTTATGTTTTACGTGCATGCCAAGATGATGATAGGTAAAAACTCGTGAGGTTAATGCTTCACCAAATTTTTGTTTGTCCTGCAACCTGTTTCAGATCATGGGTAGTCTTTAACTCGTATATGCAAGAAAAGAGAAAAGAAGAAAAGGTCAGAGAAGCCAAAAGAAAAAAAGGACTGGACGGAGCACATTAATTTTTCAATGTATTGGTTGCATGAATATGAATTGATATGCTTGAATTTTGCTAGTGTGGATTTCTCAAGATGATAATCTCCCTTGTGACTCCTTGTTTGTTTCTTTTATGCAATTGATGATGAGTATACTATTATTGGATCATCAAATATCAACCATCCATGGAATGGATGGTGCAAGAGACTCAGATAGCAATGGGGGCTTACTAATCATTTCATTTGGCAGTTAATGATCGAGCTAGAGAGAAAATCCATGGTTTCATGATGACTCTCTCGTATGAACATACCAGAATGCTAGATAACTTGTTCCGTTAGCCCTAAAGAGTAGAATGTATCATGAAAGAACAAAATAACAGAACGATACTGGATGTATATAGTGGTGAAACTTTGGAACGTGATCTGCCAGGCCATTTGTTGAGTATTCTGTGGGTGTCACAAATGATGGTGAGGTGACTTAGTTTCTTTCCAGATACTAGGGTCCAGGTATTGGGCAGTAAATCATATTCCCTGCCACCCATTCTGACCACATAGAGAGTTGGAGGGGCAGTTCTCCAATAGATGTTTGATCTTTTGTAACCCATATTATATTTAGAACTCTTACCCTTTCTTCCCGTTGTTGGTAGAGAGAGAAGTCTTTAGAGCTCACACAACAACTTATGGAAATATCTAATATGGAGAAAACTCCTCCTTTTTTCTTATTTTTTTGTTGAAAACTTTCTCTTTATTTGATGTAGTCAAGCTGATTAACAGACAAACTAGAGAATTGATATCAATATGCAGGTTAACCATATGTTGGGAACCTCTAGTCCAATAACCTAACGGGGATAGTGAGGCATTGACCTCCTGGTCCATAACATATGTATTTGATACTTATAGAGCTATGCTATTGATGTATTTGCAGTTTTTTAATAGCTTAATGTTCATTATTTGGCATTCAAGTGGTCATAGAGCTATGCTATTTATGTATTTACATTTTTTTAATAGCTCACTGTTCATTATTTGACATTCAAGTGGTATGTGAAGCTCTAATATCATGATTTTTGTATTTGACATATAATATATGGTCGTGTTTGTATCCCCGCCAATTACATGGGCATTATTATTTATTTTTCATTGTCATGGGCCAAGCCAAAAAAACAAGTGAAGATTTAATATTTTGAAAGTTCACTTCAGAATTGAAAAAGTGAAGATTTAATATTTTGAAAGTTCAGTTCAAAATTTAAAATTTATATACCTTGAAGCAAAGTAATGAATATTATATATATATGAATTACTTTTGCATCTGCCTCTTAATAAGTTTTATGGTATATAATATTAAATATTACCTTATTGCAAATATTTTTTTACTAATACACATTTTTTGTACTTGAATTGGAATTAAAAATACTAAGCTTAACTCATGTGATTTTCAAACATGCCTATGACATCTAAAATTGGGAATCCTTATAGTTATTAATCCAAATCTCTAAACAAGATTAAAGAACTGGAATTAAAAATATATTTAGTTGTCAATTTGTTTTTGTAAACTAGTGAGACATGCCACAAGCACACGGTTTTCATAACATTGCAATATTGATAAACTGTTACGATGCACTTGTACCCAACGCACCTTCATGTGTACCCCAGGGAGAGAGGGCCAATTTTTTTTACCAAGAGGGGTGTTATTGAGCAATGGCAGTCATGGTTGGACCCTTTGGTCCTCCTTAAAAGTACTATGGCTTAATGGAACTGTTGACTGCACGTTAAAGAGGTTTTTAACCTCAAGGTTGGTGTCTGGGGCCCCTAACGGTTGACCACTGGGTCTCATGGTTCCATCCCCTTCTTACACGCTCTGGTAGCTTATGCTTCAGCCACAAGACACTGGTCTTCAGTCATGGTCAATTCATACACCTTCCTGGGCCTTCAGTCAGTGGGTCCTTGCTCTCCTTGGCCTTCTTTCCTTAGAGGAATGCATCCTCCATGCCAGGTCGTTTTCATGCTTTGAGGAGGGCGTTGAGGGATTTTACTGTATTCTATGGGTTAGATGGGGCATAACGCCCTCCATCCATCCCGATCTGACCTTTCGTTCAGAGCAATCCGCTTATTTGAGCGTGTTTTGGCACCTGGGGATCAAAATACCCCTAGGTAGCCTACCTTAGTCTATGTTTTATTATTATTTTCTTTTAGTTTTAAGTTGACATTTCATAATTACAAAATTACTTGTTTTAAGGCGCGTCGACTTGTATTTTATGTGTAAAAGTGAGTGTGAGATCATATAAATAGATCATCTCACTTCTATTTTAAATCAGAACTGATGGGATAAATCATTGTGCACTTGTTTTACCCTACTTAGGGTTTTCTCTGGATGGATGTGCTCCCGGTGAGGAATTTTTTTGGTTAATGCATGTTGTTTTTCTGGTAATTCTTTGGTGAATCTCTGCTTTTAGTGATGCTTCGATTTGTTGGATGAATACAAGCACAAGGAGGTCAGGCTTCTTACCTTTTTGTTGGATGTTGGTGGATGTGCATGTTTGAAGTCTTAGTGGTAGCCTTAGAGTTGCACTTTTCCCTAGGATAGGTCACTACTTTATTTCGTGCCACCATAGCAACAATGACACGCCTTCCTGTGAGGGCGCCCTAGGATTTCTCCTTATATTTCTTAGGTTAGTTGCTTAACCTATGACCTTCCTTCACTAGGTTAGTGCTCCTCCTCAGAAACCCTAGGTCAGGTAGGGTTGTGCTAAGGTTTTCTGTAGGTTTTCACACTATTATCTTCTCACACATCTAGTCTAGGGTCAATCTTATGTTAGATTTAGATTAGTTTTAGGTTAGTAAACTCAGCTCCTTAGGTAGTTTTGGTTTGTTTAGGAGTTACTCATCGCTGATCGCCTCTCGCGTCCTCCTAGCAAGCTCCGCTGCCTCTGGCTTTCAATCTCATTGCTCCCCTCCAACATGAAGGATGCCCTTTTAGTGGTAGCCTCCCTTCCTCTTCTCTCCCACAGTGATTCCCTTTCATGCACCCAGCCCTCCACGTTTGTGCTTCCTCCCCCTTCTAAAATTCCTCCAACCATCCATTCTAGTAGCGGTCCTCTCTAACCACCAGTGCACAACTCTTATCTACTCTACGTATCTCCATCCGACTTCGTTGTCGTGACCCCTCAGTAGGTGAGAATTCCCCCAATGGCTTCTACCTTTCCCTCTTCAACTTAGACTTCCCTTCGCTACCACCCTTCACACATCGTGCGGTTACTCTCTCCACCTGCGTCGATCTATCACCCCATGCCTACATCCTTTAGCCTCGCTGTTGTAGCCACCTCACCATCTCCCCTCCATGTTGGCGCATGCTCCTCCCAAAATCCTTCACTCTCATGGTCTTTCACGCAAGGATTGACCTCCTGGTCCATAACATATGTATTTGATACTTATAGAGCTATGCTATTGATGTATTTGTAGTTTTTTAATAGCTCAATGTTCTTTATTTGACATTCAAGTGGTCATAGATCTATGTTATTTATGTATTTAAATTTTTTTATAGCTCAGTGTTCATTATTTGACATTCAAGTGGTATATGAAGCTCTAATATCATGATTTTTGTATTTGACATGTTCATTTATGGCATGTATGGTCGTGTTTGTATCCTCACCAATTACATGGGCATTATTATTTATTTTCCATTGTCATGTGCCAAGAAAAACAAGTGAAGATTTAATATTTTGAAAGTTCAGTCCAGAATTTAAAGTTTATATACCTCGAAGCAAAGTAATGAATATCGTATATATAAATTGAGATATATATATAATTTAATATGAATTACCTTTGCATCTTCCTCTTAAAAAGTTTTATGGTATATAATATTAAATATTGCCTTATTGGAAAGACCTTTTTTTTAATACACATTCTTTGTACTTGAATTGGAATTAAAAATACTAAGCTTAACTCTTCTGATTTTCAAACATGCCTATGACATCTAAAATTGGGAATCCTCATAGTTATTAATCCAAATCTCTAAACCAGATCAAAGAACTATAATTAAAAATATATTTAGTTGTCAATTTGTTTTTGTAAACCATTGAGACATGGCAGAGGCACACGGTTTTCTTAACATTGCAATATTCATACACTTTTACCTTGCACTTGTACCCAGTGCACCTTCAGGTGTACCCCAGGGAGATAGGGCCAATTTTTTTTACCAAGAGGGGTGTTATTGAGCGATGGTGGTCATGGTTGAACCTTTTGGTCCTCCTTTAAGGGTACTATGGCTTAATGGAACTGTTGACTACAAGTTAAAGAGGTTTTTAACCTCGGGGTTGGTGTCTGGGGCCCCTAATAGTTGACCACTGTGTCTCATGCAGGGATAATTTTAGCGGCGAATTTTAGCCCAGTGGGCTATTTTTCCATGCTTTTCTCCCAAAAAAGATTCGCCATTTTGCATTTTTTGAAGCCCTATTTCGCCCAATTTTGATGGGGTAGAATTTTTTCACCCTAAAAATCGTCAAATTATTATATAAACAATATAAAATCCTTGGAAATTAAAATATTATTTGAAAAATATTGCCAATCATTTTATAGGTGGCGTTTTAAGAATTGGTAATATTTGCCAACATTTATACACTTTTAAATTAATATGGTTCCTTAAAATCACACCTGGTCTCATGGTTCCATCCCTTTTTACGCACTCTGGTAGCCTCTACTTCAGCCACGAGACACTAGTCTTCAGTCACAGCCACTTCATACACCCTCTTGGCCTTCAGTTAGTGGGTCCTTGCTCTCCCTGGCCTTCTTTTCTTAGAGGAATGCATCCTCCATGCCAGGTCATTTTTGTCCTTTGAGGAGGGAGTTGAGGGATTTTACTGTATTCTAGGGGTTAGATGGGGCATAACACCCTCCCTCCATCCCGCTCCGACCGTTTGTTCGGAGCAATTCGCTTATTTGAGCGTGTTTTGGAACCTGGAGATGCAAATACCCCAAGGTAGCCTACCTTAGTCTATAGTTTATTATTATTTTCTTTTAATTTTAAGTTGACATTTAATAATTACAACATTACTTGTTTTAAGGCATGTCTACCTTTATTTTATGTGTAAAAGTGAGTGTGAGATCATACAAATAGATCTCCTCACTTCCATTTTAAATTAGAACCGATGGGATAAATCATTTTGCACTTGTTTTACCGCACTTAGGGTTTTCTTTGGATGGATGTGCTCCCGGTGAGGAAGTTTTTTGGTTAATGCTAGTTGTTTTTCTGGTAATTCTTTGGTGAATCTATGCTTTCAGTGATGCTTCGATTTGTTGGATAAACACAAGCACAAGGAGGTTAGGCTTCTTACCGTTTTGTTGGATGTTGGTGGATTTGCATGTCTGAAGTCCTAGTGGTCACCTCAGAACTGCACTTTGCCCTATGATAGGTCACTGCTTTCTTTCTTGTCACCTTAGCAACAACGACACGCCTTCCTGTGAAGGCGTCATAGGGTTTCTCCTTAGATTTCTAAGGTTAATTGTTTAACCTATGACCTTCCTTCACTAGGTTAACGCTCCTCCTTAAAAAACCTAGGTTAGGTAGGGCTTACGCTAAAGTTTTCTTTAGGTTTTCACACTATTATCTTCTCACACATCTAGTCTAGGGTTAGTCTTAGGTTAGATTTAGATGAGTTTTTGGTTAGTAAACTCGGCTCCTTTGTGATCCCATCTCTTCCCATCACAGTTGCTACCCTTCGTAGTGGCAGCTCTCCCCCCATCGTATTTCCTTCCAAGCGAACTGTTGCTAAGATCCCCCTCACCTCGTCGCTCTTTCCTTCACACTCACGGCTAACCAAAAAGCTTACAGCCATCGCTGCTACGACAACCTTTTCTCAGTCCCTTCATGCCCACTATCCCTTGCAGCCTTCACCTTGGCCAGTGCTACGTCTTCTTGCAACCTTCACTTTTAGCTCCTCCTCTTACACAACGTTTTCCATCCCACATGCTCGATCATTGATATTCTAAAAACTTCCGTTGGTCACTTACCGTACCTCGCGCTACCTTTGTTCCTCCTCTTGGATATTCACCTCACTTGGCTAGAGGTCTCTCCCTCCACGACCATCTTTGTGAATCTATCCCCGCCGTAGCAGACCATACACCATCTGCCCACCATTCGACTGAAGGGTGTTAACCCAGCAACTTAGTGTGCTCATATTTACGACTGACGAGTGAGCCAGTCAAGACCTGGCGCGGCTAAGTTCGGTCTCTCCCAGCCACCTGATTTCCTAGGGATATGGTATTTGTTTTTGTTTAGCTGAGATTTACTCTGATTCAATGCATTTACATCTTGTTTTAAATATTTCATGGTATTTTGTTATTAATTATTATTTTGTTATTTGTATGTGTGAATTAATTATTTAGATATTATTTTGTTATTTATTTGAGTTATTATTTCACGTACATTTGAGTTATTATTTGAGTGAACTAATATAAATTCCAATTTGACTTCAATCCACTTCCTTTTTTTTGGGATTAATTAGTAATGTTTAGTTTGTTTCTACAGGAATATGATGATAATAAATACATTCATATTTACATATCTGAGTTAATTATTCGTTGCCTATGGTTAGATAACTGCATGATTATAGTTCAAATTTATAATTGGCTCCATGTAATGACATTGCTTTAAGTATTGTTTAATAAGTTACATCTTCTTACTCACGTTTTATACTACGAACTCACTCTTATATCCGACTCCATTAGGCAATGATCTTTAGTCTCGAAAGAGAATACTTCGTTTAAGTGTCATAGCAGGATCAATTAGGGCTCTTCCCTAGGAGGTTACGATTTCCAAAGCATTTAAGGATAAGTGACTAAGGTGACAGTGGTCACTTGTTCTGCATATGCTTATCGATGGCAAGACCTGCCATTCCAACCAGTAACATTTTGGTGCCATTGTTGAGGACCTCAAACTTGTTGAGGTGATTTACCCTGACAAGAACGACATTTGGTAAGAAAAATTGAGGTAATATTATTGAAGACTAACAATATTATTGAAAATATTTTGACCTGGCCACTCCACAAAGAAAAAGTCCAACAAGTTTTAACACTCTCCTAAGTCATGAAGTCATGATTATATATGATTGCATACGTTTTTTGAAGGACTAACCTACAGGCTTACCTAGTTACTCCACAAAGAGCTCAGCCCATCCCATCTATCATGTATGCCCTTGTTTTATTTAGTACTTTGGTGAGATTTGCTTAACTAACCTGGAAGGTTTCTCTTGGAAACTCCAATCAAAGAAAAATAAAAGATGTACTCCATAAAGACCGGGAATCCTCACAAGATGGAATCCAATTATGAATTGTGGATGGACACATTGGACTTCTCTTGCATTCCGGGTTTCTTACACAAGTATGCCATTAAAGATGGGGGGAAGGCACTTTTTCCATTATTCCAGCAGCATAAGCACCTTATGTCATCCCGTGTGCAAGCATTCACGTAATTCATCTGGGCCAGTAACATCGTGCATGAAGACATCAGGATGAGGCTATTTTTGTTGTCTCTTCACTTATAAGGAAACTTATTTGTCAGAAATTGGTATGAGGGTTTTCCTCGCAAATTTGTTTCTTCACCCATGAAGATCATTAATGCATTCATCATGGATTGGGATTACAGTGTCGAATAACAAGAAAGAGAGGCCATGATCGACAGAATATGGGAAGAAACCCTGGGAGGAATCCAAACTCAAGATGAGGCAAGAGAAGGATTAACCAAACATGACATTACATTCGAGTTTGAAGATCCTGATAATCCGACTGCTACAGAAATGGAAATTGGTTTTGCTCCTCTTATTCTAGCAACTTTCCCAGGATATTCAGATGATTTACCCGAGGTATTCTGGCATGCCTTAAAGGGTGACCATGATAATGTCGCACATCATGTGGAATGATGTATGAATATGGCTTCAGAATATGGTATTAAATAAGAAGAAGATGTTTACATGCGATCATTTGTCATTCACCTGGGAGGAAAAGCTCTCGCTTGGTTTGTGGGCTTAGATAAAGGAACGATATCGTAATTTGTAGAATTGGTGAAAACATTCTGTAACCACTGGGATTCAGGGAACTGTGACGAATGGATACCTCATGTCAAGCATGCAAAGGACTTGTTCACTAAGGAAGCCCAAAGAAAAGATCAAATTGAAGCAGGCATTGTTCAAGGTCTAACTGATGATATCTTGAGCATGATAGATGAAGCTTCCCAAGCATATGAATATGATGATGGTCCCATATATGACGATCCAAAAGTCCTAATTGAAGAAGTTGAGGAACAAAAAGATAAGATGATTCCTCCCTTCCAACATACAAATAATTCTTATGACATACTAGATCTTTAGAAACATAATGATGGGAATTCTGAGGAAGATGGTTATTGGACATTTATGGGTCCACCTTTATATGATTCCTCGAGACTAGGTAGCATTCTATACATATATTGCAGCAAGGAAGATCATCTTGATGAAGTTACTCAAGAAGATCTAGAACATGAAACTATTTGGGACGAGGAAATCTCAATCAACTTCAGCAAGGACATTGAAGACATAACTTATGAAGACCCTGTTGAAAGAGATATGATCATTCCTTCCTCTTATGATGCTAATGATGAAGAGTGGCTCAACCCTTTTTCCACCATGATTGAAGATGGAACATCGCCAAACTTTGCAGATAGTTTTCATATGCAGATGGCCCATTATGATGAAAAGTTCGAATATTTGGGACCCCGTATCTCTAGCGATTCTTTCGTGATGTCTCCATCATACTCATTCTGCAGCAAAGAAGCAGGTTGCAATGAGGATTCTTTTGCATATATTCAGCATATGATGAGCCTAGTTCATCACTCTTAGTTGTGCCCCTCAATATGCGTAGAAGAAGTTGTTCAATTCGCTCTACCGTACATCGACAAGCCCTTAATGATACATCTCAACAATACCGAGGAAGGTAGGCTAACAGGTACGATTTTCATCCTTCAGTTTCATGATATTTATTGTTTATTTTTCATTTGAGGAAAGAAGGTATGGATTATATTGTTGGAAATTTTAAAAGTTCAAATATTATTGGGGTTACTAACATGATTGTGGAAAATATAAACAATATACATGTATGTAAAAAGAAAAGCTTGATTAAATGTAGAGACAGATTGTAGCTCACATGTGAAGGTTTGCAAAGTCCAACTCCACTGACGACCTCCCAAGTTTAGGATTCATGGGCAGGTTTCAAGCAAAAATTTTCTGAAGATATGTATGATGGAAGTATCCCATACATAAGTCCATTAGAAGAATGGATCAACAAAGCTTTTCAAATTAATGCTTCTCCATGTCACCCGTTTCAAGTTTTATAAGTTCTTAAGAATGTACGGTTTCCTGCACTCATCAAGATAAAGATCCTGGTACAAATTCAACATATCATCAATGAGGTACTATCTTGAATTACACTAAAGGACAATGGTAAGAAGACATGTATGAATCACTTACTTAGATGGTTCCATTGGTGGTATGATTTCACTTAACCTGTTTTGATTACCATGTTTAGACTAGGCAGGGTTAGTTGCATTAGGAATATTTATGTACGTTGTATTTCATGTATTTTCAGGTCTAGTTAGTTTATTGTTTTTAGTTTTTTTTCTTCATTTTGCGACCAAGGAAGGATGAAAGTGTCTGGCTCTAGATGATTTTGATTTCTCGAACATTTGATATGTATGTAGGTCTATAGGTACCATTAGATTCATAATTTTTTGAGCACTCTCGGGCAGAGCACTCGTCCCGCAGTTGGAGCCAGTTTTACGCTGCACTTGTACTCGATGCACCTTCAGGTGTACCCCAGGGAGAGAGGGCCAAATTGTTTTACCAGGAGGGGTGTTATTGAGCGATGGCGGTCATGGTTGTACCCTTTGGTCCTCCTTTAAGGGTACTATGGATTAATGGCACTTCTCACTGCCTGTTAAAGAGATTTTTAACCTCAGGGGTGGTGTTCGGGGCCCCTAATGGTTGACCACTGGGTCTCATGGCATCATCCCCTTCTTGCATGCTCTGGTAGCCTTTGCTTCAGCCATGAGACATCACGTGCACTTCATACACCCTCCTATCCCTTCAGTCAGTGGGTCCTTGCTCTCCCTAGCCTTCTTTCCTCATAGGAAGGCATCCTCCATGCTAAGTCATTTTCATGCTTTGAGGGGGGTGTTGAGGGATTTTATTGTATTCTAGGGTTAATATGGGGCATAACGCCCTCCCTCCAACCCGCTCCGGCCTTTCATTCAGAGAGATTCACTTATTTGAGCATGTTTTGGCACCTGGGGATGTAAATACCCCCAGGTAGCTTACCTTAGTCTATATTTTATTATTATTTTCTTTTAATTTTAGGTTTACATTTAATAATTACAAAATTACTTGTTTTAAGGCACGTTGGCCTAGATTTTATGTGTAAAAGTGAGTGTGAGATCATATAAATAGATCTCCTCACTTCCATTTTAAATCAGAATTGATGGGATAAATCATTATGCACTTGTTTTACCCTACTTAGGGTTTTCTCTTGATGGATGTGCTCCTGGTGAGGAAGTTTTCTAGTTAATGCAAGTTGTTTTTCTGGTAATTCTATGGTGAATCTCTGCTTTTGGTGATGCTTTGATTTGTTAGATGAACACAAGCACAACGAGGTTAGGATTCTTACCTTTTTGTTGGATGTTGGTGGATGTGCATGTCTGAAGTCTTAATGGTAGTCTTAGAGTTGCACTTTTCCCTAGGATAGGTCATTGCTTTCTTTCCTGTCACCTTAGCAACAATGACACACCTTCCTATGAGGGTGCATTTAGGTTTCTCCTTAGATTTCCCAGGTTAGTTATTTAACCTATGACCTTCCTTCACTAGGTTAGCACTCCTCCTCAAAAACCCTAGGTTAGGTAGGGTTTGAGCTAGGGTTTTCTCTAGGTTTTCACACTATTATCTTCTCACACATATAGTCTAGGGTTAGTCTTAAGTTAGCTTTATATTAGTTTTTTGTTAGTAAACCCAGTTCCTTAGGTTAGTTTTGGTTTTCTTAGAAGTTAGTCCTCGCTGGCCACCTCCTGCGTCCTCCTAGCATCTCCACTAACTCTGGCCTTCAACCTCATTGCTCCCCTCCAACGCGAAGGTTTCCCTTTCAGTGGCATGCTCCCTTCCTCTTCTCTTTTGTGGTGATTCCTTTTCATGTGCACAACCCTCCACGTTTGTGCTGCCTCCCCCTTCTGAATATCCTCCAACCATCATTGCTAGCAGCAATCCTCTCTAACCATCAATGCACATCTCTTATCTCCTCTATGTATCTCCATCCACCTTCGCTTTTGCGACCCCTCTGCAGGTGCGAATTCCCCCAACGGCTGCCACCTTTCCCTCTCCTCCCATCTGGTCTTCACCTTCGACTTCCCTTCGCTACCTCCCTTCACACATTGCGTTGTTTCTATCCCCACCTGTGTTGGTATATCACCCCACTCCTACATCCTTTAGCCTCGATGTTGTAGCCACCTCACCATATCCCCTCCATGCTGGTGCATGCTCATCCCAAAATCCTTCGCTTTCACAGTCTTTCACACCCTCTCTCCTCTTCCTCTACCCGCAGTCATGCTCCACCTCCCTCAATGGGATACCTCCTTTATGAGCTTGTTTCTTCCCATCGCAGCTGCTACCCTTCGCAATGGAAGCTATCCCTCCATTACATTTACTTCCACGTGAATTGTTGCTAAGCTCCCCCTCACTACGTCGCTCCTTCCTTCGCACTCACATCCCTCCAAACAGCTTACGGCCTTCGCTACTATGGTAGCCTTTTCTCAGTCCCTTCACGCCCTCTTTCCCTTGCATCCTTCACCTTCGCCAGTGCTACGTCTTCTTGCAGCCTTTGCTTCTAGCTCCTCCTCTTACACAATGTTTCCCATCCCACGTGCTCCATCATTGATATCCTAAAAAATTATGTTGGTCACTTACCTTGCCTTGCATGACCTTTGATCCTCCTCTCTGATCTTCACCTCACTTGGCTAGAGGTCTCTCCCTCCACGACCATCTTTGTTGCGAAGAAAAACTTCCTATGGATTGGGGTGTACCACAACAAACAAATAAACCATATAAATCAATCCTTTCCCATATCCAAGAGAAATTAAATATATAACACTAAGGGATCATGGGTCATACCTTATTCCGGATGGTTGAAGTAGATCCGTGTTGAGCTTTTTCCAATCCCGCTTGCTTTAGCAATTCACTCTCAATAATAGTAAACAACACAAGCATGCTATATAATATAATGTTAGATATACTCTAGCATATATATTCATCAATGTATAAATAATCAAACATATCCATGGATTCAATATTCATTCAATTGCACATTAAATGGACATGAAAATATATTTCTATTAATTAAATCATAGATTACATAAGCGACAATATCTGTCGACACATCTGCGAATCGGAGAAATTGAGTCCTCCACCTAGGCCTCCACCACCTCAATCCTCCATCTCTTGATAGAAATCTCACAAGAAAAGGCAAGCGTGGGAAGAACACAAAGTGCTCCAAAGGACAAAGGGATGTAGACTCAAGTATAAGCAAGCTACGACAACAATGGACTATAGTTTTCTTGCTCTTCAATTCCTCCTCTTCAATGTATCCAACGGGTTCCTTATGTAGTACTCCAAAGGGGTAATGGGGGGTCGAATCCGAGTGATATCAAGGCATGTGGAAGGCCAAGAGACAAGTGGTTCAGACACACATCGAGGAAAACTCCAAAAATATTTGGACTTATGCACACATCCCAATGTATGCTGGTTTGAGGTCAATATCCACATATATACATGAGAATGAGATTAAAAGTCGCGTACAGAAAATAACAGGTGTTTTTAGGGAAGATCTTGGAAACATCAAAGGTACAATATTGGTCCATGGGGTCCAAAGAGTTTGCAGAGGGATAGGGAAGGCCATAAATGTGTGATCAACCATGTGTGGTAAAATTCGTTGTAACAGATGCCCCCTAATGTGAGAGGTCAGAGGGGTAACATGATGGCCGAAATACATTATAAATCCATCCCAGAAGTGGAGTGATGAAAAACAAGCCATCCATCAGTATAGTGCAATAATCAATATCTGCATATGACTGCAAATACATATAGCAGTCCCAAATACATAAGAGTACGATGGCCATGAATAGGCATGATATACAAAATTTGACATGTGTGGTCATCGCCACATACAATATATAATATATCAGAATCTCCATGATGAATATATACAAAGGATCAAGATCTGCATAGAATTTGAAGATATACAATGGATCAAGATCTCCATAATGGTTGAAGATATCTGACATACACTAGAATCAAGTCACGAGAGTTGAAATCTCATGAACACTAGCACGATAAAGGAGGTAGCATATGTGGAATGCCACCAATCTGGAAAGTCTTCTACACAAACCACTACGAGTACATGTCCTACTATGTGAATAGAGGTGTCGAGGTCAAACATAGTAGTCCATAGTCTGATTATCGGTCATTGATGTATACCATTAACAGATGCGAGATCACCCACCGATAATGAAAATGGGAATCAAGGTATTAGAGTGCAATCTAACAAGTGTGAATAGATGTGTTGAGGTTGAACACTTGAAAGAATCCATCGCTCAGGGGACATTGATGTATTCCCAAAACTGTTGATGGCGAGAGAACCTACCACTGATGACTGTAAGTCTCAAGGCACTCAAATGACTCTAAACTCCTATCCTATAATAAATGATTTGAAGTCGATGGGATGGAATCTGTTGGAAGGAGGGAATTAAGGAATCCCCCATCAACCAACATGCGGTACTCAACAACGGTGTATAATGTGGAAGGACTCGAACAAGATGTGCATGAACCAGTAATAGTATCGGGAATGATCAACATGCAAAGTCAAGACAATTGAGGAATGGCCGACTCAGGCTTCAACTTCCTTCGAACAAGAGCATAAAGGTAAATGGTGACTGAATGTAGGAAGCATAGACTTGATATGCAAAACTGGGACATCTCTGTGACACAGGAGGCATCAACATAGGCTCCATGGGGACTAGAAGCTTAACCAGTCGGTGGAGATAAAATCAAAGAAACGAGTACAACTCCTAAAGTCAAACTATTAACCCAACCAACGAATGTGATATATAGTGCTCTGTTCAAAGGTGACACGATTCGACTGCTGCCAAAGATAACATCTTTTCCTATCCAGATTTTTTGTTTTTTTAATTTTTTTTGGACTTTTTTAGATATTTTGAAAAGCTTGAAAAAGAATAAATGTGATTTATAGTTACAAATATAGGAGGAGACGAGTTTCAAGGGAAAAACAAACTGGTTCCAAGCAGCGGAACATAACTATGCTCAATGCAAGGAAACATGTGTAGGATAATGACACTCGGGGGAAAGTCTCCTCTCGGTAAAAATGGGGAATCAAGCTGCAAAAGATATATAAACAGGCTCTGCTTGGCTAGGCATGAGACAAGCTTGGGATATATGGCTGATAATCAAATTCAAGGAAGCTGGTGTAGGGCTCAATAAGGCAATCAAAACTCATGATAATGCAATTACAACTTGACATATACAAGGGAGTCTCGGGGAACTGGCCAGCATAAATTTCAAGAGGAGTATGAAGCTCTTGCTCAAAGTAATGGTTATACAATACAAATAACTCCCACACCATAAAGGAGAAATGCCGACATGGGCACCAAATGCAAAACATGATCTAACTAGGACACCCATGTATGGGAAATCTATATCATTCACAACATGTCACTTCTAAAAGAAACAAAAAGGTTCCATGACATGATGGAATGGGTTCGTACCTAAGGTTAAGATGAAACAGTCATAAGGTTATGTAAAGTGCAAACGGATGTGAAACCTAACCTAAATTCCAGTTTAGACATAATACCTGAAATAGGCATGAACGGGTCAAAGCCATGGTTAACCCGCACTCAAAACGGGCTCCTACAACATCAAATTAGTTCAAATGGTCCAAAACGGTCAGAAACGGTAAAAAATTGTAGAAAGTGGGTAAAAATTTGAAATTTTTTCTATAAATAGTGAAAATTTTAAAAAATTTCATACCATTTGAATTTTTTTACCCAACATAGTGCATTTGAGCTCAGAACTTCAGAAGCGAATCCTGAGAGCATCATCCAGCGGAATCCCTCCATGTCTGATCCAGGAAGAAACTCATGCCCCTCTCTTTCATTTTGATGGAAACTTTTTAAATTTTCATGGTCAATTTAATTTTCTGGGCCATCCCAACTTGAGCGTTTTGTCCCATGCGGAAATTCACCTTTTTTCTGCGTATAGGGCTGAACATATGCGGAAAATGCCCCAAAACTCATGTACATACACGACTATTTTGAAAATGGTCACGTACAGGGCCACGAACAAGGATTTAATGGGAAAATAGTGATAAAAAACTTGGTTTTTTTGTGCAGGATGGTACTAGAGTGGAGAGAGAGAGAACATGGTGATGTTGAGCAAGATGTTCAAGATGATCCCATGTTTCAGCAAGCATTACAGGCATGTGGCTTATACAAGTTTTGGCATCTTGGCATCCTGAGGGCTAAACCAAGACTACTCCAGCTGTTGGCAGACTATTGGGATCCAAAGTCTGAAACATTTCAGATATATGGGATGTCACTCAACATCAAGGTTGATGACATATATTTCATTACAGGTTTGTCCCGATGAGGGGAGGTGGTGAACCTCCAATCCCATGGGCCAGGAGGCGGGCTGACCATAGATGAGTAAATAGCTGTGTACTGCTTTCTGGATACGAAGAAGGTTGGGAGTCAAATCCTGACAAATGCTATTCAGATTCTGGGGCTGAAAGCCATACTTTTGGCACTAGGAAGGATTGCAGGTTTGGATTCACTCCACCAGGCCTCATAGCCAATGATATTATATGCAGTAGAGTGTATGCGACCTACAATATATGACTGGAGTACTACACTGCTGAGCAACATGAAACAACAAATCAGTGACTGTAATATGGGATGGGTGCAGAACTTAGGGTTTGGAAGCGCACTGAGAACATTCTTCTTTGAGTGGGTGCCAGGGCTAAGCCCTAGGGTAGAAATTTCTCCACATGGAGTCCGGGATCCAGCTTAGCAACGCTGGGTGAATGTCATGCACAGACTGGGAGGTGGTAGGGTGGCTAACCCCTACCCAGCAGAGTTCTTTCCATGGTGGCGCATTAGAGGAAATGTGTGGTCTAAAATGGGCCTTATAAGAAAACACGCCAACAATAAGTTCTTGTGAGTTGGAATTCAAGAACCAATAGAATTTCAATAAAATGAGTCAACCATAATGGTTGAATTGACATATTTATCATAAAAAAAAAAAATGTTCGTATTTTTGACATATCTCCCTGTGTTTTTACTCAAATTTCGATCGAGAGATCTCGTTGGATGTGGAATCAACGAGTACCCACAATGCATACTTGTGATGGACCCCTCTACCCCCAAAAAAAGAAATACCTGAAAAAACATGATGATGACATCATCATCACATTTTTTAAGGTATTTCTTGTTTTTGGGGTAGTCATCATCACGTTTTTTCAGGTATTTCTTGTTTTTGGGGTAGCGGGGTCTATCACAAGTATGCAGTGTTGGTACTCATTGGATACAGAATCAAATTCCGCATCCAACGAGCTCTCCCGATCGAAATTCGAGTAAACACACAGGGAGATATGTCGAAAATACAAACACAAAAAGTAGTTTTTTTCTTTTTTCCTCCAAAATTAATAAATATTATTTTATTATTTTAACTATTATTTATTAGTTTCCTTAGGACGCCCATTTTAGACCCCAAAATTCCTCTAATGGAGACAGATCGTGGCCATAGACAACTACCCCTATGCAGGGATAGACTTCCACGGAGACCCAGATATGCCCCTACCACCAGGAGTGGCTTATGGAGGCATAGGTAAAGAATCCCAAACCCACTTTTTAACTTTTGCATTATTTAATTTTGTTGTGTTTTTTGCTATATGAACTCAAAAGACATGTTTTGGGTGTGACAAGACAGTGACAATCTGTCATGTATATGCAGATGTAGGACCATGATGACCAGATGGCTTTCCTCGTCATCGATGGAGGGGAAGAGGTGATGATATTATGGGTGCGAATGCGGAGCAGATGCTCCAAAGCATCCACACGAACTTTGTTCATTTGACACATAGATTAACCATGGTGCAAGTCGAGGACTTGTCTGAGGCCATGCAGCACTAGGTGGTTGGAGTACCATGACCATGGGTTCGACTATTCCGCCGGCTAGCTAGAGTCGTAGTGTGCTATCATGATCAACACCCTCCTTCACCTCAGGCTTAGAGACCTGAGTGTATTCATTTTTGTATGGCCATGTAGTATATTTTGGTGGCTTGGAAGCCCTAATTTTGTATATGACACTTATGTATTATGCCGACACTTTTGAACTTTAATGATTTTTTTTTATGATGATCGATTTTTATTTTATTTACATGTGTGTAAAATGTGTTTGTGATATGCTTATGGTCTATGAAACAAATTCCAATCTAACACATAGTTAGCATATGAGTCGGCAACTTGATTAAAAATTCTTGGAACATGAACGTATGTTATACTCTCAAATTGTCATTCTAGCAATCTAACACTTAAGAATCTTCATAATAATGTCAGGTCCCTAATATGATACAATCCATTAAGTTGTGAAACCAGTAACTGCAAATCAAGACGTACCTCAAGAGAATGAACACCATGCGAAATGGCATCAAGCAATAACTCAATAACGACACTATATTCAACAACATTGTTTGAGGAAGGCCATAAACATATGCCTACAGAAGACAATACTTGACCTGTAGGAGTATAGATCACCCAAGCAGCTAAAGCTGAGTTTTGAGTGTGGCGGCTAGCACCATTAACGAATCCTATGTAAACGAAAGGTTCCATCGACATTTGCTGTAAGAAATGAAATTTAATCAAAAAACCCGATCACCATAAGAAAACCTAACTATGCAATGCAAAACTGTACAATAGTATACAAAAATCATCCCTGGTTGAAGATCATGCATAGTATTTTTTGAGATAGAGCCCATTTCTAGGCTCCGCCAAGGCTGTCCCTTCATAATCAACCAGCTCATAGGTTCCTTTCTCTAAGACACGTTTAACCATGTAAGGACCATGCCACATGGGTTTAAATTTTTTTGCCCCTAAGGGCTCCTTAGCTTGATCCCATAAAAGGACCAAGTCACATTCACTAAACTTCCTTGGACGGACATACGTATCATATTGGACCTTAATACGACTCTTATTAACCTCTAGAGCCACTAAGGCATCCTGGCACTTCTCATCAAGCTGCTCTAAGTGGACCAAACGCTCTTCCAATGCGGAAGTGTCTAGTAAAAGCTCCACAACTAGCTTCAGAGAAGGGATTTCACATTCAATCGGTAATACTGACTCCACCCCATGCACAAGCTGATAGGGAGAAAAATTGGTGGTAGTCTTAACCACAGTTCTATAGGCCCACAAAGCAAGATACAACATGATATGCCAATTATTCTTGCTTTGTGTAATGATTCATTGGAGATTAGACTTAAGTGACTTGTTCATTACTTCAACCTGTCCATTCGCCCGAGGGTAATAAGAAGAGGAAGGCTCTTGCTTATACCCTAACTTGGAAGCCAACTCTTCCATCATTTTGTTCTGAAAGTTCCTACCATGGTCAGTGACAATCTCTTTCAGAATGTCGAACCGAGTGATAATCTGGTTGAAAACAAAATGTGCGGCTATCTCACCATCGGATTTAACTATGGGCATAGCCTCTTTCCATTTTGTGAAGTAATCGACAGCCACAATAATATGATGGTGCCCCTAAGCCGAAATTGGGTTGCAGTCCATAAAATCAAGCCCCCACTTAGTGAAGGGATCAGTAGTGATAATAGGATGCAATGGGGCTGGACGCGAGCGCATATTACGTGCAAACACCTGGCAAGGGTAGCACTTATTGACCGCATTAACGCAATCTTTGAAGATAGACGACCAAAAATAGTCCGCTCTCAATATTTTTTGGGCTGTAGAAAGACCAGATAAATTATCACCACACGCCCCTCTGTGGCAATCGTTAAGCACAACCTATGCTTCATCATGGGTTAAACAACAACGTAAATGAAATCTACCCCACGATGATACAAAGTTTTATCCACTATGAGGTATTTCTTCGCTATATGATGTAATCGTCGTCGCTCATCCTGTGAGAAGTGAGTGGGGACCTTCAATGTTTGCAAATACACAATGATGTCTCCGTACCAAGGGTCCACAGATGAGATGAGGAATATATGCTCATCGACAAAAGAATCATCATAAACCTCCTCTTCCTCCAAGTTTGGAAAATATGATATGAGCTCCACAAAGATCAACGATTTCTTCGATTTCACTGAAACAAATTCGAGATCAAACTCTTGCAAAATCACAATCCATTTATTATATTTTCCCCCAATCATCCTTCTAGTGAGGACGAACTGAAATGGATTGATGTGGCGAATATTCACCTCAATCCTCCATCTCTCAATAGAAAGCTCACAAGCAAAAGCAAGCTTGGGAAGAACATAAAGTGCTCCAAAGGGACAAAGGGATGCAGACTCAAGTATAAGAAAGCTACGACAACAATGGACTATAGTTTTCTTGCTCTTCAATTCCTCCTCTTCAATGTATCCAAGGGGTTCCTTATATAGTACTCCAAATGGGTAATGGAGGGTCAAATTCGAGTGATCTCGAGGCATATGGAAGGCCAAGAGACAAGTGGTTCGGACACACATCAAGGAAAACTCCAAAAATATTTGGATTTATGCACACATCCCGATGTACGCAGGTTTGAGGTCAATATTTGCGTATATACATGAGAATGGGATTAAATGTCGTGTATAACAAATAACATGTGTTTTTAGGGATGATCTTGGAAACATCAAATGTACAATATTGGTCCATGGGGTCCAAAGAGTCTGTAGAGGGACAGGGAAGGCCATAAATGTGTGATCAACCATGGGTGGTAAAATCAGCTGTAACAGATGCCCCCTAATGTGTGAGGTCAGAGGGGTAACATGATGGCCAAAATACATTATAAATCCATCCCAGAAGTAGAGTGATGAAGAACCAGGTGGAAGAACTAGCCATCCATCAATATAGTACAATAATCAATCTCTACATATGACTACAAATACATATAGTAGTCCCAGATACATAAGAGTACAATGGCCATGAATAGGCATGATATACAAAATGTGACATGTGTGGTCATTACCACGTACAATATATAATAGATCAGAATATCCATGATGAAGATATATAAAGGATCAAGATCTCCATAATGGCTGAAGATATCTGACATACACTGGAATCAAGTCACGAGAGTTGAAATCTCATGAACACTAGTACGATCAAGGAGGTAGTATATGTGGAATGCCACCAATCTGGAAAGTATTCTACACAAACCACTACAAGTACATGTCCTACTGTTGTAATCTCACAGATCACATAAGGTTACCAATAATACACATTAAAAGCATACATACATAATAGAAACAAGAGACAAGAACAAGTAGGCTGAATAACAGATTATATTATAATGAAAGGGTCCATACAATACAGAGAACTGAATCGAGTTCTCATCTGGCTCAACAGCCTAATATATATTAATTACAAAACAATTACAAATAACTACCTGTCAGTTCGGTCAACCAACATGACCTTATGTGGCCGATCTAATCTCTAATTAGTCGGCTGATCGACTTAATTGGATAATTGACTAAGTCGGCTATCATTCCAGTCGGCTTACCGACTTGCTCCTCCAACATCTCCCCCACAAACAAAACGTTTCTTCGTCTTGAAGAAACAGGGAGGTACGAAATTTTTTTTTCCTGTCCTAAGTAGTTATTTTCGTGTTTTGATCTTCATGGGATGTGAAGTCTGATGGTTGGTCTTTTCTGTACACAGACTTGGACAATTGATTTAGCTGTCACTGCCAGCTGATGTTGGAATTCCGTGCAACTTTGCAGTATTTTCTATATGTCGATGGTTAATGTAGTCAGACTTGATAGTATCGACATCTTCTCTTGAATGGAAATTTCTGCTATCTTTCCCATGTTGGGACCCATAAACTGGTCATTTTCCTCTTCTATTTCAAAAATTCATTTCATCTACGAGCAGATGATGTCTAATTTTTCTAAACTTGGAATTGCTTGCTGCACCCATTGGTGTGCTTATCGCTCGAGCTTCTACAATTTGGCTGTTTCGAGTACTATTTGATTTTCAATTGTGCTTCTGAGTGCTTCCTCTCTTCTTTTTCTCTTCTCGAGCGTTTGGATTTCTTATCGATTCTGGTGAGTTTACTGATAGACTTGCCCATAATAAGTAGGCCAGTCTCATAGTAGTTCTTCCATAATGACCGACTCCTCCATGTGATCTTGCAATACCTTGTATGCTTCTGAAAAAGTTGTGTGCTGCTGCATCAATAGTCGAGTTGTTTCTTCTTTCTACTCCTCTCTTTTGTCCTGTATCTGTGCCTGTAGCACCGACACTATGCTCTCAAATAGCTAATAAGTTTTTTCTAGCAGTTTGTCGGTGTCGACCTTTGTCGGTCCTAGTATCACAGATTGCACAAGGTTTCTGCATTTGTTAAGGAACTCGACTTGTTCTTTTCCAGTATTGTCGAGCTCCTTACATCTATTCTGGCTCCTTGTTTTTTCTTTGATTGCCAGTGTTTCCAAGAGTTTCCCTAATTCTCCATCCCTCAGCTTGGTTGCATCAACTGCAGTGGTCGACCCAAGTTGACTGATCTGGACTATTGTCATCTAGCTTTGATGGTCCTTCTTCTTTTTTTCTTTCTTTCTTTTGTGCTTTTGTTGCTTTGTTGGCTTTGGCATCTGTGTACCTGCAAGAGTCAGAATTGGGTTGTCTGGTTGTTGGCTAGAAGTGGTTGAAGGTATTTCTAGTTGGGTCGGTTGGATGATTGCTGTAGCTGGTTGTGCACCAAGGATCCAGATGCGGATGTTGTTGGTGCTAATGGTTGTGGCGGAGGTGGTTCAGGTGCAGCTGGTTGGATTACATATTCTAGGTTGGGGGGTGGTGGTGATGGCGTTGGTGAATGGTCAGTTGTGATTGGGTTGGTGGAGATATGGTCGGGTGATGGGTCGTGGATCTGTGGGGGTGAATCTTCCTGAAGTTCGGAGAATAGTTTGTCGATTTCTCGATTTATTTCATCCATGTTCTCTCCTTCCTCATCTCCTGTCGGTTCATTGGATGGTGGGTTGAGTTCGGGGACGGTCAAAATGAGCGATGTAGTTTGACTTGCGACAACTTCAGCTTGGTTGTCAGGATTTATTTGAAATATCGAACTTATGACTACCCTAGTCCTCGACCTCTGGGGTACTTGGCCAGGTTGAGGAGCGGGTAGTCTAGATCCACCAAATTCAAACAGAGGGCATTTGGTGGTGATCTTTTGTGTTGAGGTGAGTAGCTCAGGCAGTTTTTCAATATATGCCTGGAAGTCTCTGTCTCAGTCAAACCTCTCCTTTAAGGTTTCCGGCATAGCATTCTTGCATATGTCGATTGGGCTTATGGAAGGAGGTGTTGGTAGTGCTTCTTGCATGATTTTGATAGGAGATGGGGATGGAGGTGTAGATACAAGATCGACAACATTTTCGACCGTCGAGGTGTTTGTGCTTTTCTCCTTCTTTGACTGACCTTGTTGTGCCCCTGCTTCGACGAATCTCTGGAACTGGGTTTCGACTGGAACTTTGTTTGCTGTGGCATCTTCTATAATGTCGCAGGCAATAGCTACTAGTTCTTCCTCATCTTCTGAGGACTCTGTAATGATAAGCTTGCGCTTACCCTTCCCCTACTCCTATTCTTGATTTCTTTTTCTTTTTCTTGAGGCTGCTATCTCCTTCGACAATTTGCGTATGTTTTCTTTGGTGACAGCATACTTGGGGTTTTCAGTATCTATCTCTCCCCCTTGGTCTTGACTCGAGACGAGGCTTTCTTCAGCTGGATTGGTTACTGGCTATTCTGTTTGTGTCTCTTCCCTTTGTGCCGTTGGTGGTTTGGTTATAATTTGCAGTCGACCAATGTCTCCTCCGACACAAATGTGTTGATGTATAAGGTAAGTTCATAATCTTCTTTTTTCTCTTGTTCTGTCAGTGGCTCTTCTATCAATAGGTCTATCTCTTTTGCCTTTGCTGGTATCAACAATTTTGTACCCGACTGTCAAGATAACTCCCAAAAAATTTCTTCGACTGTCAGGTAGTAGTCGAGAGTCTTTGCCTGTGCCTTAGCGCCCTGCATGTACCACATCACGGTATGGTTGAGTTCTAACTGGATGTGAGCAGTTTTGGGCAGACTTTGTCAGATGTTCTGGGGCACCCTCCATCTAGTTGTTTGGACTTTCAACTATTGGAACCAGTTTTCTAACAACACTTTGCCTTTTTCTAGTTCCTTCATTGTTCCATTTTGGGAAAACGGTTTGAATCTCCACATATGGAATTTTGTAGGTTCTTGAAATTGTGTGTCCCCTATAGGGCACGAGGAGTACATGACTATCCATATCATAAGGGATGGGAACCTTATAATCCCTCCCGACTCCTGGCATTTTTCACAGATGCCTTTGAGCATGTTGGTGACATACTTAGCCCGTCTATATATTTTTCCTATGTCGGCAATGGTATCTACTGCCTCCAACATATCTAGTTTGAGGTTGCTTCCTCAACCTGTCGGTGTAAGTCCTGTGGCTATGATTTTAACCACAATTTGTGGCATTCACGCTTGTATTTGGATAATCATTAGCCCTTTGGAGTTCTTGCCTAATGCTGATCCAGTTAGTTCCTCTACCAGCCCTTCTTTTATTCCAACTGGCACTGGATCACCTTGGTTTGATAAGCCAGTCAATTTGTAGATTACTTCTCTGGAGATTTCAACTGGTCTATCGAAGTAAAATCTGTCATTGTGGTACCAACTTATGATAAATTTTATCGTTGTTTCCTTTGTGCCTCCAAAGCTGGCCATGAGTGGTGTGTTTATGTAATTCACAATAGCACTGTGATTTATTTTCTCTGCAGCTTGTGTAGGATTTTTGTCGACATAGGCCCACTCTTTAATCTCGGCCCATAGTTTCTCCCATGATCCCTCCTGAACCTTAGCGTTCTTGATGTTTTTGAGTCTCCTCATCAATGGTGTCTCTGCGGTCTGTAGTTCTTTAGCCTTGGCTGCAGCTTTGGTTTGTTTTGGTGCCATCCTGTCGGTCTGCTGGTCGACTTTACTTCAGTATTCTTGGCTTTCGGTCGTCTGGTTGCTAAGTTGCTCTCTCTGTTTGAAATGCTGTAAGTGATCCTTTGGCGGTTCAGTATTTATAGTTGATGCGTTTGACGTTTTTGTCGATGGATGTATTAATGGCGGACATGATGGTCCAGCATGAACACTTGATTTTGCGTTAATGGTGATTTGATTTTGTCGCTCATAGTCATGAAGGTGTGATGGGACTTTCGAGGTCATTGGTCGATGTCGATCATGTGAGAGGTCGATGGTGTTATGTCGATAGGCGTGATGTCAGTTGTCGAAGTGGTGATTCCCTATCATACTTCTTTATGTATTTCGATCCTTTTTTTTTTTGGATTTTTCAGATTTTTATAGCTTTTGTTTAACCGTTATGGTCGTTATATGTTTTTTTTTAAGACTTGTTTAGTTTTTGTACCGTTTTAGTTGGGCACTGTTAACAAGTTTCCAAAATACTATGCCTTGTAACATCCTTCGTCAGACTGATCCATTGGCATGTATCTCTTCGACAACATAGGGTCCCATCCATTATGTATGTAGCTTTTTGGGTTTTCCTTTTACCCCACTACAGTGTATAGTAAGACAAGGTCTCCTACCAACAGGTTTTTGTTTTTGATGTTTCGATCGTTCCATGCCTTTTGTTGTTGTTTCTGGATTTCCTAATGTTGTAACGCGATTAGTCGGTGTTCTTTAAGCTTACTTAGTTGCAGCAGTCAGTCCTTTCTTCCTTGTTTGACATTGACATGTAAAATCTCTGCGATAATAGGTGTCTGTTGTCGAAATTGTAGTGGAAATACTGCTTCTTGTCCATAAACTAGTCGAAATTGTGTTTGGTCAATTGAACGCTTGTATGTTGTTCTATATGCCCATAGTATTGCAGGTATCTTTTCATCCCAGTTGTCTTTGTCGGTGTTACATATTTTTGTTAATCCTTTTGTTAATGTTTTTTTAAATGCTTCAATTGCTCCATTCGACTGAGGGTAGTAAGCTGTACTCCAATGGTGGTCGATTTGGAATTGATCTGTTAGTGTTTTAATAGTTTTATTAATAAAGTGTGTTCCCTGATCATTGATTCGAGTTATTGGAGATCCAAGTATGGTAATGATATTCTCATAGATAAACTTAGCAGCTATCTCGCTGGAACATGTGTCGACTGGTTCTGCCTCTGCCCATTTGGTTATGTACTCAACTGCAGTTATTATGTACCTTGCACCTGTTCTTTTTGCTGGTATGGAAAATGGTCCTATGAAGTCGATGGCCCAAATTTAAAATGTCAAACTTGGGTTTACTGATATCAGGGGCATTTCTGTACTAGGTAGGGTTTGACCCAGCCGTTGACATCTATCACATTGGCTTACAAAAAATTTGCAGTCTTTGTAAAGTGTCGGCCACCACAACCTTGATTGTTAGATTTTCTTTGCAGTTGTGTCTGCTTGGAAATGTCCTCTGGCAGGTCCGTAATGTGCTTCATCATATTATTATTTTCATGTTCCAGTACACACCTTCTAAGGATGTCGTCCAAGCCAATTTTATATAGAAATCCATTTATGAGGCTATATGGTGCAACTTTCATGGCTAAGATTTGTTTCTTCTTCGTATTCATGCCTTCTGGTGCTTGCCCGTTTTCTAAGAACTGATCTATTTCCTCCAATTCTGTTAGGACTGCTTCTATTTGAAATAGATGTGCATTCGGTAAGTCATCTTCGACTCCTGTCGATTCCTCTCCTGTGTTGATACGGGATAAATGGTCAGGACCAACATTTAACTTACTTGGTCTGACGACGACTTCGAATTCAAATTCTTGGAATAGAAGTAGCCATCGACAAATTCTTCCATGGTGTAGAGGCTTATTTACGAGGTATTTTAGTGCTTGGTGGTCAGTGTAAAAGATAAATGGATTAGCTAGTAGGTAGTGTCGATATTTTTGTAGTGCGAAGACCATTCCTAATGCTTCTCTTTCTGTTGTTGAATAGTTGCTTTCAGCTTTGTTTAGTTTTCTGCTACTGTAAACTATAGGGTAGTCCATTCCATCATCTCCTGGCTGAGTTAGGATTGCTCCTATTGCCAGGCCTAATGCGTCAATGTGTACATGGAATTTGGTCGACCAGTTTGGAAACCTTAGGATGGGTGCTTCGACTAGCTTTCTTTTTAGTTTTTCAAATGATATGTTGCATTCCTTTGTCCAGTCAAACTCTTTATCTTATCTTAGTAGTTCTTCCAATGGGTAGGTCATATCTGAATAATATCTTATGAATTTTCTGTAGTATCCTATATGACCGAGTAATACCTTGACTTGTTTTGGGTTCATCGGTGGTTTTAAGTCGAGGATAATTTTTATTTTTGCAAAGTCGACCTTAATACCTTCTTTATAGACAATGTGTCCTAATAATATCCCTATGGGGGTCAGAAATATGCACTTCTTGATGTTCAAATATAGTTGGATCTGTTGGCATCATTCTAACATAAGCCTTAGCCATTTGCAGTGATATTTAACATAGAGTATATTGTCCAATCATCAAAGTATACTGCCATTGTTTTGTAAATATATTCTTGGAATGTTTTGACCACAATTCTGGAAAATACTGCAGGTGCGTTTTTTAGTCCAAAAGGAATAACCCTATAAGCAAATGAACCAAATTCACAAACAAATGTTGTATTTTTCTGATCTTCTTTGGCTATTGGTACTTGGTTATAACCTGAGAATCCATCTGTAAACGAGTAGCATTCATGGCATGCGACCTCATTTAAGATTTCATCTGCATAAGGTGTTGGAAATGGGTCTGTTAATGTAACTTTATTTAGCTCTCTGAAATCGACACAAATTCTTAGCTTGGTTGGATCATGTTTCTTTGGTTGAACAACCATTGGACTTGCCCATTCTTATTGGTCAATAGGGTAGATAATACCTGCTGCAATCATGTTATCAATCTCCTCCTTGACTATCTCTTTGTATTTATGAGCTAGCCTATATGGTCTTTTCTTCACAGGTCAAATATCATGTTTAATGTCGATTTTCATTTCACCCATTTCATGGATTAAATCTGTGAGATGTTTATAATCTCTGGAAAATACATCCTGAAATTATTTTAATAAGTTCATTATTTTTGTTGTTTGCTCTTCACTCCAGTAGTCTCCAATTTTTTCCATTTTTGGTCGGTCATCACTTGAGATGTCGAATTCTCTAGTTTTGACTTTAGCATCTAGCCATTCCGGTGCTTTGGCTTCATTGATTGGTCGGCTCCCTTCCTTAAATTGTGAAAATGTGGCAGGGAAATCTGCTGCGGTCATTCGGTCATTGTCCTCCTTTTTGTTTGTCTCAACTTTGAGTACTGTGTGAATTGGTTTTGTTGTTTCGTCGTGGTTTGGTTTCCATCTAAATATTTTCCCTTCTGGGTTTTCATTTTCCATCTGTATTCTTATGGACTGTGGTATTGTCTTGGTTTGTATATTGTTATAGTTTATTGTTAGTCGGTTGTCTTTTAGGTTTTTGTTTTCTGTCGATTGTACAGATGCTTTGATCTGTTTTGCTGTTTCGACCAAATTCTCATTTTGTGGTACAAAGTTGAAATCTTTGATAAAATTCTCTTTGAGTTCATGCCATAGGAATGTTTCACCTCGATCTTCTTCCATTTTGTACCATTTGTTTGGTAAGTCAGAGAGTGTTGATGGAAACATGTGTGGCCATGTACGTTCATCTTTATACCCAAGTCTTTTCCATTCTTTTTCACATGTTCTTATGTGGTCTTTTGGATCTTGTCCTTGGATGAACATCGGTATTTGGGCTTGATTGGTTAATTTTTTTCCTCAAAATCTTTCTATGAAGAAAGTTGACGCTGTTGTCCAAGTCTGCAGTCTTGATTGATGGGTATCCCACCATCTAGCAGCTTGGCTTATAAAAGTTTCCACTAAGCTTTGTAGTCGTCCATGTTCACCAATGTTTCTGGATACTTGTTCTATATGCATGGCTGGTGATTCTCTTTCTTTATACCTTGGTATCTGTGTATTATTTATATTTACTGGTTTTAAGGTAGGATATTCCCTACTTTTCTTTTCAAATATTTTTGGCATGGTGGACACTAAGAAGCATCGTCGGACTGGCTTTTTCTGCATTTTTTGAATAGTCCAGCAACCTCTTGCTTGTGTTTCATAGTTCTCGACTTCCCAATCATATAATTCTGCGTCTGAATTATATCCTACTGAATCTTGATTACCTAAGTGAAGTTTTCCGTAGACATTAGGTTCTATGTAATCTTCATTATTCTGTATCTTATATAGTTGTCGAATGTCAACTTCTTCATCAATAGGTTTTGTCCAAGGTTATCCTTGGGATGGATGAATAGGTACAATGACCTTTTGTCCATTTCATTTTAGTTTTATTCTTTCTTTGTATAAGGATATCGATGCTTTCATTTTTCTTACCCAAGGTTGACTTACTAACGCTGGGAAGGAGCTGGATCCTTCCTTAGGGTCAATAATTTCAAAGTCGACTTTGGTTGATATTCCTTTTATTGTTGTGTCAACATTTTTCCATACTCCAATAGGTTCAATTAGGCCTTGTTTGGATAATTTTAGGTATATTCCTGATTCGTATAGTCAAGGTCTACCCAATTGTTCCTAAGTGTCTTGAGTCATAATATTTTCCTGTGATCCGAAGTCGAGCATGACTTGTCGGACATGGTATCCTTCAATTTCCAGGTCGACAAGTGGGTCGGCATCACTTTTATCTTTTTGGTTTAGACTGTAGATACTTTTTTTTTGTTTTTTGGTGTTGTTGTTGTGTTTTATTTTCTACAACAAGTTGATAAATTGAGATACTATTTTATATTTTTGTACTAAGTGTATTAATGCTTTTACTGTGTTATGTTGGTTGTCATTAGATTCTTCTTGTTGGGCAAATTCTTTAAATACATTTGTTGCATCTTTATATATATTTTTTTCTTTAACTGGGTCAGGATAAACATTCTTTTATTTTATTTTACTTATTCGTGGGTTATCATTCCCAATTTTTGTCCCTTGTCGGGTTACTATATGCAGATTCTTTGTATTAATTATATCATGTTTTTGCACACACGACAAGACATTAACATTTTTCTTCTTATTTATTTTTCAAGCATAGTAGGGAAATCCTCTAATGAGTGATCCCCTACTCCACAACTAGTACAGAATTTTAGGTCAGTTCTGTCCTTGTATAGACAGTCTGCATATCGATGTCCTTCCTTATAACATGTGAAACATTGCATGGGCCGACGTGGTCGGTTGTCACGATTTCCATAGAATCGATCTTGACCTCCATATCCTCCACGTCAGTTGTCAAACCAGCATTTGTATCGACGACCTTCGTACCTTTGATTATTTTGGTCATTTTGCGCATTGTTTCATTGCTCATTGTTCTGTACGACTGCGTTAGTATGGTATACTGCATGATAGTTCTGTCGGTTTTTTAGGTTTAGATGGCAGTCGGCCGTGGCGTGATTCTTTTTTCGCATATAGCACACCAAGATGCTTTGTCGTTTTTCATGTTAAACAGGCAATATTTTGTCGTGTGATCGCCATGGTCTTGGAAAATGTCGCAAAAACACTTTGTTTGCACAAATCGCACATCCTGTCGACTGATATCCTATCGATAGTTGTCTTTTGAATGTCCAGCCGTTGAGCATTTCGTGCACCAAATATCCTGACTCTTAAGGTTTAGTTATTTTAATGATTTATGCACGATCTCAAGTTGTTCCTCCAGTTTATGATCCATGGGGTATGCTGGAATATCTTCATCCATTTCTACTTGTAGAGATTTAGTAAGCACATCTTCATAAGTTTTGAATGTCTCCAGACTTATGTGCCAACGATTTTTCTGTGACAGACCTGCAAGAAACCACTAGATGAATAGTTGCTCATCAATGACATAATCCAATTGGCTGAGAAGGTCTTTCCAGCGTTTGTCGTAGTCGCAAACAGTTTCTCCTGACTTTTGTAATGTTGTATTCAATTTCTTAGCTGCCAGATGTTTTGCATCTGGAGTTTTAAAGAACGACAAAAATTGCGCTTTGACTTCTACTTTAGTTTCTCCAGGGGTTCTTTCAGAAAAGCTCATTTACCATGTTAATGCTCTTTTCCTTAAGGCACTAGCGAACTGTGCCATCTGTCTGTCTTCATCTGTGACTTGGTTTACCTCCCATGTCAATTCGCAGATGAACCAATGTCATATGGGATCCTTGTCTCCCTCATATATAGGGATGTGTGTTGACCTGTGACCCAGGTCAGAGTCACTGTCACTGTCTTCTTCAGGAGGTGGCAGTGGTGGGGGTAGTGGGATGTTTTGTTTATTCTTTTGTGCAGAACTATTGTCGACAGAACTCTCGTTTCCGTCTGTTGTCTTAGTTGTCATTTCTTCTTTGACAAGCAGTCAGTTGGGGTCTACTTCTCCTGTTGATGTCCAGCTGCAATTATTTGTCTGCAAACCCAAATTTTTTGTATTCTCCAAAGCTGTATTTGGCAGGGGGGGTGCTCCTTCATGTGTGGGGTAAAGTAAGTGGATACTTCGGTTGGAGGGTAACGCTTGAAGCGTGACCCAATTTCCTTCTTCTGGTCGACGGATAAGTAGATGATTATCATCGTTTTTCTTGTCGTCTAGTTGGCCCCATATACCAAACTCACTAGCTCTTAGTCTGAGGTCCTATTCGACAATGGCTTGTATCCTGGTACTCAGATTCGTTGGAGATAGAGGTCTTACCTCCTGGGGAACTTTTATTTGGAGAGCTTCTCGCTGCTCTATCCACAAATCTTCTTCCATAGGGGATGCTTCTTCTTCCACGCCTTCTTCTTGTCGGTCATGACCCAACTCTAGCAAATTTCTCTCTTGGTTTGTCACCCTAGTACTCATTCCTCTTTGCAGTGCTATAGCTCTTTCTCTTTTTTCTTCCCTTCTTTGCAGCCTCTTCTCCCTCTCTATTTTTTGTAAGTTCGTCGTACCTTTATGTGACACTGTCCTTTCGATTTCCTTTTTAGGTCAACTTCTCATCACTGGTGAATGGTATCTCTTTAGTTGACTAGAATACTCTCCACTTTACCCTGACATACGACTAGCTACCCCCCCATATCCTACCCGATGCTTTAGAAAGCCTGGATAGTTCTGTTTACTTGCTTACGAAGTATTCCCACTCCCTTTCGGCAATGAATTTCTCCCACTTCTTTTGTTTTTCTGCCCAATTAGGGTTTGATGGCAGTCCACATAGTGATGGACGAGTTTCAACGATATGACCCACTCCTTTCTCTATCGGGAACTTAAACAACAAGGTCGGTAAGGAACACAAGAATTGCTCATTAAGGTCTATATAGAATTTCTTCTGAATGGTTTCCACCGAAGTTATTTCTTCTATAGCTTGTTCCTCGCAGAATTTGTCGGTGATCTTTTCAAACCACTCCGACAGGTTTGTCCTTCCCCCTCGAATCAGTTTTTGTAGCATCTGTTGGTCTTTAGTCACTTCCATCTTTTTCATCCAGAAGTTTTTTCAAGAGCTGGGGTACCAATTCTACAAACTTATCATGGGTTTCAGTAAAGAACCTTTCATTTTCTTGAGCAGTAGTTAATCTATTTCTTTGTGCGTAATTATGGAAGTAGTTTGCTATTTTATGCTCCCACCAGTCCTTAATCTCCTGTTTTGACATCATATGCTTGTATACATCTCAGACATGTACTACCAGCAATGGAACCAATGTTGTAATCCTATAGATCACATAGGGTTACCAATAATACACATTAAAATCATACATACATAATAGAAACAAGAGACAGGAACAAGTAGGCAGAATAACAAATTATATTATAATGAAAGGGTCCATACAATACAGAGAACTGAACCGGTTTATCATCTGGCTCAACAGCCTAATATATATGATTTACAAAACAATTACAAATAACTACCTGTCATTTCGGTCAACTGACATGACCTTATGTGGCCGACCTAATCTCTAATTAGTCGGCTGATCGACTTAGTCGGCTGATCGACTTAGTCGGCTAATCGACTAAGTCGGCTATCATTCCAGTCGGCTTACCGACTTGCTCCTCAAACACCTACTATGTGAATAGAGGTGTCGAGGTCGAACATAGTAGTCCATCATCTGATTACCTGTCATTGATGTATACCGTTAACATACACGAGGTCACCCACCGGTAATGAAAATGGGAATCAAGGTACTAGAGAGAAATCTAAGAAGTGTGAATAGATGTGTTGAGGTCGAGCACTTGAAAGAATCCATCGATTAGGGGACATTGATGTATTCCCAAAACTGTCTATGGTGAGGGGACATTGATGTATTCTCAGTCCCTTCACGCCCTCTTTCCCTTGCAGCCTTCACCTTCTCTAGTGCTACGTCTTCTTGCAGCCTTCGCTTCTAGCTCCTCCTCTTACAAAATGTTTCCCATCCCATGCGCTCCATCATTGATATCCTAAAAACTTATGTTGGTCACTTACCTCACCTTGCACGACCTTTGATCCTCCTCTCTGATCTTCACCTCACTTGGCTAGAGGTCTCTCCCTTCATAGCCATCTTCGTGAATATATCCCCATCGTAGTAGACCATACACTATATTCCCACGTTCGACTGAAGGGTGTTAACCTAGCGACTTAGTGTGCTCATATTTATGACCGACGAGTCAGCTAGTCAATACCTAACATGGCCAATTCCGATCCCATTCGCCTGATCGCCTAGGGTTATGGTATTTGTTTTTGTTTAACTGATATTTACGATTATTCAATGCATTAACATCTCATTTTAAATATTTCATGGTATTTTGTCATTAATTATTATTTTGTTATTTGCATGTGTGAATTAATTATTTGGATATTATTTTGTTATTTATTTGAGTTATTATTTCACGTACATTTGAGTTATTATTTGAGTGAACCAATATAAATCCCAATTTGACTTCAATCCACATACATTTTGTTTTGGGATTAATGAGTAATGTTTAGTTTGCTTCTACAGGGATATGATGATAATATATACATTCATATTTACATATTTGAGTTAATTATTTGCTGCCTACAGTTAGATAACTACATGATTATAGTTAAAATTTATAATTGGATCATAGTGTGATGACATTTCGTTAAGTATTGTTTGATAATGTACTTCTTCTTACTCACATTATATACTACGAACTCACTCTTATATCTGACTCCATTAGGCATTGATATTTAGTCTCAAAACAAAATACTTCATTTAAGTGTCCTAGTAGGATCAATTAGGGCTCTCCCTTAGGAGGTTACGACTTCCAAAGCAATTAAGGATAAATGACTATGGCAATAGTGGTCACTTGTTCTGCATATGCTTACTTGTGGCAAGACCTGCCATTCCAACCGGTAACAATACACATATATTACGACTATAAAAAATAGTGGATCCTTCAGCTGTGTAAATATTTAAACAGATTGAAGCTAGCTCATAAGTAGTCTTATCCTTTTGTAAACATCAGTTCCATGTGAAACTAGATACGGGTCACTAAGTAGTCTTAGCCTTTTGTAAACATCAGTTCAATGTGAAACTAGATACTGGTCATAGGGATGAGAAGAGCCTCACCTCTTTGCTGTTGACTACACACTGGAAAACATGACTGAATTCATTATTAGAAATTTTCAAACTTCATATATTTCCACTTTCAGGCCATCTATTAAAAAGCATGAAATTGAAGTGTAGTGTTTTCTGGATCCTCGGTTTTTTTAGAAATCTTTTAGGTTAAATCTCCCAAGCTTCATAAAACATTGTTGATCAAATTTGCATGCTTTCTGACCATTCTGCTAATATGCATGGATTGTGAAATGTGTGGTAAACTGATATTATTTGAGTACAACTTTCCCATATTTGATCAGCTCAAATTTTGCATCAAATTCTTCAGTCTTTTTCCCAAAATTGATTAGCACACTACAAAATTTGCATCAAATTATTCATTGTTTTTCCCAAAATTGATTAGCACACTACTTTGTTGAAATTATTTCTGTTTTCCACATCCATCCATGATTTATGTGTTAAATAGGAAAGGATCTAATACATGATTACAATATTGTTGTTGCCATTGACAATATGTCTTGTATACTACAATATAACTATGCTAGTGTTGTCTCATAAAAATGAGCAAATTGCTTTCACACTTAATAACAAATTTGTTCTGTTAGCTACAATTACAAATGTAGTTTGTCTATTCCTAACGCAACTAAAGAAATCCCTTTATTTGATTTCACCTAATTTTTTGTTGGCTTGGACAATGATTTTTACTTGAGCAGTCGTTTGAAATTACTTTGCTCATGGACATCTTTTAAATCATGATAAACTTCCAAATTAATATGTAATGTAAGAGAATGTCCAGTATTTGTCACTCCCATTGAGGAAATATGATAGGCAAGGAATGTTTGGGACAATCATTGAACTCTAGGAAAGTACAAGTCACAAGTGATGTTAGTCATTATTTCCTATGTAAATTATAAATTAGGAGACTGAAATTTTGCTTTTCATTTAATTGTGTGATGTTTTATACTATGAATGCCGTCCAATTTAAGTTTTCTTTTTCCTTCCATATAAATGAATATGCTTTTTTCAGAAACTACCCTTCAACACAGCAGCTCTCCATAAAGGGAAACAAATGTCAATGCAGTGATTCACTAAAAAATGTTAAAAGCATATGGGCTTCCTAGTTCTAAAATTTACATGAAGCCACAAAACTTTGTTCCTTGAAATGGTCTTTTCATTGTTGAATTCCGGATAAAAGAACAAGTGATGAATGTATGGTCCAACTACATGGATTTTTTCAGACCACGTAGCTCAATAAAAACATTGAAAGAGCCCCCTACATTAGAGCTCAAATAACTACTCTTGCATGTCCCTTTGCTTAATGAAATAATATCAACAAATGTTTGGTTCACTCATTTCTAGAGTAGTCTACAGGTTGAAATTTGTAATCTGTAGGGCCATGATTCATTATTGACACCAACCAATTGCCCATTTAGACAGTGCAAGTAGCATATTGATACGGTCTTTACTAGTCCATACTTGATAGCAATAAGTTGTGTTAGGCATTCCCCAAGTCTTTACGAGCACGCTTGGCCCAAAAAAAAGTGTCTAATGAGAAATACCTCCATATTATTCATAGAAGTTGATCAAGTGATAGGAATAAGGGAGCTCCAATGAAACCTATGTTTGATCCATCACAATGTGCTAGGAAGTAAAGGCCTCTACATGTCACCATACATGTACATAAATAATCCAAATGACATAATCCAAGCATGATCCAAGAAAAATATATCCATGCCATCAAGTAAACAAGCCAAACACTCAATGAATAACAATAATGCATATGATCTACATGGCACATCCAGTCAAGAGCACTAGGGAATCCTCATGGAAAAGACTCCATGTGACACATGTGAGTGAGGCACACCATACATCCATAATCATCCACATGAGAACATATCAATATGGATGGTCAATTCCAATTTGCAAGTAAGTTGTTTATGTAGTCTGTGGAACTCAATCACAACTCATTAAGAAATTAAAGTATACATTATATAGTGCCCAAGATTGCAGCAAAAAATGGCATATTTTGCAGTAAATTTATAACAATAAATAATGTATCAAAAAGTGTATAGTGTCCATGATACAAAATTATTGTCTACTAGTATTTCCATTTCCATTAGTGTTCCTTGATTTTATCAATCTAATTCAGGGAATAATGTCAACCTTATTTGCCTTGTTGATCGTTTTTGTGTAACATGAGAGAATCACTTGAAAATATACACATACCGAACAATTAAAAATTATAATGTTTCTTGAGTAATCTAACAAAACATTAACCTCATAGAAAAACAAACCTATTAATATATGCACGGTTGGAACTGACTCTAATTGTGATTGTGTAATATTGATCGGTGATGGTTGAGCTGAATTTGGAATTTTTTTAATGCATTTTCTATGCCTTGCAACCCTTTGTGGTGTGGCTTGCAAAACATGTTCTCTACTTGTCAATATATTACAATTATAAGATTCTTTATGTTCTCTCACTCCATTAGAGACATTTCAGTTTGAAAATAATAACACAAATAACACCTGGAACAATTGTTGTTGACCTCTTCTTTGCATACATTTCCTCTAGTTCCTCTTCGAGATATTTTTTCTTCGAGCGAGCTTCATTTGCTATTGGAAAATTATATTGTGTTGCATCAGAATTGGAAATAATTTTGGAAGCATTGTCATGACATTGAATGGGTGTAGTGCTCATGGAGGAAACTGACTTGCATTTTCTAGTGAAGGGGAAGTTTAAATATTCATATTGTTCTACATCCACATTCAAGTTTGGCAGCAACAAATGCTTCTTTTGTCATTGGAAAGACCTCTTTTTGGGGATTAGAAAGATTTTATTTTGCTTCAATGTGTGCTCATTGTCATTATACTTAAAATCAAAATAACTTATGCATTGATTATTCATTTTAGCAACAAACTTGTCCACAAGAACCTCCATCAATAATTCCTTCAAAATAGAATGTGGAGGCTGCATCATTGCTTCTTGGATCTTTTTGTTGCATCGATAAAAAATCTCTTGGAATATCTCAAGATCGGAGTCATTAATTTCATTGATGATAGGCTCGACAATTTCCTTTCTTGAATTTGAAATGTTTTGGTCATCAACAATGTTATAATCATGTTGCATGATTGGAGACCCACTATTTGTGATATCAATATCAACATCAAACTTAGCTAATTGATTGATGTCCATAGAATCGTAAATGTCTCCACGCAACATGCCTATTTTAATGACATGCTTGCAATATTTACCTTTCATAGCCCATCAACAATGTTATAATCATGTTGCATGATTGGACACCCACTATTTGTGATATCAATATCAACATCAAACTTAGCTAATTGATTGATGTCCATAGAATCGTAAATGTCTCCACGCAACATGCCTATTTTAATGACATGCTTGCAAAATTTACCTTTCATAGCCCATAGGCAATCACAAGAACTAAATCCTTGATTTGAATAAATCATAAGATATATTTTCAAAGAAGATTGACTTTGCACCCAATAGGAATTTTGAATATCAACATGTATAATACAATGATGGCTAGGAATCATTTTAGCTTTCTCCGTAGATCTCTCTAAGATATGCTCCAACTTTTAGTTATTTACAAAACCTACTTTCTTTTGACGAGCAGTGTTCCAGTAATACAATTCAACCCTTTTGAGGAGAGTGTAAATAAACCAATCCATCCGTTGTGCACACTTTCATCTACGGTCATTTAAGAATCTTGTTTTTAAAAAGCAATGATAACTTTCAATGGAATTGTTTGTCTCTTGGTTAGCATGATGAAAATTCCTATAACCTTTTGCCCACATATTTTCAAGAAATGTATACAATTATGAAATTCACCATACTCAAGAAACAAATACTTTTGCAACAAATTCAATAGATTCTTATGAAATTTTTGGTCTTGCATCCAATTTCTTGAAATGTACTCCAAGAAACACTTCTCATTTGCAAATCCATCATAAAAATGATTCAAAGCTTGGATAACAGACTCTGGATCATGGCATTAATTATTCATGATTGCACCTAATGCTGAAAACATTTTCCTTTCAATTTCCTCACAAATAGCTAACTTGTAAACATTCTTTAACCAAGCTCTTCTAACATGCCATACACAATAAAACTCGACAACCGACAATGGAACTGCAATAAGAAAAAACCTTTGTATCAAATAAACAAATTAGTAAATCAAAAAAAGCATTGAGAACCTATGAGTACTTATTGTCCAAACATAATACTATATTGCATTGATTTCGACAAATGCATCATCTATCATGAATGCGTTCACTGCCCATTCAGGTTTAAGTTGTCGACCTCTATCCATGAGTTTCGACAACCATAATGAGACGTCGGGATACCTATTTTGTGATGACATGACCCATGCAATAAGGACTCCACTTTGCTGCTTTTCAAATATGAGTAGAGTGTACAATTAATACTGCATTCACACCATTGTAAATATTAAAGATGATTAAATAAAAAATAAAGTGCGTATACATATGTGCCCATATTTAAATAAATACTCACACTGTATTTGTTGGTGCTAAATGTGGAATCCATTGCAATGATATTATTATGTGAGTATTTCACCATCTTGCTCAATATCCACTTTGTTTGAATACTGATGATAAAGGGTACATCATCACCCTCAGGCCTTTGGTAGAAAAAGAATGTCCTTTTCTCTTGTTGATACCATAAGTTAACACTTATTGAATCATTATTATTAAGTTGAAATTTGCATTTAGCTACTTTATTGAAAATGTTCATGGCATCCCTTCCTGTCAAAAATTTGTTTCGATCACTTTCTGATTCCATGTTGAATCTACCTTCTCGAACCTCCAACATGTGTCGCTCACAAACCATGTCAATAGACAATCCCATGTCATATAATGCCTCAATTGACAACTCCATTTCTCTTGAAGAACGAGGTGCATACATTGTCCCTCGATCAGCTGATCTATCAAGCTCTCCATGGCATGGCCAACAATTTTTATCCTCATGTGTATCCATATTGTATGTAATTATGGCATCCCCTGGTCTACCAACTATTTCCTTAATAATGAAATGGCATTGGCATCCTCTCTTATGAACATAGCGTTTCCTTCTTTGGGAAGGTTTTGGTGCATTCTTGTTATCTTTTGGTCCATAAGAACACCAATATCCATGTACATTTGCAAATTTTCCAAACACAAAATTTAGTAAACTCATAAAACAAAATACACAATATACAACACATGTATCAAAATAATAGGCTTACTCATATTAAATATTTATTGGCAGTAGAATCTTTTTTATCAGGGTTTCCCTTCACAATATTTTTCATTTGTAAAAAACTACATGGTGCATCTAAATTGATTTCCTCCCCTTTGATGAAATCTGAAACTCTAGAATATGGAATAATTGCAACACGATCAACAGATTTGTCCTCTTTTAGAACTTCACTCCACCTCATATCAACACTTGGAAATTTGTCTTTCTCAGATAGATCTTGTACTTCTATATCCATAATAGAACTCCAATTTTTCTTTTGAACCATCCTCTTTGGTATTTTGTGGAAGAACACCACACACATGTCAAATATTATGCTTTCTAGTACTTTGGATAAAACTACAACAAAAGATAAAATAACACAAAAACCAGTTGAAATCCTAAGATTGTGGATGGAACATATTTTGATGCACGAGAAACTTATAAGCATTATAAAACAAATGTAATAATTCCTATAAAAAATACTTTACAAATAAAAATCGAGCTCAATTGAAGGCAAGGTTATCAAATGCAAAGGTAACATTCTAGTAGGTCATATACATTATGTCAGTGCAAGATCAATTCATATTTGTTACTTCAATGCAAGATCAATTTTCAGGGCCCTGAATTTATGCATGTATGTGATTTTATGTGCAATTTATGTTTAGTATCATGTCAACTATACTATTTTGATTTGTATTTTTGTTGCAATTGTTGTTCCATGGGGAGTGGGGGAGCCTCTGAAGATTGAAAAAGTGGAGGTGGCTCCTCCATAGGAATTGAACATCAAAATCAAAGTGCATTATACTGTACCCTGTGTCACACATATCTTATTTTCTTGCGAGCAACTTAGGTAAGTCATAAATTCATGCTATGGTGCCTCTATCAATCCCTGCCAATTTCATCCCCCTTTCCTCAATCACCTAGTACACGATGGTGTAACAATCACCTTTGACGACAATGCAGTGCTTTTTGTTAGTGAGCACATTGGTAAAATCACTTCTTTTAATGCTTACGACAATGACATTATTAAAATAACATTCCCTCAAGCATCATAGTGACGAAAATGTAGGAAACATCTTAGTGAATTGTTGGAAGTTTTAGGGGGGTTGATCATTTGAATAAGGGATATAAAAATTCTAACAAGTGTCAATGTCTAAAATATTTCAGTTGATTGTTGGAACTTTTAAAGTCGGAATCCTAGTAATTTTGTATCATAACAATAAATAATTACAGTTCAATGACTTGGCAGGATTGATTCCAGAGTATAAACATCTTAACATATGTTATATGTAACATTATCTTCAAGGGTTAGCTCAATTGGTAAGAAGTGCACACACTTTCCCAGTCACAAGTTCGATCCTTGAGTCCTTTGGGGTCAGACCTTCCATCCAAAAAACATGAAAAATTATTGGTGTGCTTCCTAATCAATTTCGTTGAAAAAAATGCATAAATACAACCAAGATCAACCCTAACATGGGAGATTCAAATGCAAAGGCAACTAGTTGCATACATGACTGATCATGGTTGCAACTTAACCTAAGCGCATAAGCACATTTTATTTTATTTCTCCTATTTTTCTCTTATCTATGGACCTAACTATTGATCGAAGAGAGCATCTCTTTATATGGATTTTTGGTTTTCTCTATATTATGGGATGTTGAGAAAGTAATCATGTTTTTGGGCTTTGGATTCAAGGAAGAGTTACGAATGTCCTCAGTTACCATTTTAAAGATCTAGTTAATGGACTTATGGTTAAGAGTGTTATAAGAAAGGACATCCATCATTATAGAATCAATTTATTGTATCCTAGAATTCCTTTTCCAATGTTAAGTATGATGCAATTAGGATTGTTGTTAAGACATTTATTGTAGCATGTTTATCTCTAGAAAGGTTAAATTTAGTGGGCTTAACAAGCTTTAAGATTTAAGAGTAGAATTGATGGATTTCATGAGAGTCATAGCAAAGGAGGTAATACATATAGAACTTAATTCTTAAGAGGCGCCAAGTAATGAGGGAACTATCTTATTTAGTAGCAAACTAGCCTACCATGATTGGGTTCCAATGACATAGGAAGTTAGAGCGTTTGATCTATCCAAAATTTAGAGTATCATTACAATAAACACATAATTTGGATAATGACGAAAATCAAATCATGTCTAAATCTTTTACAAAAAACTTGTCAAATTTGTTGTTGAAAATAAAATTATTTTGCTACAAAATGATCCTACTCCACTTATTAAGACATAATTAATTATCCGATCATAGATAAAATATCCACTTGAAACATTCATAACATTTCAAAATATTAGTACAGTTTGCATCCAAAATACTTGGTAATAATTAAAACTTATATGTGAGCAAAGAGATTTCTTCTACATGTTCATAAATTTGAAAAACTTTCCAACAATCATAGCAACGGAATATTGTATTTTTTGGTCTCCTCTTAAGATGTATCAATGTCTTTTTGGTTGCTATATGAATGTTCAAAGTTCTTTTTGAAAAAACTCCATCCTAATAAAGATGTTGCTTTGATCCCAGATACAAAATGCATTGTCTTCTCAATAAACACAAGATGGGGTGGATATGAACATTTTAGCCCATAAAAGCATGACATGCCGTTATGATAGCAACTATGAAAATCTCTGAAATAAAACCCAAAAACAGGTGAAGCCAAATGTTTTCCCAAGGTCTTGGAGCCATACCCAATGCCATATTCTGCATGTGTTAGATCTCGACGATATACTCTTAAAACACAGAAGGTCGACAATGTAGCGGGGTGTTCACATAGGTTGTTGATATATACATTTCCAGGCTTATGGATGGTGGATAACAAACTCTCACATTAAACACATAAGGAAATGAACGAGCACAACAATAAGAAAAAGAGGAAAAACAATACTAATATTTATAGAGCTCAACCATGGTCATGGGATTCTTTAGCCCAACAACATGCATTGGTAGGTTCAGGACAAGCATTTTCTTTAATGTGGGGCATCCTAACTGCTCTCAAGTTTGAATCCCAAAGAGGTGTGTAGGGTTTCCAATGGTTGTTTACTCGACATATATGTTCATTTAAGAAAACACTTATCGACTAATTCATTATCCATAAATAAAAAAATTATCTCATACATTTTCATTCTATAACTTATCGTTTCGAGGCAATATTATTATTTTACAGGAGACCATTTAGTATGTGGATAGAGTCTTTAGTGCCGTCACGCCCATTGTGACATTCCCACCTCGACAGGTCGATCTCCAAACAAAGGATATCCTGGTTGTGCTCTTCTGGGATGGATTGAAGGCAATCTTTCTTGAGAATCGTTTAATTGGGAGGGAATAGGATGGCCATTTTTATCTGGATGGCAGATTTCCTCCGTCTAACGGACAAGGACCAAAGTTAACGGTTGACTCTGCTCCTTGACCATTGGATGGAAAAAATTTGCAATCTAGATGCGAATAGGATAAAGCCCTCTCCGACTGCTTTTCAAGCTGGACAATATAGAAATCCTAAAACCCTATGATCTCATTGGGTAATCACCTTTTTCCAAGATTGGAGACATATCCACAAATGGAACAGGAAACTTATATTTAATAGTATTTATATTTAATGCTTGATAGTAAAGAGGGAAGCAGTATACTGTACAACTAAATGGCCTTTTATGGAAAGAAAAATCCAGGAAATTGTAGTTTGGAGTGTTTAAATCGCAATTTGGATAATCTTGGTAGTTTAAAATGTATAAAAAATAAAAGTTTATAATAAAAGTTTATTGTTAAATTTGTATAAATAATAAAATAGTAATTTTAGAGAACTATTTTGACAGATTTTATTGAAAAAATGACGGGAAAAGAGAGGCGATTTGGTTGTCTTTTATCCTACCCGGTAGGGATCAATCGGTGATGGCATGTAAGTTACTTTACGTTGTGGAGTGAGAACAGTTATGATGCCTTTAAACATAATATCTCCTGACAAGGAGATTCCAACTTAAGATCTGAGAACAGTTATGCTGGCCTCAAAATGTCACTAGTGAAAACGATAAACAGGACTATATTTTCTTAAATAAAAAGAGTATAGTATTTTTACTATTTCATCAGTTTTTAGAAACATGCAGCAGTAACTCATTGTCTGCATAGATCCATTTTGAGGGCATGTTTTAAAAATAAATAAACACAATGCAAAAATGGACTTAATGCTTGAACAGATAATAGTCAAAATTCCAATAAATTTGCTCAAAACATAAATAATGTACAAATATTTTCTTTAAAAGATAAGATCACAACATAGATGCTGAAGAAGATAGTAAGTTCAATTCAAAAATTCAAGTGATCATTGTTTAAAATAGCATCATAAGTTCAAAACTATACTCTTAATTGTTGAAGATAAATGATGCTACCATGTACCAGATTTGATTTGCAGCGTTATGAAACAAAATATAACCACTATAAATAATGGTCTCTAAATCAGAGTGAGGAATTGGTACTTATATCGTACGAAAGTGTTTGACGGGGCAGAGAGGATTGCGTTTTTGGTTGGTTCCACTTCCTGCCTAATCTTTCAAATTGTATTGCATTGAAGGGTGGTTTGCATTATTTACGCAGTGTCTTTTGGGAGTTTTGAAGGACGGCCAATTGTTGCATAACTTTAATCGTAAATATCGAATTTTTTTTTTCCACAGAAAACAATTTTAAAAGTTATATAATACCAAATTAATAGTATTGTCCAAGGCACAAGAAAACAGTAAACCACTGTTCAGTAAAAGAGACATAGAGTCTCAATACAGATTACCACCAAAATTCTGTCATAAGACATACATCATATCAAAAACCCAAAACCATACCACCTGGGTGAAATTACTAAAAGTTTTATTTAAAAGTTTTGATAAAAAAAAAACTCCACAAAAGTCTGTATCATGATCATCCCAAAAATTTAAAAAGATGACAGAGTCTCCGAAAACTCAGAATAGCATTGTTTTATAATATGCCAAACTCCTTCCCGAACCAGAGAACCATCTTTTGCATACCCATCTGCTACATAAATCCTTTCCCTGTGTATATGCTGAAAGACCACCAAATCCAGCATGCCAGAAAATCTTAAAACTTCAGAAAGTAGTGGTCACCAACAAATTTTGCATTCTGTATAAGCCATTAAACGATCCTCAGAAAAAATATAAAATTCCTCCTGCTCCACAGACTTTTGGATCACCAGCAGCCGATCCATCAAAGTAGCCCCAAGAAAAAGTTTTATCAATAGATTCCTCAACTACCAGTCTGGTTTTTATAACAATGCTTCCATGTGGAATGGATCTCAACATACCCAAACAAAAAGATAAAACCTGAATAGGCAGGGGAAGAAAATAGTCAAAAAGATAAACCCTGAATAGGCAGGGGAAGAAAATACTCAAAAGAGCTCTGATTCCTAGCCTTCCATATAAACAAAAGGACAATAATAGGTAAATACCTTATATCTTTTAAATCCTTATTAAGAAACCAAGTCTTAAGACATGCTTCCACAGAATTACCCATCCATAAATGGTTTAAAAGCAACTTTGATTCAATTTCCTTCCATACACTTTTTGTATAAGGACAGTCCACATTGAAATGAAAATTTGACTCTCCATCCTCTTTGCATAAGTAACACCTGCCCGGCCCTTCCCTTCCTTTTCTACATAGAACATCCCAAGTTAAAGCCTTATTAGACAATAAAAGCCAAACAAAAATTTTAGACTTAAGAGGGCATTTGAATTTCCAAATTGCCTTCCACCACCAACAAATCTCCACTTCATTCCTATCATTGATTAGCTGCATGTATCCAACTTTAAGAGAATAAGTTCCAGATTTGGATTGAATCCATACCAGCTCATCCACTGAGTTTTTTAGCCTTGTATTACTCGTTTTCAGAATAGCAACAAACCTATTCTAGGAAGCCACATCTTGTACATCCACAATACCAACAACATCAACAGATAACCAATCCTGCTTTTGAAAAAAATTCAAACCAGGGCATCCTATATCCTTCAAAAAATAAAACCCAAAAGAATGAATCATTTCAATCAAATGAACAAGTAAAAGATGTCTCCAAGGACAACCAACCCAAGGATCCATTCCAATACGTACCTCAGCCCCATTGCCAACCTTCCAAACAAGATTGTTTCCAATTAAATCAAAAGACCATAAAACCGCTTTCCAGCAGGTGGATATTTTCCTTTTCTGTTTGACTGAACTTCTGATCCAATCAAGCAACGATAAAGGACTCATATACTTTTGAAAAGAAAATTGAACCCAAATCCCAGTTCCATGAATGATATTCTAGGCACTCTTAGCAGCCAAAGATTTTGCAAATAAAACTGGAATTTTAAGACCCCATCCTCCCAGAAACTTTGGATTAGCCAAAGACCTCCAGGAAGTCCAAGGTAAGCCAAAGAGATCATTACCATCCCGTAAGAACTTAAAACAAATTTTTCTGATCTTTTCAATAACACTCAACGAAATCCAGAATTGCATCCAATATACCGGAATAGCCTTAAGAACAGATTTTATCAAAATAAGTTTACCACCTTTGGACAGCCAACGAAAACTCCAATTTTCAACCCATTTCTCCACTTTTGCTATCAACCAATCCTAGTCCTTGATAAGATATCTGCATGGTTTCAGAGTAAAACCAAGATACTTTAAACCCTTCTCAAGTTTGGCTGAGGGAAAAGTAAAAACATCCTGCAAAAGAAGAATCTCATAATCGTCCAAACCAACATAAAGAATAGAATATTTGTTTTAATTAATCACCATACTAGAGGCTTTACAAAAACAATTCAAAACCTCTTGTAAGGATAGTAGCGACTTTTCTGATCCATTAGAAACCAAGACAATATCATCAACAAAAAATAAATGAGTTAAGATGACCCCATTGCCAAAAGAAAGACCATGATAAACCCCATGAACTTTAAGATCAAGTATAGCTCTACCCAAACCTTCCACAACAATAAGGAACAACAAAGGAGCTAAAGGGCATCTTTGACGTAGCCCTCGACCAGGTTTAAAGAAAGAGGATGCAACTCCATTAATCAGAATGGAAAAAGATACTGAAGAAAGGATTCCCATAGCCCAGGTAATAAAAGACACCGCAAAACCCATCTGAGAAAGGATAACCCAAAGATATGTCCAACTAACCCGATCATAGGCTTTAGATAGATCTAATTTTAAAACCACAGATTTCAAATGTTTACTATGTATAGAATGCAATCCTTCCCGAATGTCCCCCAATGCATCGTGAATCTGCCTCCCTAGATGGAAACCAAACTGTTCACCAAAAATAGAACAACATAAAACCTTCTTGATACGAACATAAATGACCTTACCAATGATTTTCTAAACACAGTTACATAAGGAAATAGGCCTGAAATCTTCAAAATATTTTGGAAGGTCAGTCTTTGGAATAAGGGCAATCAAAGTGAATTATACACAACAAGGATTTTGTCATTTCTTCGAGAATCATCTACAACACGCACAAGATCCTGGCCCAAAACATCAAATAATACCCTATAAACCTCAACAGGGATCCCATCCAGACCCGAAACTTTGTCATTTTTACATAAAGAAATAATAGCCTGTATCTCAGTAAGAGTAACGGGACCCATCAGTTCATCATTAACATCATCAGAAACATATGTAGGGATATTCTCGGCAATTTTCAGAATTTCAGGAAGATGAATATTTTTATCCTCCTCAAACAGAGTCTCAAAATGCTTAACCCCAGCCCCTGCAATAGCATCAAACCCTTCAACCAGAGATCCCTCATCATCCATAATCTTCCAAATGGAATTAACATGCTTCCTATGGCTAGCATACTTATGAAAGAAAGCAGTGTTGTCATCACCACAGGTAAGCCAAACAACCCTACTTTTCTACCAAGCAACATGTTCATGATCTATAAGGATAACTCTTTTATGGGCTTGTAGACCTGTCAGCACAGATTTATCCTCTTCCGAGAAAAACCCAAACCCCAACTTATTGAAAAACTCAATCAACTTGAGTTCAATGTCCACTACCTCCTTCATATTTTGGGTGTTTTTCTCAATAGACCAGTGAATAGATACCTCTTTTAATCTTTTTATATTAGAAGCGAAATGGGAGGCATGTGTAATCAAAACATTGTCCACATAAACCTTCCAAGAATCTTTCAAAATTTTAACAAAACCTTCATCCGTTAACCAATGAGAATTGAACTTGAAAGGGCTTCTTGGTTTGACCTTACCATAACTAATCTATAAGAATACCGGATGATGACCTGAGTCTCCACCAAGCCCAAACCACTGGCGTAGATGTAAATCAAGATAAAAAAGATCAACAAATACCAAAAGGCGATCAAGGCGTTTACAGATATTATCACACCCTACCCTTCTATCAGACCAAGTTGGAAGTAAAACAACAGGAGCTATATCCACCAATCCTAAAGCATCCATCTTCAAGGTAAACAAATCAGATAGAGGATCCACCCGATCCCGATCCCCCCAAATTTCATAAAACCTAAAGAAAAATTTAAATCTCCTCCACAGATCAACTTACAATTAATAAAACACTTCAAATCTAGAAGTTTATTCCAAAAACTTTCCCTTTCAACATAAGGACCATAATTATTGACAAAACACAGAGATACTTTGAGTTCAATACAGAAAAGGGTAATACTCAGACTAGACACAACAGTGCAGGCATTCTGGAAATGAAAACAATTAAGTTTCCATCCTAACAGAATACCACCCGACTTTTCAAGAGAATCCACAGAAACAAAAGACCATCCTTTAAGCATAGATTCCAATTCTGCCACTATAACATCACCCTTCCCCATACTTTCTTGAAGAAACAATATATCGGGAGTATTTTCCTCTACCATCTGCCAGACCACTAGTTTTTTGGGTAAACTAGCCAACCCTTGGCAATTGAGGGATAACACAATCATATGGAAACCTTTGAAGGGGCATTCAATGCTCTAAGAACCCCAAACTGACTTCCTAAAGAACAAACACCCCCAAAATCAATAAAAGGAATAGACTTCAAAGGCGTCCCAAAAATCTGTAAACAATTACTGACAAGCAATCCCACCGAAGTACCTTTAGAACATGAACGTAAAAAATATTTATTCCCTTTAGGATGAGATACTTTGATATGTGAGAAAAACCCCAAAACGCCCAAATTTAAGTCATTAGAAAAACAATCCAAAGGGACTAATGGCTCACTAAAATTCCCGAGCAAAGAGTCAAAACCCTTATCAAAAGGCGATGAGGAAGAAAAACATAAAGGTTTAAGTGGCATAGGAACCACAACATGATCAATAGCCAATCCCGAACCAATCGAATCCTTTACAGAAAAAACCTCCACAGGCTCTGACAAAGAACACATCACCCTCCAGACCTGTTTGGAAAGTATCATCAAAAGCACATCAAATCAAATCAAATCAAATAAATGTGTGTTACCTTAAACTCTGTGTGTTCCAAGACTTTGAAAAGAACATTTTATAGGTAAAACAAAAGTATCATCAAAATAGATAGAGTTCCTAGCAAGCCATACTTCTCAAGACACGATCAGAGGTAAGGATCTTATATATTTAAATTCGTCTTTTGTGTTCCAAACCTTTAAACAATCTCCAACTGAATCTTCGTTCCATTCCACTTGCACTTTTAACTTATTTTCTATCTATGTTCATACTTTCCTCGTATAAACACATTCCACCAGTGTATGATAGTTTGATTCTTCTGCATTCTGGCACAAATAGCACCTACCAGGACCCTCTCTTCCTTTTATGTTTATTACATTCCAAGTAAGTTCTTTGTTCACATGGAGAAACACATAAAAGTATTAGATTTCAATGGACATTTATAATGCCACACCACTTTCCACCACATCCTCTATTCAAGATTCACCAAATCCCGAATCAAGAAAGTATATCCATCTTTTGGAGTATTCTCACTTTTTGAGGAGAAAGTACAACCAAACTATCAATACTCCCGTCATTTCTGACATTACATCTTTTTAAAATGGATATATAATTATTCCATATGATAGTATCATTCTCAGAAACACCCACATATGTTGTTGTTAGCCAACCTTGATCTCTGTAAGAAGATGATCCATGATCAACAATTGAGTGAAGATTAGTAAAACCTCCATCATGTAAGTGTGTTATCATATGTTCAGGGAAATTATATCCTATATTGCATCATCCAATCCCAAATGGACGGATTTACCATACCCCACCTTCCAAGCTAATCCCATACCAATAATATCAAAAGACTAAAATATTGCCCATCATCCAATGGAAATATTCTTGCGAGCTTTGGACGAGCTACAAAATAAAATTCTTGCGAGCTTTGGTCTCCTAAAAAATATTAATAAAATAATATTTATTAATTTTGGAGGAAGAAAAGAAAAAAACTACTTTTGTGTTTGTATTTTCGACATATATCCCGGTGTTTTTACTCAAATTTCAATTGGGAGAGCTCGTTGGACGCAGAATTAAATTCCGCATCCAACTGTAGAAATAATAGATCAATGCTATGTGCAATGATGCTAAGAAGAAGCACAGGAAATAGATCTTGCTACTAAGAATTCTCACAAGCATACACAGGAAAACTAGAGAGAAGAAAAGAGACTGAATCACATGAATGAAGAGATGAATATTGGTGTGTATCCTTCCATTGAATAATTATGAATAATAGTGTACATAAATAGTACATCCCTCATAGGAAAATCGAATTGTATGGAAACAACTCATAAAGCTCAAAAAGGCTGACTTACAAAAATATAGCAAAACCCCCATAGGTGGATAAAGCACTTACTAAATCTATCAAGGACCTCACGAGTTGGAAAAAGCATGAGTGAGTTGTCAAGGAGATGGAAATAACATGCTAATCCTAGAAAATGGAGAAAAACTAATGGAGGATGGGTTGGAAACAAAGGCTCCCAGTTTCCTAGTTGACTAGCTTTTATCTTATCCATAGAAAAGTAGGAAATGCAGAAAAAGAAGAATAAAGCAGAATCTGCTGTAAAGTCCTGTATACTAATTATGGATGGTCAAAAGGTGGTCAACATCAACCCAGAATTGGAAATAAATCATTTCTAGGATATAGATGGCATGTATTGACTTTAAGGTGCAAGTGGATGCCAACTAATTAAGCTAGTGGGTGAATAATTAATCAAATAATGATTAATTATTTTATCCTAAGTTGTGAGTGGGTTTAATATATTCTTACACCCCCCTATAAGTATGAATTTATGATGGTATGATAAAAAAATAGAGATGCATATGGATGCATATAGGGCCCAGCAACAAGGCTATGGTCACCCTTTAACAATTATTATGTCCAGAAAAGTGAGGAAAGAGGCAAAACCACATGGGGAAAATCCTCCCTCAAGATAGGACAAGGCACAAAATTTGAAATAATATGTCTTCAACATATATTTATCTTCACTTGAATCAGCTGAGTGAACTGCTTCTGGATAGAAGACTTGTTGAAGAAATCATGAACTCCATGATCATGTGTTGGAGTGTAGAACCTAGAAGAAGGAAGAGGAGAGACTCCTTGTATCTCATCATCTGATGAAGTAGGAGCATTATCTGAATGCTTCTTGCTGCCGTCAAACTATGATCTGCAAACATAATCTGAAATGGAAAAGAGTTCTGTGCATACTCCTTCCCAAAGAGTACAAAAAATAAGGCAATTTATTTCACACCCTATTCCTTGAATAGCTGCAAAATTGTGATGTAAATCACATGTCAATCTTCCAATCTGATGTAGCACCTGTATAGATCTGATATGAGGCTGATAAAACTCTGATATATCAGAAATATTAACATATGTAACATCAAGGACAAAGGGTTCAATGGCTCTATGAGGATATAGGGCTAGACTAGGAAAATTATGAGCAACTGGGGAAAAATGATAGGTGTAAAAATATGAATGATGGATGGGAATAAGATCTGAATCATAAGTGTTTAGAACATATCCAAACATGTTTAATATCAGTCCATATATGACTAAGGACATGGATAACCAGCCACTGAAAGTTAGGAAAGACTTCAAACCATGTAAGATAAATATCACTGCATAAGAGACCAATGAGGAATCAACTAGTGAGCTTGGGATTTTTATAGTCTTTGGATTATTCAAAGGTATGGTAGATGGTATGGATGGTGGTATTATATGTGTATCAACTTGCAAATATGCTTCTAAATCAGAATCCAAAGGATCACATATAAGCATATCAATAGACTCATGGGAATACACTAGTAATGAATCCTTTGTATGAAAGGAGGAAAGAATGAGATGTTCACAATATTCAAGAAGGCTCTGAGTATTGATGCCAAGAACAAAGGAGGATATGCTGAAGCACATGAGATCAAGTAATGTAAGTGGTATGACACAAAGAAGGCTTGATGTGGCTAAGCAAGCATCCTGGAAGTCACTGGGTTGCGCACCATCAATGAGAGAGGTATGCAAAAGGTGTGAAGAATCTGACACATAGATCTCAGAATCTAAGATAGGAGATTTAGAGAACAATGAATGGGTTATAGGATCATAATCAATATCAGCAACAGCTCCATATGTTACTTCTTTTTCATCAATAGTATCACAAGAATAAAAATCACCTTCAAGAGACACAGAAAAAGATGGCTCTCCAATATTTGCTTCTTCATTGAAGGAGGAAGCATTTGAATGAAAGAGGGCAGAAGCAACATGAACTGTATGAGAAACTTCTTCATCATGATCAACTTCATCAGAGAATGTAGAGGCCAAGAAATCTTGAGAAAGAGAACAAAAGGAGATGCTAGGTTCGCTCCATGCTTCATCTTCAATTTCCTGCAAACCAAAAGCTTTGTCCAAAATTTTCCAAAGCTGGAATGGAAATTCAACAGAATCTATGAGATGATATATATTTGGAGACATTCCCAAACACATAATTCCATAAGCTCTATCACAATTATTTAGCCAATCAATCTTCTCTTCATAACACTCAAGTTCACTCAATGCACCAATGGAGACATCAAAGAGACATTGCCTCTTCAAGTATGCCCTCATCTTTGGCTTCCAATCAGCATAGTTGAAAGGAGATAGTAGAGGAAATTTTGAATCCATATTGAATTTATTGATATGCTCTAGTAGACATTCTTTGTAACTTGCAAAACAAACTAGGAGAAAATCTTGTAAGCTAGACAAGCTCTTCTTCAAAGAGGGATAGGAGACTGGAAGCGCTCCTCAACTTTGTAGAACTTGATCAAACTTGTAGCTCTGATACCATGTAGAAATAATAGATCAATGCTATGTGAAATGATGCTAAGAAGAAGCACAGGAAATAGATCTTGCTACTAAGAATTCTCACAAGCATACACAAGAAAACTAGAGAGAAGAAAAGAGACTAAATCACATGAATTAAGAGATGAATATTGGTGCATATCCTTCCATTGAATAATGATGAATAATAGTGTACATAAATAGTACATCCATCATAGGAAAATCGAATTGTATGGAAACAACTCATAAAGCTCAAAAAGGCTGACTTACAAAAATATAGCAAAACCCCCATAGGTGGATAAAGCACTTACTAAATCTATCAAGGACCTCACGAGTTGGCAAAAGCATGAGTGAGTTGTCAAGGAGATGGAAATAACATGCTAATCCTAGAAAATGGAGAAAAACTAATGGAGGATGGGTTGGAAACAAAAGCTCCCAGTTTCCTAGTTGACTAACTTTTATCTTATCCATAGAAAAGCAGGAAAAACACAAAAAATAGAATAAAGCAGAATCTACTGTAAAGTCCTGTATACTAATTCTGGATGGTCAAAAGGTGGTAAAGATCAACCCAGAATTGGAAATAAATCATTCCTAGGATATAGATGGCATGTATTGACTTTAAGGTGCAAGTGGATGCCAACTAATTAAGCTAGTGGGTGAATAATTAATCAAATAATGATTAATTATTTTATCCTAAGTTGTGAGTGGGTTTAATATATTCCTACACCAACGAGTACCCACTTGACAGACTTTCGATGGACCCCTCTACCCCCAAAACAAGAAATACCTGAAAAAACGTGATGATGACATCATCATCACGTTTTTTTAGGTATTTATTGTTTTTGGGGTATCATCATCACGTTTTTCAGGTATTTATTGTTTTTAGGGTAGCGGGGTCCGTCAAAAGTATGTTGAGTGCGTACTCATTGGATGCGGAATTTAATTCCACTTCCAACAAGCTCTCCCGATTGAAATTTGAGTAAAAACACGTGGAGATATGTCGAAAATACAAACAAAAAAATAGTTTTTTTTATGATACCTATCCCCAAATTTAGATTAAAAAAATGTTTAAGACCTATACGGTATTTCAAATTTAAAGCAATTTCATTGGCCAACACATGATGACATGGAATTTGAACTAGAGTTAAAAGGCCCATTTTGAGTTGAAATTTCCTCTAATGGACATTTCTAAGGAAAATATACTTCCTTACCATAATTTGCACCCATAGTCCTTCACCCTTAATCTGGTGCCAAACATTTTTTGCTACGTACAAAGTGCAAACAAATCTGGAATCTTGAATCCCCATCCTCCAAAGAATTTTGGAAGTGCCAAGGCTTTCCATTTGATCCACACCATTCTCTTTTGTTCCTAGCTAACACACAACAAGAAATTGAAGCATAATTTTCTATTTTTTCAATAACTCCTAGAGGGATCCAGGATTTCATCCAGTAAATAGGTGTAACGCCCCCGACCCTCCGACTAACAAAGAGGATGCTACCTACATACTATCAATCCGGGCAACTAGTCCCATGAACATACGCATAAAAATTGAAATGCTTTGAACTAAAATATGCATACATTATTACCATACAGCAGAAGCAAAACCATACATTCAAGCATTCAGCATGTTCATTGTAATTCATTATCAAATGTAATTGCATGGATTTAAACACAAGAATACTTATCTTATGAATAATTACGTCCCGCAACCAGCTATGTCACTACAACGTTCCACCCAGCCATAGGCTAGTGTGCTCCTTAATCCCTCAACAACATTGCCACCCCCAGGCTAGGCATGATTCCCACAAGGAATAAGGAAACTAAGCAAGCTCACACATAGCTAAAGATATGTCAAAACTTAGTCAAGCCAACCTGGTTGGGTTTATCAGACCAAGAGTAGACAACAACACATAACCAAGCCAACAAGTTGGGTTTATCAGGTTATCAGGAGATGGAAGCACTATCTGCTAAGCTAGTGGGATCACTGAAGAGCTAAGGACGCCTACATTAGAACTAGCTTAACTCCTAGGACATCCACACACACCCAACTCAAGGAATTATTCACTTCTATGCTGCATAGTCCCTTAGGACATGACTTCCCTTCCAGTGCTGTTTAGGGGGTGTAGAGAAGAGAGTCAACCCTCTAGCTCTGTCTATGAGGCTCCTAGAAAATACTAGGTTTGTCAAGTAGACTCCTTTCCACTCCTAAACAGTCCAAAGACCAATTGCATACACAACAATATACACCATTTCTGGGTAGAGGAGAACAATTCAGCCACATAATTAATTGCCAGGGAGGGTAAGAACAACCCACTAATAGTAGACTGTATCCCAGGGACGTTTTGGCCCTAACATGGCCAAAAATGAATTCATCAACAACACTCAAGAGGATGTGGTCTCTCCTCAAAATTGTTGGGCAACACAAAAACGATTTTCAGCTTGGTAAACATTGGGGAAATGCAACAGAAATCGTTGGGGAAGAACCCAACCATAAGAACATCACAAAAAACAAAATTCTCAGACTCCAGAAAATGAAGAGCGATTGTCCCCGTGAGGAAGAAATACACAGCAAATCCAAAATCGTGGATTTCATACTCAGGAAACTTCCATCCATTTGAGAGAGAGCCCAACGTAGATTTCTGAAGATGGGGGAAAATGTCTAGGAGCCCAAATCGTGAAGGAAGAACACACATCCAACAAAATCATGGAGATAAAACAGCTCCTAAGCTTCCTTGCGTGAGCAAAAATGAAAAACGTGGTTGTGTGGCCAAATGGGCATGCATTTTTGGGTGCTTTCTTGCTCCAAAAGTCAAAATTGATTTTCCCCAAAAATGGGTTTTCCCCAAATTCGAAATTGCTGCCCATACTCTTCCCATCCCCATGCAATAACTATTTAAACCAATTCTTGGCAAAATGTAATGATTGGGTAAAAAGACAAAATGGGTAGTTGAGCGTTTGATGGATTCTCCCTTTGACATTTGGCTTCTCCCCATTGGCCCAAAGGTTTAAATAATTTCCCTCCCTATTCTTTAGGAAAATCATGCCCTTTTCATTATGGTTGCATTGACATAGTTGGTTGTGGGTATTTTTAATTAAAATGCATGTTTACATGATGCCAAAATTAATATGTATCGGATAGCACGATATACCATCGGCAATGATTTTAATCGCCAAAACATAAAACAATTAAATTAATGGTGGGGCTTTTCCCTTTAGCTCCACACCACGATTAATTACAATATATACATCATATACATTTTAATGCAAACGAGGTCAAAACCAGGGTGTTACAACAGGAATGGCCTCTAAAATCGATTTGACCAACATAACATTCCACCTTTAGATATCCATCAATGACTTCAGTTTTTTATTCTAACTTCACATTTAGTGATTAACTAATCCCAATCCTTTATCTTGTACGAGGTTCGTTTTAATCTCAACCCTAAATATTTCAAACCATTTTCCAGAGGAGAAACAATGAAAGGGAACAAATTGCAGATGAATTGAACTCACAAGCTTCAATACCATCATATAGTATATCGAACTTACAATTATTAATCTTCATACCCAAGGCCACACAAAAATTATTTAGAATATTGTGTAGACTTTCCAACTCCCTGCCTGAGCCATCAGTGAATAATATGATATCATCCACGAATAATATATGTGTAATATTGATTTGATCTCCAAATATTATGTCAACTATATCCCCCTATTGTTTAGCATAGAGAGCGGTCTTTCGTAATCCTGCTGGTACAATTAGAAAAAGTAGCGGGGCTAAAGGGCATCCATGTCTAATGCCCCTACCTAGCCTGAAAAAATATGTAGTTGACCCATTTATGAATATAACAAAGGAAATAGAGACAAGACACCCCATTAACCAAGAAATGAAAGTTACATCAAAGCTCATGTGAGAAAGTATTACCCACGTATTACCCGAACATACATCCAGCTTACTATATCATATGCCTTAGACATATCAATTTTAATCATCACCGCTTTATAGTTATTTTTCTTTATATTGTGCATACCCTTCTGTACAAATCCGATTGCCTCATGTATTAGAAGAATCGAAAGAAAACCGAATTGTTCTCCAGATATGTAGTTGCTTAAAACTTTCTTAATTCTAGAATAAATAACTTTACCAATGATCTTATATATGCGGTTACAAAGAAATATTGGTATGAAATATTCAAAACTCTTTGGAGATTCAAACTTATAAATGTTGAATTGAAAACTGCTAGAATTTTTCCACTCTTTCTAGATTCTTCAATAATCATCAACAAATCCAGAGCCAATGTCTCGTACAAACCCAGGTAAAATTCTACAGGTATACCATCCAGTCCCCAGCTTTTTTTCCCTTTTAAACAAATTATTGTGTAAGATATTATGATTATTATACATGCCTGCTAATTAAATGAATTAAAATAATTATGCAAGACATTATGATTATTATACCTGTGGGAAGAAGGTTCTATAATCATCATTTATGTGTCAACCATCTATTAGTTCAATGTTGATCATTAATTTTATTTCACTCTATAAGGTTAGACATTGGTTGTGGAGAGATATATATAGCATCCATTCATGTGTTAATTATCTATTAATTTATGGTTTCCTATTATTATTTTTTTCTTTTTATAAAGTTAAACAGTAGACTTTTTTTTAATAATATAAAACAAATATTTTTTCCTTATAGCTATTGGACAATAATTTGCAGGCGTTAGTTTATAATCATTACCTAATGGTTGACCGTGTACACCAGCCATTAATTAGCATATCCACCATTAATTCAATGTGACATACTTTGTACCATCTCTTTTTTTCCAAAGAAAAATTGTATTTTTTATTCAAAACAAATGGCAAAATGCATTCTTTATGTACTACTACATATGACAAGAAAAAGTTGTGTTGGGCTACGTAATTCCAACACGAAAAAGAATAACAAAAAAGAATGAACCATGGGCCACATAGCTAGCGAAGAGTTAACATTTATTGTGCAACTATTGAAGACCTAAATTTTAAGGAGTAAGTTTTCTACCCGACTATTTGCACCGATCGGATGACCAGCAACGCGTGATGTGGCAGCTCATGCGAGCCAAGTCGTCCAATCGGTGCAAATGGTCGGATAGAAAGTTTAAGGAGTAAACTTTTTACCCGACTATTTGCACCGATCGGACGACCAGCAACGCGTGATGTGACAGCTCATGCGAGCCAAGTCGTCCAATCTGTGCAAATGGTCAGATAGAAAGTTTACTCCAAATTTTAATCTAGCAAATGCATCAGACTTATGGTCCTCTTCTTGAAACACCATTATTAACATTAAAATGACTCTAAAGGTGGAAATGAAAAATATGAACATTTCAGATTTTTTTAAATGAGAAACACTTATTACTGTAAACATGGATTTTATAGGTTGTACAAAATATTTTCCAAGGTCTTGATTGTTGTGGAAATGACAATTACACATATTACCTCTTCCAAATATAATGTTTGAGTAGGACCAAAAAGGGCATATCCTTTTCAATGTTAATTCTAGCTCAGTCAATCTTTATCAATAGAAAAATCACTATCATCGAATCCATCACTAATATTTGTATTTGTCTTTTTTATGTTGTCAACTTCGTAATATTGTTAGTTGTACATCGACAACATCGTAATATTGTTAGTTGTACATCTATTCTAGGATGAGATATTGATATTAAATTTAGATGAGATATTGATATTAAATTTATTTTATATATCTATTCAAATTTTGCTTATTCTAGATACCACAACGTTAACTTAGTCTAGATCTTAATGTAAATGTAAAGAAATTTTAAAAAGAATTTAAAATGCATGCATTGTAGTGTTGTGAAACCATATAAAGAGATCACATCAATGTTGAAAACCAATATCCCAACTGCATAGTTTAAATATTTATAACATAAATTATATATTAATATTTTTTTCATTTCTTTCATTATATGATTTATTTTATAATAATTATTGTGAATTTTAATTTCCTCTTCTATCATATTTATTTGTTGTTCTTAAATTAAATTAAATTTATTATAACTTATTATTTTATTAAATAATAACCTTTTTTATAAATTTTTAGAACTATTCTCATTTTAATTATTTTTTTTAAATCCATTAATAATGAAAAAGATATGTATTCCAAATATCAATATATTTTAAAAATTAAACATAAATTAACTTCCATAAATCTATCCTAATACAATTAACTATGCAAATTGTACATTCTTAGGTATATTATTTTATTTTACTAACCAACTAAAAGTTATGAAGACATTTTTATAACTAGCAACTGTGAAGTGAAAATGAGAGTAGTAAAACAAATGTTGTGAAGAGCTTGTTGCATGGCTTTCATAAAGTGGTCTAAGAGTGTTTCAATTAATCTATTTTTTCTCAAGTACGATGTTAACTCATTTACAATTTTTGTGTTTGAGTCTAAATTTTTTATTTCAAAGGATCTTAGAGGCTTGATGATTCCCTATTAATTGATAAGTGTGTAGATGTGATATATTCATATAAATGTCCCTCTGAAATATATTCCACAATATTATCTTATTCTAGATCTTATTGTAAATGTAGAGATACTTTGACTCTTTTTTAAATGCATGAATTGTAGAGTTGTGAAACCACGTAGAGTGATCACATCATTATTGAAAACCAATATCCATAAGGCCTGGAAAGGATGTCCACTCCATTTTAAAGCAAAGGGATTAATATGTGACCTAAAATTGACAATATAGAGAAGGATGGGCCAATGATCTAAAAGAACTGAGGGAAAGAGAGATATATAGTAGATAGTTGTGTGTTATGTAAGAAATGGGTAATCACTAAAAAAATTGTTAAATCACCAAGCAATCTAGTGGGAGCCACCCTAATGACTATTGTAATCATATAAACCATTTTTGGGGAGAGAATCCACCTTGTGGGGTTGATATGACACATCATAGAGACGAGTCAACGACTACATCCACTCATTGAACAATAACCTTATTTTCGCTTAGTATAATCAAATCATTTAAAGAACTTGCAACAATATATGGCTGATCTCATAGAGATTGAGTATATTCAAACAATGTTTTTGAGAATTGTTCAAACAATGTTTTTTAGAATTGTTCCATGGCTTTAATAAGTAGAATTCAACATATGCATATTGTTGCTGCAATTTGACTCTAGTTGCATAGTGATTTTGTTCCAAGATGAACAATGGGTGCTACCTACCATAACTTATCCAAACCTTTTATGGGTGTGTAGTTCATACAGTCTGAACAAGTGTATTTCTCCTTGATTTAGCAAATCTATCTAACTTTTAGGAATCAAGAGGAATATGTAAAACTTAAAAGATCAGTACTAATTTTTCATATACTACTTTTCAATTGCTTTTGTTCCTAGTAGATCAATGAATGCTACCTACCATAATTTAACCAAACCTCTTTCATTGGCATGTAGTTCATATAGTATTAAGAAATGTGTTTGTCCTTGGTTTAACATATATATATATTTCGTTCTAATTAGTTTATAACCAATCTAATCATTGTTCCCATCAACACAAAGACCACCTCTCAAACTCTAGCATTTATGTCTGTAATTAGAGACTATTGGTTAGCTCGGATTATTATTGTCTACTGAATACTCTGTCCCTAGGGAAATATTTTTTTTTTCCTATAAGGGATAGTTGTTTATTTATGTTTTTTGTTCATTTAGAGCAGTGAATTTCTCATGCCATGTTGAACGTATTTTAATTATCTTGTCAACTAATTCACATTATGAACTATCAACGACATTTCCTTACGGGTTTTTGGAAGTGATCCTATATTTGCAACTATTTGTTGAAAATGAACTCACTAATACAAGTCTATTGATTACTTTTGCCAAAAGCTTGAACAAGTACATGTTGGATAATAATAGCATTTGAAGATTTGAAAATGATGAAATGGATATATTGCAATTGTGAGAGAGTAATAAGGCTGCATTTCAACTTCCTTTTTTGCAATCTTGACAAATAAAGTAATTTGGAATTATTGTAAACAACTACTAGTGTAATATGTCACATAATATTTGGAATCATTTTATTGAAATAGTGTAACTTCAAAGGATATTCTAAATGTATTTTACTGATGTAACCCAAGGGAGACATTATTATTCCTTTGATGGGGTGTTACTATTGTATTTGGTCATCATATAGTCATGAGGTAAATCCTCCATTGTAAGTCGGGTCATTAGTACACTAATGAATAATAAAATATACTTTTTTGAGTCTTCCTAGGTGAAGTCGGCCTAGATAGTTTAATGGGGCCGACTTGATTAGGGTAAAAGTCAGTTGGCTCAATGTGTATAAATAGAGGACTTGTGGTTCTTATTTGGACACAGACTCACTCACTTGAGTAGCGCATAGGAGAGAGAGAGAGAGACAGAAAAAAAGGAGGAGAACACCTATTTTTGGGGTTTTCTTTTATACATCTTATACAGAGGGAGTTTTGCTGGGTTTTCTTCCCCTTGAGGGTTTCCCAAAATACATACTGTGTCTATTTTGTGATTGTGTTTCTATCAGTGACTCTGGATATGCTGCTGCTATGATATTTGAATTGAACAATAATCAATCTAGTCTAGTATATGAAATCTTAACATAGAGTCAGAGATAACCTGATTAGAGCGGCTTTCACAAGGTGAAATTCTCTCTCCTCCCTCTTAGGAATAAATTAGGGTTTCTGCAAAAGTTGGAGCTTTGAAGATATGCTTGCATAGAAATTTGTGCCTCCCTGGAGTGCATCTATTGATCCCTAGATCTAAATTTTTGGGTGGTTGGATCTCCAAAAAAGCCAAACCCTAGTTTTGCAGTGAACCAAAAAAATGCAGTGAAACATAACCATACTTTATGTGATGCTTCAACCTCACATGTAGGATTTGAATACTGAATATTTTGGATCTTTAAAAAGAAGTTGGATCAACCAAATTGCCTCCCTCAAGCGCATCTACCGATAAGGTTAGCCTCCTACTTTGATAAATTTCATATTTTAGTGACCTACTAGATAAGATGGCCCCAGGCACTAAGCTTGAGGAAAAATTGGAAGTCCTAGAAAACTTCCTGGCTTGGAAGTATAGGATTGGTCTCATCCTGAAAGAGAATGGCCTTGAGAAGTACATCAAGGATGAGATTGCAGAACATGAATAAGATGAAGCTAAGGAGAAGCATGCACAAGACCTAATCAAAGCAATGCAGATAATTGTTGATTCTATTAAGGATCACTTGATCCCTCAAGTGTCATCTAATAAGACACCTAAGTAAATGTATGATGCACTTTCCAGAATGTCTGAGGGAAGGAGCATCAATAGAAAGATGAATCTGAGAGCTCAACTGAAGGGCACCAAGATGAGAAAAGGAGAATCTATTCAAGATTACTTCACAAGGGTCTCCCAGTTCAAAGAGAAATTGAGTGCTATTGGAGACACCCTTGATGAGGATGAACTAGTTATGACTACTCTCAATGCTCTTACTAGACCTTGGGACTCATTCATTCAGACTCTCTGTTCCAGAAAAGAAAGTATGAAGTTTGACATAGTATGGGAATATTGCATACAAGAAGAAGCTAGAGTAGCTAATAAAGAAGCTCTCCTTAGAGAAGATGATCAGGATCTAACTACCCATAATAAAGGAAGAAAAAAATCAAACTTAAAGAAGAGTAATCATAATCCTTCAAAGAACAAATTCCAGAAGAAGAAGAAGGATTACTCAAAGTATCAATGCTACAACTTTCATAAGATAGGACATCTTGCTATAGAATGTCCATCACCAAAGAAGAAGAAGAACAACAAAAGACATCATGCTCATCTAACTGAAGATGAGGATGAAGAAAAACCTTGAAAGAAAACTAGAGGTGAAGATGTAGAAGAATATGTGTTATTCTCTGCACTCTTTGGGTATGTAACATCTGGAGAAGACACATGGCTTATTGATAGTGGTGCCTCTAAGCACATGACAGGGAAGAAGACAAATTTTTCAAGACTTGAAGAGAAGAACTATCCCCAGAAGGTGTCATTGGGAGATGACTATCAATATCCCATCAAAGGTATTGGTGAATCAAGCTACAAGCTTGAATCTGGGACTTCCATGAAAATGAAGGAAGTACTGTATGTACCAAGTTTGAAAAAGAACCTACTTTCCATATCTGCTCTAGATAAGAAAGGATATAGAGTTGCTTTTATAGATGGACAAGTACTTATGTGGTACAAAGGAAAGACACTTGAAGATGTTGTAGTCATTGGAGAAGAAGAAGGAGGATTGTGCAAACTGAAAGGACATCCAGAGACAGCCCTTTTCCATGAGACTACCAGCTCAAGTGAAATGTGGCATAGGATACTTTCCCACATCAACTACAAAGAATTTCCTTATGTGATCAAGGTGGTAACAGGGTTACCAAATATGAAGATTGAACATGAGGGTACTTGCAAGGGATGTGCAAAGGGAAAGAACATCAAGAATCCCTTTCTGAAAAGTCAAACAAAGACCAAAGGTACATTAGAACTAATTCATTCTTATGTATGTGGTCATATTCCCTCCATATCCTTGAGTGGATATGAGTACTATGTCATATTTATTGATGACTATTCAAGAAGGACTTGGATATAGTTCTTGAAGAATAAGAGTGAAGTGTTCAGGAAATTCAAGGAATTCAAATCCTTGATAGAGAACCACTTAGAAAAGAGAGTAAAGACACTGAGATCAGATAATGGTAGAGAATACACTTCAAAGGAATTTGAAGCATTCTGTAAGGAGAAAGGAATCAAGAGGGAACTAACCACTCCCTATAATCCCCAACAAAATGGTGTTGCATAAAGAAAGAATAGAACTATCATGGAAGCAGTGAATACCATGATTCATGACCAAGACCTCCCTACGCACCTATGGGATGAAGCAACAAGAAAAACCGTATATGTGCAAAATATATTATCTCACAGTGCTCTTGGATTCAATACTCCTGAAGAGATGTATACCGGAAAGAAACCTGAAGTAAGCCATCTCAAGATATTTGGTTTCCTAGTATAGGTACATATTCCAAAGAGAAGAGAACGAAATTGGATCCTTCTAGAAAGAAGGGCATATTTGTAGGATACTATGAAATCTCCAAATCCTTCAGGATATACATTTCAGGATTCCATCATATCGAGATTAGTAGGGATGTAACATTTGATGAAGATATAACTCTTAATATGTCTAGAAGGTGTCATCTTGAAAAAGTACATTAAGAGGATGTACCTCCCAGAAGGAAAGAAGCTGAACCATCTCCTGAAATAGTAGCATCAGAAGATCATGACATCTTAGATCCTCAGGAGCCCCCTACTATGGATATCTCTTAAAAGAGAATACCTACTTGGGTAACATAAATCATACAAGAAGTATAAATATATGGAGCGCCAGAAGGCTCCACAAGAACCAATAAAAGATCAAATCCATATTCCAGTTATGTATCTTTGATGTGTGATCTTGTAGATTAAGAACCCACTAGCTATGAGGAAGCAGCATAGAAGAAAGAATGGGTTGAAGCAATGATGGAAGAATACCAACTGATCATGAAGAATTATGTTTGGGATATTGTTCTCAAACCAGAAAACAAGAGTGTGGAATCTTCAAAATGGATCTACAAGATAAAACATGTTGTTGATGGAAGTATTGAAAATTACAAAGCAAGATTTGTGGCTGGAGGATTCTCTCAGAAAGAGGGGATCAATTACAAGGAGACATTTTCTCTAGTAGCAAGGTACACTTCCATCAGAACTATCATGGCACTTGCCTCCAAGATGAAGTGGGACTTACACCAGATGGATGTAAAGACAACCTTCCTTAATGGTGTGATTGAGGAAGAGGTTTACATCAAACAACCAAAAGGATTTGAAGTTGAAGATAGAGAGACTCATGTATGCAAGTTGAAAAAGGCTCTATATGGAATGAAGCAAGCTCCTAGAGCCTGGTATGGCAGAATATATAGCTTCTTGACAAGCATGGGCTTTACCAAGAGTAAAGTTGATCCTAATATTTATATGGAGATTATGTATGATGAACCGGTCATACTATTGTTGTATGTGGATGATCTATTTATGACTGGAAATGAGAAACATATAAAGGATTGCAAGAATAATATAGCTGAAGAATTCAAGATGAAAGATCTTAGATTGATGCATTATTTGCTAGGGATGGAAGTGTGGTAGATCCCAGAAGGAACCTTTCTGAATCAGGGAAAGTATGCAATAGAAATATTGAAAATATTTGATATGTTGGATTTTAAATCCATGTCCACACCAATGGACACAATTTGAAGTTGTTTTCTAATGAGACATCAGAGTTAGTGGACATGACTGACTATAGACAGATTATTGGGTCATTAATGTATCTGAAGAGCACAAGGCCATATATATTTGTTGTTGTGAACACCTTCAGTCAGTACATGGGTAAGCCTAGATGGGTTCACTTGATAGATGAAAAGCATGTGATGAGGTGCCTAAAAGGTACAATTGATTTGGGACTTTACAATGGGATAGATATTGACTACAAATTGTATGGATATATGAATTTAGATTGGGCAAGAAGTGTCGTAAACAGAAAGAGCACCTCAGGTGGATGTTATTGTCTGCGATCCACCATGATCTCATGGTTTAGTAAGAAATAGTCCAATGTTTCTCTCAGTACGACTAAAGCAGAGTACATTGCATCTTGCTTCGCTTGTTATGAAGCGATATGGATTCAGAAGTTGATGTCAGGATTATTTCACATGGAGTTTGACACCACAATAATTCTTTGTGACAACCAGAGTTGTATAAATATGACAAAGAATCTGGTGTTCCATGACAAATCAAAGCACATAGAAATCCAATATTTTAATATAAGGGATATGGTACAAAAGGGAGCTATCAAGCTCCAGTATGTGAGTATCGATGAGCAATTTGTTGATGTATTGACCAAGCCTCTATCTTGAGTGAAGTTTGAATACTTTCATGACAAGATTGGTGTAGTTCGAAAATAATTTCCTCGTAAGGAGGAATAGTGATGGGATGATAGATGATAAAGATATGGACCTTCTTCAAAAAGGAAGATTAGGTCGAAGACATGCACCCTCCTCGGGCAAAGGGGGAGCATGTTGATAATATGGAACTTCCCAGGAAAGGGGGACTAATGATGAGACTGACATCAATGATGGATGACAGTGATGATGATGGTCTAACATTTATTTGTAGATGATAGTATACTCTCTTGAGGATGGTAGGTATAACACTATGCTCATGAGAGTGGTCCTTACTAGCTAAGGATGGCCCTGCGGATATTACTCTCACACAGACAGTAACCACATTCATTTGTGGACGATAGTATCCTCTCTTGAGGTTGGAAGGTATAACACTCTGTTCATGAGAGTGGTCCTTACTAGCTAAGGATGGCCCTACAGATGTTACTCTCGCATGGAGAGTACCCAAATTTAGTTGTGGATACCATAGAATAACACATGCTCAGGAGTGGTCCTAACCTTTGTGGTATGGATTCTCTATGATGAGTCCTTACGAATGACAAGACTGACATTTTGTATGCAGTCGATATCTATTTTGCAGACTATACTCTTGTATGAAGAGTATGCCTACATTCATATGTAGATGCCATAGAATAACACTCACTTAGGAGTGGTCCTAACCTCAGTGATAGGATGATCTATGATGAGTCCTCGCAGATTTTGTAGTATAACACTCACTTGGGAGTGGTCCTAACCTGTGTGGTATGGATTTTCTATGATGGGCTGGCATTCTGTATGCGGTCGAGATCTACTATGTAGACAATACTCATGCTTGGAAGAGTATGCATACATGTAAGTGTAGATACTGTAGTACAACACTAACTTAGGAGTGGTCCTAACCCGTGTGGTATAGATGGTCTACGATAAGTCCTCACGGACGACAGGGACATCACTAGGTGCGGTTGAGATCTACATTTAGTTGTATACAATTCGACTGATTGATTTCATGGATCATGCTAATGGAGGATTGCATCGTCCTTGGACTTAGGTCCTAAAGTGATCAGGATTTATAATCCCGCAAATAGATCATGTGTACTGTAGGTAGCGTTGCGGTGAAGGATCAAGTAGATAAAAGTACAACAATAAAGGGTCAAGTAGATTGAAGTACGACCACAAAGGATCAAAAGGATCAAAGCACAACTCGAAAGGATCGAAGTATTGTTGGACAAGGATCGAAAGGATCGAAGTGTTGCTGCAAAGGATTGAGAAGATAGAAGTGCTACTACAAAGAATCAAGAAGATCGAAGTGCTATTGCAAAGGATCAAGAAGATCGAAGTGCTGCTATGAAGGATTGAAAGGTCGAAGCATTTCTGCAAAAGGATCAAGTGATCGTGTGATGCAGAAGATGAAGAGTAACTGTTCCAGTTACTGATTGAGAAAACTTCCTATGATGTATAGATGAATTACCTCAATGTACTGTTGTAATTATTGTCTCTATGTTCTCCTATATTCTTTGATGATGTTGTCAGTAGAATAACCTTTTCGTTAAGGGGGAGTGTTGAAATATTGTAACTTCAAAGGATATTCTAAATGTATTTTACTGATGTAACCCAAGGGAGATGTTATTATTCCTCCTACTGGGTGTTACTATTGTATTTGGTCATCATAGATCCATGAGGTAAAGCATCCATTGTAAGTCAGGTCATTATCACCCTAATGAATAATATAACATATTATTTTAAGTCTTCCTGGGTGAAGTCAACCCAAACAGTTTAGTGGGGCTGACTTGATAAGGGTAAAACTCAGTTGGCTTAATGTGTATAAATAGAGGAGTTGTGGTTCTTATTTGGACACAGGATCACTCACTTGATTAGCACATAGGTGAGAGAGAGAGAGAGAGAGACAAAACAGAAGGAGGAGAACACCTATTTTTGGGGTTCTCTTTTATACATCTTATACAGAGGAAGTTTTGTTGGGATTTCTTCCCCTGCTTGAGGGTTTCCTAGGATAAATACTGTGTCTATCTTGTGATTGTGTTTCTATCAATGATTATGGATATGTTGCTGCTATTATATTTGAATTGAACACTAATGAATCCAGTCTAGCATATGAAATATTAACACATTTAGCATAACTTATGACTCCATTGTGTTATTTGTGGTATGGTGTGTGGCCTGTGTACCATGACCCCCTGGGTTCTATATGGAAAGTGATATTACAGTGCATTTAGTATAAACCTTTATGAATACATCCATCCATACAACAAGGATCCATGTATTGTTGCTCTTTTAGTTTTCAATGGTGTTGCAGTTCTTCAATAATCAAGTAAATGACAAATTTCTTGAGCTTGGTTTTATCAATATTATTTTGCATGGCGCGCATAATTGAAAACTACTATATTTTTTACCATTAACTACCAATGTTGTTAAATTTGTGCCTTGAGTTGATACGTTTTCCAATCAAACATGAACAAAAAAAGGAAAATAGAAACATAAGTAGTAGGTTTCCTACCTAGTTCTTTTGATTGGTTGCGATTGTTTTGAAATAGATTATAGGATGAGTATGTCACTTAGTGTTAATCATGTAAATATTCATAAGGGTTTTAAAAAAGGAAAATAATAATAAAGGATGAGTAATCCCGTTAGTCCACCTCTTTCTACTTTGAAAACAGGGCATGCATTGCTAACGATTTGATACTTGCTACAATTGATAGAAAGTGTGCTTTTGTTGTATCTGAAATATTTTATTATATGTTTTAGCTATGGAACATAACATAGTATGATTAAGGTCATGAATGGGGCAATGATCCTTGAGAGTTTTAACTATTTCCTTTTATTGGTGAAAAAATCCAGTTTGTACATTACATAGCAATCCCTTTGCTTTAAAATGGTGTGGACTTTCTTTCTAGGCCTTAGGGATACTAGTTTTCAATAGTGATGCGATCACTTTGTGTAGTTTCACAACTCTACAATGCATTAAATTAAGATCTAGAATATGATAATATCGTGCTATATGTATTTTAGAGAAGGGACATATATATGGATTTATCACAATTACACACTTACCAATTAATAATGAATTATTGAAACTCTAAATTCCTTTGAAAGGAAAAATTTAAAACAAATCAAGAAATTGCAATTGAGTTAACATCATACTTCATGAAAAAACAAACTTTAATTGAACCACCCTTAGACCACTTATTGGAAACCAAATAGCAATATGTTCATGACATTTATTTTATTACTCCCTTTTTCACTTTTTTTTTTGGTAAGTAAGCACCCATGGAGTTTCAAACTGGTGAACTTACACAACGAGTGCCTTAACAGTACACCCATTCACTGTCTATTCTACACCCCATGGGATACTCCCTTTTTCACTTCATCACATCTACTTCCCCTCTATTTTTTTTCCTTTCAGCGTTCATTTACAACTTCTAGGTAAATTGCTAGTTTATTTTATATTAAAGCATGAAGAGTATTTTTCTTTCTAAGTACTTTAAAGTACTTTAGTACATTTATATTATATTCAAAAGTATTCTATGAGTACTTTAATTACAATCTTATTGTGTTTAATTATGAGTTTTCCTTCACCATTTAGAATTTGACAAATAAGCAACTTTAACTCAACCAATTTCACCTCAACCATTATGGATGATGACGTCCTCTAGACTATGATTGGTTCTTTTAAAGTTGATTTTGATAGTACATTTTTTTGTTTTGAGGCCCATTTTTTACCTCAAAATTCCCCCAATGACTCGAAATTTAGACATCAAAATGGGCATGACGGAGTTATTTTGTTAAGGACCCATTGTGCATATTTGATATATGACTCTTGATGTCGGGAACGTCGGGAAGGTATTGTCAAATCAAGGAGGTATAAATAACCGTCATGACTATTTTAAAATGTTAATTTATTAACTTTTAAATAAAATTTAATCAATAACTAATAAATCTAGCCTATAGTTAACTATGCTTCTGCAATGGTGAGTTGAATGGGTCTTAATAATTGTTTAAATAATTTTAACCAAATCTCATGTAATTTAATCTATAATTAGTAATCTTCCACTGCGGAGAGCCAAAAGAGCCCTCTTTACATCTAAAGAAAGAAATTTTGTTTTATGGCACGTATTGTGTGCTTCTTGCTACATATTGGTATCAATGTAGCTGTGTAATGTGTGGGTTTGTTAGAATAAAGTTTTCATTTTGGCATACCAAGCTCAAGGATCTTTATTAATCCCACATAGGTTTTTTTTAAGGAAATAAACAATGATAGAGTCATTCTGAACATAGCTAGGAGGTTGTTCCATGTAAATTTCTTCCTGTAAATCCCCATCCAAGAAGGTAGACTTGACATCTATTTGATGGACCTCCCATTTATGTAAAGTGACAAGGGAAATAACAAGATAGATGGAGTTCATTTTGGTGGTACGAGAAAAGGTTTCATTGTAGTCAATTCCTTGAACATGAAGAAATAATTTGGAAACTAACCTTGCCTTAGTCCTTTCAACACTTCCATCGAATGCATACTTAGTTTAATATACCCATTTACGACTGTGATGTAAAATTTGTATTAGAATGGTTATGGAAATTGTTCGTTACCATGGAATTCCAAAAATTGTACATGAGCTTTACTGAATATGGTAAAAAGCAGATCCTTAGGGGGTGCAAGTTTGAATTCTATTAAATTATCAACTCTCAGTGCATAGAGAAACTATTAAAGAAAGGGCACTCTACATTATTTCCCAGTCCGCCATATAAGTGAATGACAACCCAAAACAAAAAGTTCATCTTGATTTATGGTTGGTCCTCATTAAACATCACCATGTATTTAATAGTCTATGTGGATTACCATAGTGATGTGGTGAGCATGACCATATATTCCCTTGATTCAAGGTAGTCAACCACCTAATGTGCACCCATATACGCACCCTTTTCCCATATGAATGAAATTGAAAAGATTATTTAAGAATAATGGGAGAAAAAAGTCAACAGACCAAGTATGAGCCCTTACTCCTCACTTGTGGTCATGGTATTAAAAAAATAAGGCACATGGTATGTGTGTCTTGATTTTTTTTCTCTCAATATGCTAACCACCAAAGACAAATTTACTATTCCCTTTAATAAGGATATCTTGGATGAGCCTCATAGTGCCAAATTATTCATTAAAATGGATATTAATCTTAGATACCACCAAAAACAAATGAAGGTGGAAATCCATATGATAAACATCTACAAAGATGAAGGGAATTATGAGTTTTTAGTGATGACCTTCGAGTTTTGCAATGCTTCATCCACATTTTAGAGCCTCATGAACAAGATATGTTTATCATTCCTAAGCAATTTTATGCATGTATTCTTTGACGATATCTCGATCTATTGCAAAACATAGAAATAAAATGTGGTGCATGTCAATAAAGTTCTCCAACTCAACAACCACCAGATGTTCCTTAAATTTTACAAATATTCTTTTTGGCAAGTCTTGGGAAGTTGAATACATGAGTCACATTGTCAAATGGGATGGGGTGCAAGTGGATCTCAATAAAATTGAGACCATGCAAGATTTTCCATGGCCCAAAACCCTCAAAATTCTACACTAGTTCTTATGACTTATGGGCTACTAGAATAAATTTTCTAGAATTATGGGCAAATTGCCACACCCTTAAACACCTTGCTTAAAAAGAATACCTTTATTTGGAATGAGGTTATTGATCAATCTTTTTCATCCTTAAAATAATCCATGTGTACTATGTCTTTCCTAGTCATGTTTTACTTCACTAAAACTTTTTTCTCAGAATATGATGCTCTAGGCCAAAGATTTGGAGTTGTACTGATGCAAGAATAACACCCCTTGACTTTCACTAGTAATAGTTGTGTGAAACTTTTTTGGTAATTCTTCCTAATAGAATGAGATGATTGACATAAAACATGTCTTCAATACTTGGCGACCATACCTCATTCGTAGACATTTTAATATAAAGATGTATCATCAAGCTATTTAAGTATTTTCTAGATCATAGGTTTTTGTCAGGAGAAAAATATAAGGGGGTGACTAAGATCCTTGGGTATTATTATGATATCATCTATAAGAAAGAAAAATAGAATGTGGTGGTGGAAGCCTTGTCTAGGAAATATGAGGAAGGTTATATGATAGACTTATCCTTATATGTGCCTAATTTTCTCATTGATTCCCACCAAGAATGGGGAGCTAACAACTCTTTGGTTCAAATCCTCTACGAGATTCAAGAGGACCCCAATACACCTAAGTTCTACATGTGGAAACAAGTAGTTTGAAGTATAAAGGGAACATATTTCTAGTAAATAGTTCAAGGTTCAAACCTAGGGTGCTAGCAGAGATGCATTCATATCCTTCTGTGAGGCACTCTAAATTCCACAAAGACTATTAGATGTGTTAGACAATCTTTGTTTTGGTAAGGTGTGAAAAATACATATAGAGTTTTGTAGCCTCATTTGATGTATATGCCAACAGAATAAAGGGAATAATCCTTGGGCATTGCAACCACTACCAATAATAACCACTATTTGGACCAACATTTATATGGATTCTATAGTGATATTTCTTACTATAGCAACAAATCGATCATCTAGTGGTAGTTAAGAACCTTTCAAAATATGCTCACATTTGTGCCCCACTGCATCCTTTTAAACATTCCATAGTGGCCCAAGTTTTCATGGATTAGATTTTTTATTTACATGACATGCCTATGTTAGACAATGACCCTACATTCACCAAAATTTTTGGCAAGAGACATTTAAAATCTCGAACACAAAGTTGAACATGAACACAACTTATCATCCTCAAGCTTATTATCAAGCAGAAGTGGTCAACAAGTGCTTGGAACCCTGTATGAGATGTTTTCCATTAAATAAGCAATAATAGTGAGAACAATGGATAACCTTTGAAAAATGGTGGGACAATACCACTTATCATGGAACTACCAAAAATACACCACATGAAGTTATCTACGGCCAAAATATCCATTCAATGGCTTCATATTTACTAGACATGCCGAAGGTTCAAGTAATAGATTTCATGATTCAAGTAATAAAAACCATTCTCCACACAATTAAGGACAATCTAGTGATGGCTCAAAATCAAACGAAGTAACAAGCCAACCATGATTTCTCTAAGTTTTCTTTTTCATAACGGGATCAATTGTTTCTTTGCCTTCAACCTTATAACTAGGCCTCTCTTAAAGATAAAGTCTACCAAATTCTCACGCTAAAATTTTATGGACCCTATCAAATCTCCCAACTTATTCAATAAGTTATGATTCAATGCAAAGAAATGCAACCAAAATATGCCACTTGGGAACCAACAATGATTTTACAACAATTTCCACACCTGTAGCCTTGAATACAATGCTTCTTTTAAACAAAAAGGGCATGTTAGGTTTCTACCTTAACCTTCCTACTTTGGAAACTTAGTAGTTAATAAATTGAAGTACATAACCATCTTCTTTGAATAAGGCCAATTAGATAGGTAATGGATAGTTACTTAATGTGGAAAAGGTCATATTTATTAAACAAGGCCCACAAGGTAGCCAATTTCCATTAATGACAACAACACATGCAATTAAGGTTTTACTATTAAGAATATATTTGTGGAGATAGAAATCTATGTAATGTTTTGTGAAGTGTTGTTATTGGATTTTGAGGTACACTCATATGAGGGTACTAAAGAGGCCCGTGAACATTGATCACTCTTTTGGGTATCTTTAATACAAGGGTTAGATTCTATAGGTTTAATCTTATTTTCTCTTGTATTTCCATTTTTGCATTTAATTTCTCTTAAAATTATTCACGTTATGTTATTTTTTTCTTTTTAAGTATGTTATATATGATCTCAATCAAAACATTAAACCATTTAAATGTATATGGGCCCTATTATCTCCCAAAATAATTTATCCGATAGTATGAAGAATTTAATTCATGCAATGAGGGATATGAATATCACTAACAGTTTGAAAGCCTCTGTTTTTTATGAAAATTGCACAAAGTTGTAGCATCGGTGGCTTGGGCGAGGATCAGAACATCTCATTAGCCACCGAAAAACATACAGACTGTGGCTTCCGTGATCAGATGAAAAATTCGGCGATCGAAAGAACTAAGGACTACAGATCGACGAAGTAAAGTTGAAAGTTTCTGCAGTGTCGGTGGTATAAAGCACTAAAATGACTTCCAAAGTCACGTATCGAAAATTGGAACCACTGCTTAATAAGGCGTCGGAGCTTGAAAACACTAACCATCAGCAAGATAGTCCACTAAGGAGCCGCAACGACGGGAGACAAACCAACTGTGGGTTCTGTGACAATAGAAACTCATCAGCGATCGGAAGAACTAAGGGCTACGGATCGGCGAGTTTAGAACCAAGCAGCTCTGCAGTGTCGGTAAGGAAACAGACAAGGATTTCGATCAATCAATAGAAAATCATCGCCGATTGGAAGAACTAAGGACTACAGATCGACAAGATAGCCCACTAAGGAGCCGCAACGGCGGGAGACAGACCGACTGCGGTTTTCGCGACAATAGAAACTCATCAGCGATTGGAAGAACTAAGGGCTACGGATCAACAAGTTTAGAACCAAGCAACTCGTCAGTGTTGGTAAGGAAATGGAGGCTTTCGATAAATCAATAGAAAATCATCGGCGATCAGAAGAACTAAGGACTATAGATCGACGAGGTAAAGCTAAGCAGCTCCGCAATGTCGGAAAGGCAACGGACAAGGCCTCTGGTGAATGAAAAAATCATTCTGATGGCGACAAAACTAGTTTGTTTCACCTACGAAATAGTGGCAGCGTTTCGGTCTAGGGCGCCAATGTGCTAGAAGACAAAGCTTCCGATTAGCGACAAGGTAGAAAAATCTGGCGGATTAAACAAGGAAAGTCACTTCAGACTGAACTAGCAGTGGTGATTATCAGCGACCACTTCAGTTATTAAAATTTTGCTCAGTGAACTAGATCTTCACAATAGATAGACAAATAGTTAGCAAGGGTTTGAAGCCCTAATTTGAGAAAACTATCACTTTCAAGTATTTTTTGTGTAAACAGATCGGATTTTCAGGATCTGTCATTTTTGTAGAAGGCTATGAATCCCATGATTGATTTTATAATAAAGGTTCAACTTCGGGGATTTATGAGCCAATAATGCTTTCAAGCTTCTCATTTTACTTATTCATGATATAAACTCTTTTGTTGTGATATGTTTAGCCATCATCTCTTTCTTTACTGTATTTATGCCTAAATGTGTATTTAGGTCATTTTCATATTGATTAAAAAGTTGATAGCTGTCATCCTATTGGTTTATTAATGCTATTTGATTTATAAATACCATCCTCATCAGTATTTAGCCACTTATATGCATGTGTTTTGTATGTAAGTCTGCTAGCCTGGTGAGTTCTCCATCCCTACACCTTATTGTCGGATTTCTGAGCAATTGCAACTAAAAGCCTTATAAACGAGTGAGTTTTATGCATGTCTTGAGAGTGGAAAGGTTATATAGGTCAACTGAATTGATCCATATCAAAAAACCATAAAATTTTTTTTAAGTTACCAGGCATCCTTGAGCTACAACCTAGAGGAGTTTCCTGGAGTGATAACAAACTGGCGCCGTTGCAGGGGAGAGGAGATTGAAGCTCAGCTTCCCTGGGAGACGACATAGATCCATGCTTTGATGATAGACAAAGCTTGGACATTATTATGGTTTTAATCATCTATCTGGAAACTCCATTGATATAAGGTGGCCTCAAGAAGACCAAGTACCAGAGAAAACTCAAAGGGGCCACCAACAACACCTGTTTCAGATCCAGAAGAAATTTTGAGGAAAGATAGGACTTTACTAAGATAGACCAGCAATACTGCACAAAAAGCCACATCAGGTATTTCAAGAAATCTTTCTGCTATTTTTTCTTCTGCTGAAACTCTTAATTCCCAGGAATTTTTAGATACATCAGAAAAATCTAGGGGTTGGGCATCTTCAAGCACTGCTTCCTGTGAAGATCCAATCCTTGGTGACTCCACTGGGATAAGTATACCACCACCTTCTCAGCAAGTAGCTTCATCAGTGGTGCCTTCCACAACCCTGTCCATACCCATTTCCAATATGGCTGCCCCTCAATTGACTAAGATGGAAAGGATCCTGGTAGCTAGGTATGTGCCCTTAATTGTGCCAAATCCTCTCGCAACCATGCCTACTAGGGATTATCTCAAGTATATGCCTAAGTTTACAGGGGAAGGGGATTTCACTGCTGAAGAACATCTAGAGACATTTTACAGCTATGCTGAAAATATTAACATAGAATAAGAAGATGTATGGATTAGGGTGTTTGTGCAAAGCCTAGATGGCCAGGATAGGAAGTGGTTTAAGGAACTACCTGCCAGATCAATGGTAGGCATAGAGGCCCTAGATGAAATTTTCCTAAAGCATTGGGGAGAAAGGAGGGACCACCTCCTCTATATCATAGAATTCAGCAAACTAAAAAGAGAAAATGGGGAGTCTGTCTCCAACTTTACCAAGAGATTCAACAATATGTATAGCAAGATCCCTACCGAAATTAAGCCCACTGATACCTAAGCTAGGATAACTTATGCAAATGCCTTTGACTTTGACTTCTGCTTACTTCTCAGAGAAAGGAGTTATGTTTCCTTATCACTCATGCAGGATGCTGCCCTAGAAGTAGAGTCAAACATTCTGGCATCTCAGAAGGTCAAAGGGAAGATAGATAGGAAAAATCAACCAACAGACTATAGTGGGGCTTCGGCATTAGAGAACAAGATTGAAAAAATGACCAAACTGTTAGATAACGTGACTGCTGAAATGTCTAAATTGAAGGACCAAGAACATCTACCGGTGATGGGTAAAGGGCCAAGCGACTTTGCTCCTCAAAACCCAAATTTTTTTCCTTATAGAAGAGGAAACCCCCCAGTTCATATTCTCAGAAGGGAGAAAAATCAAGGGGAAGATTAGAGGATAAGAGATCCATTTCAAAATGTTGTATTAGAAGAAGAGCCATAATTCATTGAAGAAGAAAGAGAAGCTGAAGACAATATCCACTGCATGGAGGATGAGGTGGACTATTCTTTTCTGACCCAGGCAGAATATGAGGAAGCCCTGATTGATGAGCAGATCACTAAAGAGGTTGTCTATCAGGCTGACGGTCGGGGAGGTTACAAACTGAGGTCTAGGCTGGTTTCTCCCCTCAAGAAGAATGCTGTACCTATCAAGCAGCCTGCTGCACCAGCTAGAAAGGTTGTTGTTTTACCAAAGAAAGTGGCTGCCCCATCCAAAGCATTGCATAAACCAACACCTTCAGCCACACCTGATCAAGTCCAACTCAAACCTACATCCCCTAAGGTAAGGATTCCAGATAAGCTACATTATTCCTTCAACCTTGAGTTTGAAATTCAAAAATTGAAAATCCCTTTCCCTTTAATTGAGCTAATGAAGAATGATGCATTCAAAACCTCCATTCTGAATTCCCTTCATCCCAAGGTGCACATTAACACTGACTTTGTGAACCTGCAAGATGACAATCCTGTTGTAACCCTGAGCCCCATGATCAAATACCTAAAGGACTCTTGCCCACCATTCTATATATCCTTGAACATCCATGATAAAATCCTCCATAACTGTCTGCTAGATTTAGGAGCCTCTCATAACCTAATGCCAAAGGCTGTGATGGATGAGATTGGCCTCAGCATCACCAAGCCCTACCATGATTTATTCTCCTTTGACTCCAGGAAGGTCAAGTGCTTGGGCCTCATCAAAGACCTTGTTGTAAACGTAACGCAACTACCTTCAAAAAGCGTAATGATGGACATTGTAGTGGCCAATATAGCTCCAAAATTCGGCCTCTTGCTATCTCAGTCATGGAGCAAAAGACTAGGCAGCACCCTTTAGATGGATCTCACATATGCCACCATTCCCATGTTTGGAGGGAAGACTAAGATGCTATATAGGGAAAATTAGCTAGCATACATTATCAGCAAGGAGAGCCACTCAGTGAATCACCCCATCTATGCAGTAGACACCAATTTCGGGTCTTGCATTTTGCAAATAGATGATAATCAGCAGACATCAGTTCAGCTCATTGATCCCACCCGTCAGCAGCCCAAAGAAGTCATGATAGTGATCTGGACCATGTATTTTGATGGGGCTAGCACTCAAAGCTCAGCAGGCGCGGGTGTAGTATTGATCTCCCCATCTAAGGAAAACATTCACTTATCTTATAAGCTTGATTTCAAAACCACTAACAACGTAGCAGAATATGAATCCTTGCTGCTAGGAGTTAAAGCTACCAAGGAGATGGGGATCATGTGCGTGAAGATTTTTGGAGACGTAGACCTCATCATACAGCAGGTCAACAACACTTTTCAGACAAAAAATATCAAATTGAATGCCTACAGGGACGAGGTATGGAAACTCAGAGACTCCTTTATGTTTTTTGAACTGTCGTATATTCCTAGGGCTTTGAATCACCTAGATGATTCCCTGGTCATCTCTGCAAGTCTTTGTGTTCCTCCTTTACCCCCTAATCTCAGCTATTGTCACGTCCCCGTCCCTCAGCCGGCGAAGAGGACGCGACGAACATCAACACAGCCGGGCAAATTGCCCCATGATCATAATCAAATGAAAACAAGGCTGGAATTAAGCATACACAGAGGCAGTTATATTCAATCATACAGCGGAAGAAACACAACACATTCCAGCATTTAACATCAGTATAATTTACCGAGATGAAGTATAGACAGCAGACTTATCTTTTGATGAATAATTCACCCGCAACCAGCTACGTCGCTGCAACGTTCCACCCAACCATAGGCCAGCTTGCTCATCAATCTCTCAGCAACGCTGCCACCCCCGAGCTGGGCATGATTCCTCAAGGACTAAGGGGCCAAACACAGCTGGGTTTGACAGGCCTTCATCAAACGGCCAAGCCAGCACAGTCGGAAGATCAACCCTTCACAGCCTTGTGAAGAAGGCAAAATAACCAGGGACAGCCCCAAACAATGGATGAGCACAGCTCAAGTCCAATGGACAACACGGAGTTGTTCTTGGCCCTAACGTGGCCAAAACAACTCAACCACTACATCCCAAACCAAGGAACAACAGCGGTCCAATTTCACAACAAAATTGATGGCAACTATGCACAGTCCCAGAACAGGGAGACCCAACCAACACATGGGGAATCAACGACGACCCAAAACGAAATTGAGCACCCCAGCCCACAAAACGTGGATGAAAACAATAGCAACCCAATATGTGGGTTAAAACCACGGCCAACAAAATGTGGGGAAACAACAGCCCCAAACAAAACAGTGAGCATGACTCTCACATGGAAAGAACGCCCCAACCAGTCTGTGCGTGAGATCAAAAACGGGAAAAGAATTCTCTGCGTGAGAATGCCCAGCAAATAGAGAGGACGCGAATTTGCAATTCGTGGGTGCTCAGCAACTCGTAGAGAGGAATAACATCTGCGTGAGACCCCCAAAACTACCAAGAGCCTCTGCATGAGAAGAAGACAGACCAAAATCGTGGTGAGAGTCAGAACTGACCAGGGAGAGTGTGTGAGGGAGAAGAATGGCAGACATGGGTGGAGTGGGCAATTGGGTAAGGCTGACAGCCTGCCACAACCACCACCACTTCAGCAATAAATTCCCTCAGCCATAACTCCTCAACCACCAGCTGAGCATTAAAGAGGTTGGGAGAGGTTGGATGAGACAAGAAAAGGTGACAAAACATGGGTTTTTCCCCCCATAACCAAGGTTTGACATCCCCCACCCCTTATCCTTCGGAACCATGCCCTTTTCATTCAACATTGCACTGCCGTAGCTTGTTGTGGTTTTAGTTTAATTGATGTGCGGGTTTACATGATGTCAAATTATAAGGTGCCGGATAGCACGACAAACCATCGGCAAATATCCCCATTTCCGAACATACACAACCAAATCGATGGTGGGGCTTTTGCCTTGAGCTCCTCACCACGATTAATTACAATATATACATCATGTAAATGGGGTCGAAACCGGGGACATGACAGCTATGATGTTCAGGTCAAGTACAGACCCTCTCTGCCAGAAAATGTAAAATTTTGGAGGGTGTTTGAAAAAGAAGAGGAGCTTAGTAAATTCCTTCAATTAGTAGATGAATTCTATGACATACACATTGACTAGGAAAACCTTAACATGGAGGAATCCAAAAAACTCAAGTTAAAAGATAAAGTAACTGAGCAGAATATTGTCCAATTTCCCAACAACTACATACCCCGAGGTCTAGTACCATTGGAATAACTGTTTGATCATAATGACATCCCTCTCAAGCTTTCCAAAAGGGAGCTATATCCTGCTATCCAATAGCAAAACATAGCCAAATCCATCCAAAACTGATAAATCTATCCATTGGGCTGACTACTGGCAGAATTCTGAATTTTGCAGCTTGATAAAAATTTTGCTGATGTCTTTGCATGGGAGTATAGTGAACTAAAAACATATGACATCAACATCATCCAGCACAGGATTCCTTTGGAAAAGGACACCATTCCTTTCAAACAGAAGATGAGACCCATCAGCCCTCTTCTATTACCAATGATTGAGAAAGAGATCCACAAACTCCTGAAATCCAAGATCATAATCCCCCCTCAAGTATTCCAAGTGGATTACAAATCTAGTAGTGGTAAGAAAGAAAAATGCAGAAATTAGATTGTGTGTGGATTTTAGAAACCTGAACAAGTGTTCCAAAAAAGAAAACTATCCACTGCCCAAGATGGAACATCTGCTACAGAAAGTCTCGTGGGCCAGGGTCATGTCCTTCCTTGATGGATTCTCTAGATACAACCAAGTTCCTGTGCACCCAGATGACCAAGAGAAGACTACCTTTACCACCCCTTGCGACACCTTCATGTATGCTCAAATGCCATTTGGGATAATGAATGTTGGGGCTACTTTTTAGAGAGCTATGGACCTAGATTTTGTAGGTTTAAAAGATAAATTTGTGTTGATATATTTGGATGACTTAACAGTTTACTCTCACAGCCATCATGACCACTTACAACATTTAAGGACGGTATTTCTGAAGTACGGAAGGTATGGAATATCACTGAACCCGTCCTAGTTTGTACTCAATGAAAGAAAGCTCATAGGCCACATAGTCTCAGCTGAAGGTGTAAAGATTGATCTGATGAGGGTGGAAGCAATCCAAAAGCTGTCAATACCAAGGTCAAAAAGAAACTTCAGTCCTTTTTAGGCAAGATAAACTTTGTCAGAAGGTTTATTCCAAATTTCTCCAAGCTGGTAAAGCATATAACAGTCATGCTAAAAAAGGATGCAGAAATAAAGTGGACTAACCAAGCAAGAAACTCTTTTGAATACATTAAGAAAGCCATCATGGAGGCCCCAACCCTGATTAGTCTCGACTACACCAAGGGTTTTTACATTTTCTCTTTTGCATCTTATGACACAGTGGCAGCTATACTATTACAAAAGGATGATGAAGGTCATGATCATCCAATTGCTTTTTTCAGTAGAACCCTGAGAGATGCTAAGTTGAAGTATGACCCAATTGAGAAGCAGGCATATGCTCTCATAAAATCTTTGAATACTTTCAGAATCTACATTCTCCATGCAAAGTTAATTGCATATGTCCCTTTAGCTGCTCTGAAGGATGTTTTAACTTAGCCTGACATTGATGGGAAGAGAGCTAAGTGGATTTCCAAACTCATCGAGTTTGATGTGGAGGTGAAACCCACCAAGCTAGTAAGGGGATTAGGTCTGGCCAAACTCATGGCCAAATAAAACTCTGAACTGTTGGGAATAAATTTCACATGTGTTAGATTAGCAAAGGTGCAAACTATGGTAGCAGCGGAAAGAGAAGTAAATCAAGATCAGAATAATATTCCATCAGTAGATGAGAACATATCTTCATGTGAGTGGTATTCAGGTATCATTCAATTTTTGCATAAATTAGAAGTTTCTCCTGATCTCACTCCTAACCAAGTACGAGCTCTTAAGTTGAAATCTATTAAGTTTTGCATAATTGACAAGCTACTGTACTGGAGGGATCAGCCTGGAATTTTGTTAAGGTGTCTAGATAAAGAGGAAGTAGAACAGGTCGTGCATCACTTTCATTCCAATACATGTGGAGGCCACCACTACTGGAAAACCACAGCCCACAAGATCTTAAGAGCAGGATACTATTGGCCAGTCCTCTTTGCTAATGTATGCACTTTTGTAAGGGCCTGTGACCAATGTCAAAGATTTATAGGGAATCAACAGCTCAAATCCTTGCCCCTTAGGCATGTTATAGTGAATGGGCCTTTCCAACAATGGGGTCTGGATTTCATAGGTGAAATAAATCCATCTTCCAATGGACAGCATAAATGGATCTTAGTAGCCACTGACTACTTTACCAAATGGATAGAAGCAGTGCCCACCAGAAATGCCACTCATCAAGTCATCATGAGATTTTTATATGAGAACATCTTCAACAAGTTTGGTTGCCCAGTAAGGTTAGTAACTGATAATGCACCAGCTTTTAAGGCTGGGGCATTAGTTAAAATGTGTGAATCAATGGGTATTCAACTGGTGCACTCCACATCCTATTACCCACAAGGAAATGGCATGGCTGAGTCATCCAACAAAAGCTTAGTCAGAATCATCAGGTAACTGCTAGAGACAAATCAGAAAAGCTGGGATTCAAAGCTTAAGTTTTCTTTATGGGATGATAGGGTAACAGACAAAAGATCCATAGGGACTTATCCATTCAAACTAGTTTATGGCACTGAGGCCATCTTTCCTATACAGCTCATCCTTCTAGTGGCAAAGTTCTTTCAGGAAGAGGAGGATGAACCAAATGATATGGTAAGAAGGATGATGGATTTGGTATAATTACAGCAAATAAGGGAGCAAGTTGTAGGAAAATCAGAAGCTCATCAACAGAGGATAAAGGGCATGTTTGAAAAAAGAGCAAAGGCAGACAACTTCCAGGTCGGAGATTGGGTCCTCAAGTGGGATGTTGTTAGACAGGACAAAGGGAAAGATGGAAAATTCGACTCTTGGTGGATTGGCCCTTTTGTGATAGCCCAGGTACATAAAAATAACACCTTAAAAATGCAGAGTCTAGAAGGTGAAGAGGTATTTGATGGCCCAGTAAATGGGTGTTCCTTGAAGCTCTATTTTATTTAAGGCTCTGAGGCCTTATGATTGTAAATTAGTAAATAGTAGGTTGTTTTGCTTTCAGAATTAACTCCATGCCCAATGGAACAATAAAGGATAGTGTTAAGTTACTTAGTTGCTTTTAGGGAAAGGCATTTTGGTCTGGGGTTCTTGGGACCTCACTGGGAGGTTCCCATCCCCAAGTAGGAGCCAGATGTTATATCCTAAAATAATTTGTTCCGATAGTATGAATAATTTAATTCACGCAATGAGGGATATGAATATCACTAACAGTTTGAAAGCCTCTGTTTTTTATGAAAATTTCACAAAGTTGTAGCTTCAGTAGCTTGGGCAAGGATCGGAACATCTCATTAGCCATCGACAGACATACAGACTATGGCTTCTGTGATTAGATGAAAACTTCGGCGATCGAAAGAACTAAGGACTACGGATCGATGAAGTAAAGCTGAAAGTTTCTGCAGTGTCAGTGGTATAAAGCACTAAAATGACCACCGAAGTCATGTATCGAAAATCAGAACCACTACTTAATAAGGCGTCAAAGCTTGAAAATACTAACCATCGGCAAGATATTCCACTAAGGAGCCACAATGGTGGGAGACAGACCGACTGCAGGTTTCGTGACAATAGAAACTCATCGACAATCGAAAGAACTAAGGGCTGTGGATCGACAAGTTTAGAACCAAGCAGCTCTGTAGTGTCAATAAGGCCATGGACAAGGATTTCAATCAATCAATAGAAAATCATCAGTGATCTGAAGAACTAAGGACTATAGATCAGCAAGATAGTCCAATAAGGAGCCGCAACGGCGGCAGACAGACCAACTGCAGTTTCCATGACAATAGAAACTCATCGGCGATCGAAAGAACTAAGGGCTATGGATCATCGAGTTTAGAACCAAGCAGCTCTACAGTGTCGGTAAGGCAACAGACAAGGATTCTGATCAATCAATAGAAAATCATCGGTGATCGAAAGAACTAAGGACTACATATTGGCGAGGTAAAGCTAAGCAGCTCTGCAATGTCAGAAAGGGAACAGACAAGGCCTCCGATCAATGAAAAAAAATCATTTCGACAGTGATAAAACTAGTTTGTTTCACCTCTGAAATAGTGGAAGCATTCTGGTCTAGGGCACCAATGTGCTAGAAAACAGAGCTTCTGATCAGCGACCGCAGCGACAAGGTAGAAAAATCTGGCAGATTAAACAAGGAAAGTCACTTTAGACTGAACTAACAGTGGTGATTATCAATGACCACTTCAGTTATTAAAAGTTGCTCAGTGAACTAGATCTTCACAATAGATAGACAAATAGTTAGCAAGGGTTTGAAGCCCTAATTTGAGAAAACTATCACTTTCAAGTATTTTTTGTGTAAACAGATCAGATTTTCAGGATCTGTCATTTTTTTAGAAGGATATAAAGCCCATGATTTATTTTATGATAAAGGTTCAACTTCGGGGATTTATGAGCCAATAATGCTTTCAATCTTTTCATTTTACTTATTCATGATATAAGCTCTTTTGTTGTGATCTGTTCAGCCATCGTCTCTTTCTTTACTGTATTTATGCCTGAATGTGTATTTAGGTCATTTTCATATTGATTAAAACATTGATAGCTATCATCCTATTGGTTTATTAATGCTATTTGATTTATAAATACCATCCTCATTAGGATTTAGCCATTTATATGCATGTGTTTTGTATGTAAGTCTGCCAGCCTGGTGAGTTCTCCATCCCTGCACCTTATTGTCGAATTTCTGAGCAACTGCAACTAAAATCCTTGTAAACAAGTGAGTTTTATGCATTTCTTGAGAGTGGAAAGGTTATATAGGTCAACTGACTTGATCCATATCATAAAACCCTAAAAAACATTTGAAGTTACCAGACATCCTCGAGCTACAACCTAGAGGAGTTTCCTGGAGTGATAACAGGCCCTCTCAAAATAAGCATTATTTTTGGATAGATATCACAAATTAAGGATTATTAGAATCACCAAATGTCATCTTTGAGAAATATTTGAACTTTATCATGTATGAAGTAAAAATATGGGATCAAATTCCTAGTTAGACTTAAAGTAATATATAGGAAAAATATTAGATCATTTCTAGTAAAGGTACCTTTTATTGACCATTTCCAAATACAAAACTGCGGGGTCTTCACTACGAAAGGATCTGATCAAACATTAGTAGTCCTAGAGATAGATAGGAAACCTTCTTAGCCTTCATCACCTTTCAAGTCTAATCCTCATTGGCTCTCTCACACAGACTATGTTCAATGGAACAACTACTAGTGTAATATGTCACATAATATTTGGAATCATTTTGTTGAAATATTGTAACTTCAAAGGATATTCTAAATGTATTTGACTGATATAACCCAAGGGATATGTTATTATTCCTCCGAAAGGGTGTTACTATTGTATTTGGCCATCATAGAGTCATGAGGTAAATCCTTGATTGTAATTCGGGTCATCAGTACCCTAATGAATAATATAATATATTATTTTGAGTCTTCCTAGGTGAAGTCATCCCAGACAGTTTAGTGGGGCCAACTTGATTAGGGTAAAAGTCAGTTGGCTCAATGTGTATAAATAGAGGAGTTGTGGTTTTGTGGTTCTTATTTGGACATAGACTCACTCACTTGAGTAGCCCATAGGAGAGAGAGAGAGACATAATAGAAGGAGGAGAACACCTATTTTTGGGGTTGTCTTTTATACATCTTATACAAAGGAAGTTTTGTTGGGTTTTCTTCCCCTTGAGGGTTTCCTAGGATGAATACTGTGTCTATCTTGTGATTGTATTTCTATCAGTGATTCTGGATATGTCGCTGCTATGATATTCAAATTGAATACTAATGAATATAGTCTAGCATATGAAATATTAACATGGTATCAGAGCTAATCTTATTAGAGCAGCTTTCACAAAGTGAAATTCTCTCTCCTCCCTCTCTAGAAGAAATTAGGGTTTTAGCAAAAGTTGGAGCTTTGAAGATCTACTTGCATAGAAATTTGAACCTCCCTGGAGCACATCTATTGAGCCATAGATTGAATTTTTTAGGTGATTGGATATCTGGGAAAGCCAAACCCTAGTTTGGCAGTGAACCGAAAAACTATAGTGAAACAGAATCAAAATCTCTGCAGTGTTGCAACCTCGCAAGTAGGATTTGAAGACAAAATATTTGGGATCTTCAAAAAGCAGTTCAATGAACCAACTCGCCTCCCTAAAATACATATACTGGTAAGTTCAGCCTCCTATTTTGATAAATTTCAGTTTTTAGTGACCTACTGGACAAGATGGCCCTAAGCACTAAGCTTGAGGACAAATTGGAAGGCCTAGAAAACTTCCTGGCTTGGAAGTATAGGATTGGTCCATTCTGAAAGAGAATGGCCTTGAGAAGTACATAAAGGATGAGATTGCATAACCTAAAGAAGAAGAATATAAGGAGAAGAATGAACAAGACCTAATCAAGGCAACAAGGATCATTGTTGATTCTATTCAGATCACTTGATCCCTCAAGTGTCATCTAATAAGACACCTAAGCAAATGTATGATGCACTTTCCAAAATGTATGAGGGAAGGAACATCAACAAAAAGATGAATATGAGAGCTCAACTAAAGGGAACAAATATGAGAAAAGGAGAATATATTCAAGATTAATTCACAAGGGTCTCCCAGTTCAAAGAGAAACTGAGTGCTATTGGAGACACCCTTGATGAGGATGAACTAGTTATGACTGCTATTAATGGTCTCACTAGACCTTGGGTCTCATTCATTCAAACTCTGTGTACCAGAAAATAAAGTATGAATTTTGAAATAGTATGGGAATATTTCATACAAGAAGAAGCTTTAATTTCCCTTTTTGAAATTTTATTAAAATGCTCAATTTTCCAATTTTTTCACAATTTTGGCTCTTGACTAGTTCTAGTGTCATGGTCTCCAAATCAGCCAATTGCTCCCAAATATTAAGAGAAGGTGTATGAATGATATAATAAATTAATTATAATTTTTAGGGGTGTATTATGGCCCTCCAAACACTTAGGCAAGTTTTTACTAAATTCTGAACAAGATGGAAGATTTTACATGGTAATTTTGGGCTCAAATCCCCCCAGGGCCCGAGGTAAGTGGTATAAATGGCTTCCCAAATGTGCCGAAACCCACTAAAATTCTTAAATTGAAGCAGGGTATGTGTATAATACATTATAATAGACTCATATTCATAACCAATCGAACTCCCATGGCTGTTATCACTTCGTTCAATCAGATATAAAGAACTAGTTTTGGACCTTGGGGAAACGAGATGTAGTTTGCTCCAAATGATATGAAATTCGACCCAGTGGCCACAAATTATTAGTTACTGAAAATTAAACCCATATTATACATTAATTACAGTTAATTCATTCATAAATCATCAATGGTGCACACATATATTCGATTCCATCAAGATTGCAAGAGTTTACAACAAGGTATTGGGGAAATGACACTGTTTCTTCAATATTGGACAATAATACATGAGATATCTTGGATTTTTGACCTAAGATATTTATTAACTTAAATAACAGATAATTTACATCAGAATACAAAATACTAGAGCAAGAGAATCTCCCTCAAAGAGATGAATATCTCACCATGTGTGCCTCACTCCATAGAGCTGAAATATGGTGCGAAAACTTGAGATGAATGAAAGAACAAGATGATATTGATATTTCCATGAACTTACTGTATATTTCACATGCAAATAATACTCCATTAAATCTCCATTAAATACATGAGTGTCCTTTCCAAACACCAACTAGGATGGGAATCTTTCACCCTCTAAATTGGCTTAAGAAAGAAAACTAGTCATCCACTAGCTCTCACAATTCACAAAGGAGCAAAAGATTCTTATCATGGCTGATACCTGTATTTTATAAACATTATTGGTCTTCTAAGGTTCCAATTCCATCCATAAACCAAATCCAAGTCGAATTGGTGTGGCTACTCATGCTATTCCATGTGGCCTCTCTCTTCACCTTCCCTCTTCTCCCAAATTTGAGTAGGAGCCTCTTGGCCTTCTTCAACTCCAAAATTTGACCTCTAATATGCTCTATTCAGGAATGACATGTCAGTATGTCAGTATTTCAGCCTTCATATCTGACTTGTGTCATAACTGTCATAGAATCTCCATCGTTGGTGTCATAGATGTCATAAATGTAAGGGGAATCTAGCCAAGTGTCCATGAAACTCCCATTTGGCTCTTCCTCTCCCATGGAAGTTACAATTCATCCCAAATTTGACTTATGAAGTATATGGAAAAGTAAATTAACATCATAATCCATCACAAAACATTAGGCTTCCCATAGATTCAAAATTACAAGAGGAGGATTCCATTTAACATAGGAATTCTATCTTGAGTGGGCCCCATAGTCTCCATATGTCTCCATTATCCATAGCCATTTAATTTTTATCTTGTATTTATTTAATAAGCTACATTATTAAATATTTATCCTCTTCTAATTTCTAAACATAATTTCTTATCCCCATTATTCCAAATCTCAAAGATTCCACCCCAAACCTAGGAAACTAGTGATTTTCCTCCTTGGCAATTATTTGACTTTTAGCATCCCTTTGACAACTTTCATGAATATGGAAAATGTGATTTGGCCATTGTGACCCAATGAAAAATTTGGGACATTACTAATCCTCCCTTCCCAATATTGCTTGTCCTCCATCAATTTCAAACATGGTTGTTGAAGACCGGCTTTCTGTATGATTCTTTGAAGTTGCCACTAAGCTGCTTGTGTCTTTGAGATTCCATGAAGGTTTCAAAGAGGAACCATCATGATTTCTTCTGCAATACTCTTATTAACATAACCTTATTAGGTGGGGAATCCATCTCCCGTACTGCTCGTTTCCCAAATAATTTGAAATCAATGGGACTAAAAACTATCCCAAGGTCCCATTGCTTGCATTGCACTCCAATAATTAAGAGTGCTCTCCAACCCATACCATTTGGAAAGAGAATTCTTGGATCCCATTTTATTGTATGCATTCTTCCAAACATCATGACTACATAATATATATCATAAAAGTATATAGCAACATAATAAGAATGTACATCAATGAGGTTCCTCATCAAAAAATCATGAAAGTGCTTATACCTCCAGGTGAGTATATTACCATTTTCCAAGTGCATACATGCTTCAAGTGACCAATCAAATATTCTCCAATGACATAGGTGAGGATCCCATGTCCTATAATTCTGCTCCCAAAGAATGTAATATGCATCAAAATAATAATCAACCATTTTTTCTTTCATCCAAGAAGTGAATGAAGAACCTCCACCAACATATGAACCAAACAAGGAGCAAATAAAACATGAAGACTTCAAGTGGCTCAAAGAAGTCTCATCAATACACGCATGAATATGTATATCATCATGTAACATCAGAGGATGTTGCTGCCAATAATAATTTTCTTCAATCATATAACCCTTCACCCAAGTGTGGGATGAAGTTCCTCCAACTTCAAATAGACTAGGAAAGGAGCAAGGAAAATCATGAGTCTCCAAGTGACTCAAGTGAACATCATAGGTGCACCCATGTAGATGTGTATAATCATAATGTAAAAAAGGATTCTGCTGAAAATTTAAATAAGATGGTTCTCTAATAATTCCATCATCAAAAGGAGAAATATAATGTCCATGCTCTTCATGTGGCACCATCAAAAATAAACCTTTCACCCATACTTCATTAGGATGACTGCTGCAAAATTTAGAAGTGTAGGATGTAGGAGAAAGAACCAGCTCACCCAAATGATCAGCAAGTGCAAAATTGTCGTAATTTGAAGGACACATAGGGGTAGGATTATGCACCTCCCTAAAAAATGCAAAAAAATCCTCATGGGTTGGTTCCAAGGTGGTGGAATTATGCACTTCTTCAAAAATTGTGTAACCATTTTCAAGAGTCAACTCAAGTTCCTGTTCCACCATTACTAGTGATTAGATCTCATCACTATAATCCTCAAGCACATCAAGAACCTGAAATTTTTCATGTTTCTCATGATCCATCATGTCATGAGAATCCTCCAAGCAATCTACCTTATGAAAATCTGAAACATCGGAGGAAACACAAGTGTCTTGCAACTTTTCAAGAAGTTGCTCATTTTGAATTGTGAGCTTATGAATAACTTCATTATTATTCAAGTAGGATTCATGTAACCATTCACTAAGATCAATGAAATTTTTTCTATCAAAAATTAAATACATTAAATTACCTTTGATGTTGCACATTTCTCTTTGAATCTTCTCCATGTCTTCAAGGAAGGATGGCTCCTCCAAGGAAGTAGCTCTCCAACACGAATTTGATACCAATGCTTGAGTGTCATGGAGTATGATAAGGGCCTCTTGGATATTATTTTCATTCATATTTAAGGACCCTTCAATAAAATGAGGCTCTTGCAAATGAACCTCCTCATATTCTTCCTTCTTGCTTGGACCAACTTCATGAAGCTCAAGTGGTGATGGGGACGTTGATCTTGTTTCTTCTTCAACTGCTACAAGGTCTTCATTTTCATGTTTAATGGAATTTTGGCTTGAAGAAACACTTTAAAAAGTGTTCTTTATGTCACCAAAATATAGGTGTGATCACCCATTAGTATGTACTCCTTCATATTTCAAACATCCATCATTAGATTCTTTTTGTTTCATTTCCAAGGTAGCATGTGTCTCAAAATTATCTTCAGTATTTTCAATAAAAGCCTCTTCATACTCATGTGATGTCTCTTCATATTTTTCAGAGTCACTTGGGAGTGAATTTTGATCATGTTCATGTACTACTTCTTCTACTTCACCTATTTCAGAACTAGGTGTTTCATGGGTCTCCTCCTTTTGCTCCTTCAAGCAAGCTGATGCAGTTTTCACCTTGGTTTTCTTAAATTCAATATATTATTCCCAACTTTGGATAGCCAAAAATTAGAATCCTTTAATAATATTATTGGTCATTTATTCAAGGAAAGGTTCCATGCTTGTGATTATCTCCTCACCATCATATGAGGTTCTATTTTCATGCCTAGTCATAGTTTCCTCTAAAATTTCCTTTTTCTCCTACTTTTTTTTTCCTCTTCAACAAAAGCACTTTTGGTTTCAATATATAATGGTGGTACCTGAATTATTGTACTCATAAATATCAGACCACATCAGGTTCCAAGATCATGCTCTGATACTACTGTAATGTCCCTTTTTAAAATTTTATTAAAATGCCCAATTTTCCAAATGTTTCACAATTTTGGCTCTTGACTAGTTCTAGTGTCTTGGTCTCCAAATCAAACCAATTGCTCCCAAATATTCATATAATGTGTATTAATGATATAATAAATTAATTATAATGTTTAGGGGTGTATTATGGCCCCCCAAACACTTCTACAAGTTTGTACTAAATTCTTAACAAGATGGATGATTTTACATGGCAATTTTGGGCTCAAATCCCCGCGGGCTAAGTGGTAGAAATGGCTACCAAAATGTGTAGAAACCCACTAAAATTATTAAATTGAATCAGGGGATGTTTAAAATACATTATCAGAGACTCATATGAATAACCAGTAGAACTCCCATGGTTGTTATCACTTCATTCAATCAGATATAAAAAACTAGTTTTGGACCCCTGGGGAAACGGTATGTAGTTTGCTCCAAATGATATGAAATTCAATAAAATGGCCAAAAATTCTCATTTAATGAAAATGAAACCAATATTATACATTAATTACAGTTCATTCATTCATAAATAATCAATGTTTCACACATATATTCGATTCCATCAAGATTGCAAGAGTTTACAACAAGGCATTGGGGAAATGGCACTGTTTCTTCAATATTGGACAATAATACATGAGATATATTGGATTTTAAACCTGAAAGACTTATTAACTTAAATAAAATATAATTTACATCAGAATAAAAAATACTGGAGCAAGATAAGCTCCCTTAAAGAAATGAATAGCTCACCAAGTGCGCCTCACTCCATAGAGCTGAAATATGGTAAGAAAACTTGAGTTGAATGGAAGAACAAGATGATATTGAGATGTCCATGAAATTCCTGTAGCTTGAAACTGAAAATAAGACTCCATTAAATCTCCAATGAATTCCTAAGTGGCCTTTCCAAACACCAACTAGGATGGGAATCTTTCACCCTCGAAATTGGCTTAAGCAAGAAAACAAGTCATCCACTAGCTCTCACAATTCACAAATGAGAAAAATATTGTTATTGTGGCTGATATATATATTTTATAAAAAATATTGGTCTTCTAAGGTTCCAATTCCATCCATAAACCAAATCCAGGTTGAATTGGTGTGGTTGCTCATGCTATGCCATGTGGCCTCTCTCTTCACCTTCTCTCTTCTCCCAAATTTGAGTAGTAGCCTCTTGGCCTTCTCCAACTCCCAAATTCAACCTCTAATATTCTCTATTTAGGCCTGAAATGTCAATATTCCAGCCTTCAAATCTGACTTGTGTCATAACTGTCATAGAATCTCCATCATTGGTGTCATAGATTTCATAAATGTAAGGGGAATCTAGCCAAGTGTCCATGAAACTCCCATTTGGCTCTTACTCTCCAATGTAAGTTACAATTAATCCCAAATTTGACTTATGAAGTATATGGACAAGTATATTAACCTCATAATCCGTCCCAAAACATTAGGCTTTCCATAAATTCGAAATTACAAGAGGAGGATGCCATTTAACATACGAATTCTAGCTTGAGTGGGCCCCATAGTCTCCATGTGTATCCATTATCCATAGCCATTTCATTTTTCTCTTGTATTTATTTAATAATCTAAATTATTAAATATTTATCCTCTTCTAATGTATAAACATAATTTATTATCTCCCTTATTCCAAATCTCAAAGCTTCCACCCCCAACCTAGGAAACTAGTGATTTTCCTCCAAAATTATTTGACTTTTAGCATCCTTGTGATAAATTTCATGAATATGAAAATTTTATTAAAATGTCCCCTTTTTTGGAAATTTTATTAAAATTCCCAATTTTCCAAAATTTTCACAATTTTGGCTCTTGACTAGTTTTAGTGTCTTGGTCTCGAAATCAACCCAATTGCTCCCAAATATTTAGAGAAAGGTGTATGAATGATATAATAACTTAATTATAATGTTTAGGGGTGTATTATGGCCCTCCAAACGCTTCTGAAAGTTTGTACTAAATTCTGAACAAGATGGATGATTTTACATGGAAATTTTCGGCTCAAATCCCCCCGGGGTAAGTGGTAGAAATGGCTTCCCAAATGTGTAGAAAACCACTAATTTCTTAAATTGAAGAAATGGATGTGTATAAGACATTATCAGAGACTCATATTCATAACCAATCAAACTCTCGTGGCTGTTATCACTTCATTCAATTAGATATAAAAAACTAGTTTTGGACCCTTGGGGAAACGAGATGTAGTTTGCTCCAAATGATATGAAATTCAACCCAATGGACACAAATTATCAGTTAATGAAAATTAAACCCATATTATACATTAATTATAGTTCATTCATTTATAAATCATCAATTGTGCACACATATATTTGATTCCATCAAGATTGCAAGAGTTTACAACAAGGTATTGGGGAAATGGCACAGTTTCTTCAATATTGGAAAATAATACATGAGATATCATGGATATTCAGCCTGAGATATTTATGAACTTAAATAACAGATAATTTACATGATAATACAAAATACTGAAGCAATATAATCTCCCTCAAAGAGATGAATATCTCACCAAGTGTGCCTCACTCCATAGAGCTGAAATATGGTGAGAAAACTTGAGATGAATGGAAGAACAAGCTGATATTGAGATGTCCATGAACTTACTATAGATTGCACCTACAAATAATAATCCATTAAATATCCATTAAATACCTAAGTGGCCTTTCCAAACACCAACTAGGATGGGAATCTTTCACCCTCGAAATTGGCTTAAGCAAGAAAACTAGTCATCCACTAGCTCTCACAATTCACAAATGAGAAAAATATTCTTCTCATGGATTATCCCTATATTTTATAAACATTATTGGTCTTCTAAGGTTCCAATTCCATCCATAAACCAATCCAAGTCGAATTGGTGTGGCTGCTCATGCTATGCCATGTGGCCTCTCTCTTCACCTTCCCTCTTCTCCCAAATTTGAGTAGGAGCCTCTTGGCCTTCTCCAACTCCCAAATTCGACCTATAATATGCTATATTCAGTCCTGACATGTCACTATGTCAGTATTTCAGCCTTCATATCTGACTTGTGTCACAAATTTCATAGAATCTCCATCATTGGTGTCATAGATGTCATAAATGTAAAGGTAATCTAGCCAAGTGTCCATAAAACTCTCATTTGGCTCTTTCTCTCCCCTGTAAGTTACAATTCATACCAAATTATACTTATGAAGTATATGGACAAGTATATTAACCTCATAATCCATCCCAAAACATTAGGCTTCCCATATATTCAAAATTACAAGAGGAGGATGCCATTTAACATAGGAATTCTAGCTTGAGTGGGCCCCATAGTCTCCATGTGTCTCCATTCTCCATAGCCATTTCATTTTTCTCTTGTATTTATTTAATAAGATACATTATTAAATATTTATCCTATTCTAATTTATAAACATCATTTATTATCCCCCTTATTCCAAATCTCAAAGATTCTGCCCCCAACCTAGGAAACTAGTGGTTTTCCTCCTTGGCAATTATTTGACTTTTAGAATTCCTTTGACAACTTTCATGAATATAGAAAATGTGATTTGGCCATTGTGACCCAATGAAAAATTTGGGACATTAAAGAAGCTATAGTATCCAATAAATAATATCTCCTCAGATAATATGATCAAGCTCTATCTACCCATACTAAAGGAAGAAAACAATCAAACTTCAAGAAGAGTAATCATTAGCCTTCAAAGAAGAAATTCCAGAAGAAGAAGAAGGATTACTCAAAGTATCAATGCTACAACTGCCATAATATAGGACATATTTCTAGAGAATTTCCATCACCAAAGAACAACAACAACAACAACAAAAATATATCATGCTCATCTAGCTGAAGATGAGGATGAAGAAGGACCTCGAAAGAGAACTAGAGGTGAAGATGTAGAAGAAGTGTTATTCCCTACACTCTCTGGGTCTATAACGCCTAGAGAAGACACATGGATTATTGATAGTGGTGCCTCTAAGCACATGACAACGAAGAAGACAAATCTATCAAGGCTTGAAGAGAATAACTCCATTAGAAGGTGTCATTGGGAGATGACTATCAATATCCCATCAAAGGTATTGGTGAAGCAAGCTACAAGATTGAATCTGGGACTTCCATGAATATGAAGGAAGTATTGTATGTACCAAGTTTGAAAAAGAACCTACTTTCCATCTCTTCTCTAGATGAGAAAGGATATAGATTTGCTTTTATAGATGGACAAGTACTTATGTGGTCCAAAGGAAAGACACTTGAAGATGATGTAGTCATTTGAGAAGAAGAAGGAGGACTGTACAAACTCAAAGAACATCCATAGAAAACCCCTGTCCATGAGACTACCAACTCAAGTGAACTGTGGCATAGGAGACTTGCCAACATCAACTACAAAGAATTTCCTTATGTGAGAAAGGTGGTAAGAGGGTTACCATATCTGAAGATCGAACATGAGAGTACTTGCAAGGGATGTGAAATGGGAAAGAACATCCAGAATCCCTTTCCAAAAAGTGAAACAAATACCAAAGGTATATTAGAACTAATTTATTCTGATGTATGTGGTCCTATGCCCTCCATATACTTGATTGGATATGAGTACTATGTCACATTTATTGATGACTATTCAAGAAAGACTAGGATATACTTCTTGAAGAGTAAGAGTGAAGTGTTGGGGAAATTCAAGGAATTCAAAGCCTTGATATATAACCACTCAGAAAAGAGAATCAAGACACTGAAATCAAATAATGGTGGATAATACACTTCAAAGGAATTTGAATCATTTTGTAAGGAGGCGGGAATCACGAGGGAGCTAACCACTCCCTATAATCCCCAACAAAATGGTGTTGCGAAAAGAAAGAATAGAACTATTATGGAAGCAGTGAAGACCATGATTCATGACCAAGACCTCCCTATGCACCTATGGGATGAAGTAGCAAGAACAACCATATATGTGAAAAATATATTATCTCATAGTGTTGTTGGATTCAAGTCTCCTAAAGAGATGTATACTGGAAAGAAAACTGAAGTAAGCCATCTAGAGATATTTGGCTACCCTATATATGTACATATTCCGAAAGAGAAGAGAACCAAATTGGATCCTTCTAGAAAGAAGGGAATATTTGTAGGATACTGTGAAATCTCCAAATCCTTCAGGATATACATTTCAGGATTCCATCATATCGTTATTATTAGGGGTGTAACATTTGATGAAGAGACAATTCTTAAGAAGTCTAGAAGGTGTCAGCTTGAATAAGTACATGAAGAGGATGTGCCTCCCAGAAGAACAAAAGCTGAACCATCTCCTGAAATAGTAGCAACAAAAGATCATGAAATGCTAGAACCTCAGGACCCCCCTACTATGGATATCTCTCGAAAGAGAAAACCTGCTCGGGTAAGATAAATCATACAAGAAGTAGAAATATATGGAGCGCCAGAAGGCTCCACAAGAACCAGCAAAAGATCAAAGCCATATTCTAGTTATGTTTCTTTGATGTGTGATATTGTAGATTAATAACCCACTAGATATGAAGAAGCTGCACAAAAGAAAGAATAGGTTGAAGCAATGATGGAAGAATACTAATCGATCATGAAGAATGATGATTGGGATATTGTTCTCAAACTAGAAAACAAGATTGCGGTATCTTTGAAATGGATCTACAGGATAAAACATGCTTCTGATGAAGTATTGAAAAGTACAAATCAATATTTGTGGCTTGAGGATTCTCTCAAAAAGAAAGGATCGATTCTGAGGAGACATTTGCTCCAGTATAAAAGTACACTTCCATCATAACCATCATGGCACTTGCCTCCATGATGAAGTGGGACTTACACCAGATGGATGTAAAGACAACCTTCCTTAATGGTGTGATTGAGGAAGAGGTTTACATCAAACAACCACAAGGATTTGAAGTCAAAGATTGAGTGACTCATGTATGCAAGTTGAAAAATGATCTGTATGGACTGAAGCAAGCTCCTAGAGCTTGGTATGGAATAATAGATAGATTCTTGACAAGCGTCGGCTTTACCAAGAATAAAGCTGATCCTAATCTTTATATGAAGATTATGGATGATGAACCGGTCATACTATTGTTGTATGTGGATGATCTATTTCCAACTGGAAATGAGAAACATATCAAGGATTATAGGAAGAAGCTAGTTGAATAATTTGAGATGAAAGATATTGGAATGATGCATTATTTCCTAGGGGTGGAAGTGTGGCAGATCATAGAAGGAATATTTCTGAATCAGGGAAAGTATGCAGTAGAAATATTGAAAATATTTGATATGTTGGATTGTAAAGCCATAGCCACACCCATGGACACCAACATGAAGTTGTTGTCTGAAAAGACATCATAGTTAGTGGACATGACTCACTATAGACATATTATTGGGTCATTAATGTATCTGACGAACACAAGGACAAATATATGCTTTGTTGTGAACACCTCGAGTCACTATATAGTTAAACCTAGATGGGTTTACTTGATAGCTTCAAAGAATGTGATGAGGTACCTAAAAGGTACAATTGATTTGGGACTTTACTATGGGAGAGATCATGACTACAAATTGTATGGATATACAAATTCACATTGGGAACGAATTGCCACAGATAGAAAGAGAACCTTAGGTGGATTTTATTGTCTGGGATCCACCATGATATCATGGTTTAGTAAGAAACGATCCAATGGTGCTCTCAGTACGGCTAAAGAAGAGTACATTGAAGCTTGCTTCACTTGTTGTGAAGTAATATGGCTTTGGAATCTGATGTCAGGATTGTTTGACATGGGGTTGGATACCACAATAATTCTCTGTGACAACCAGAGTTGTATAAAGATGACACAGAATCCGGTGCTCCATGACAAATCGAAGCACATAGAAATATGATATTTTTATATAAGGGATATGGTACAAAAGGGATCTATCAATCTCCAGTATGTGAGTACCGATGAGCAAGTTGTTGATGTACTGAACAAGCCTCTATATCGAGTGAAGTTTGAATATTTTTGTCACAATATTGGTGTAGTTCGAAAATACTTTCCTCATAAGGAGGAATAGCGATGGGACTATAGATGATAAATATAGGGACCTTTTTTGAAAAGGAAGATCAGGTTGAAGACATGAACCCTCCTCAGACAAAGGGGGAGCAGGTTGATAATATGGAACTTCCCATGAAAGGGGGTGTAATGATAAGGCTCACATCAATGATGGATGGAAGTGATGATGATGGTTTGACATTTATTTGTGTATGATAGTATCCTCTCTTGAGGATGGTAGGTATAACACTATGCTCATGAGAGTGGTCCTTACTAGCTAAGGATGGCCCTGCAGATATTACTCTCGCACGAAGAGTACCCACATTCATTTGTGGATGATAGTATCCTCTCTTGAGGATGGAAGACATAACAATTTTTTCATGAGAGTGGTCCTTACTAGCTAAGGATAGCCCTTCAGATGTTACTCTGGCATGGAGAGTACCCACATTCACTTGTGGATACCGTAGAATAACACTCGCTTAGGAGTGGTCCTAACCTTTGTGGTATGGATGCTATACGATGAGTCCTCATGGATGATGTGTCTGACATTTTGTATGCAGTCAAGATCTGCTTTGCAAACTATACTCTTGTATGGAGAGTATGCCTACATTCATATGTATATTCCATAGAATAACACTCGCTTAGTAGTGGTCCTAACCTCAGTGGTATAGATTCTCTATGATCAGTCCTCATGTATTTTGTAGTATAAAACTCACTTGGGAGTGGTTCTAACCTTTGTGGTATGGATGTTCTACGATGGGACAACATTTTGTATTGGTTGAGATCTGATTTGTAGACAATACTCTTGCTTGGAAGAGTATGCCTACACATAAGTGTAGATACCGTAGTATAACACTCACTTGGGAGTGTTCCTAACCTATGTGGTATGGATGGTATACGATAATTCCTCATGGACGATAGGGTCGTCATTGTGTGCAGTCAAGATATACATTTAGTTGTAGACAATTTAGCTGATCGATTTCATGGATCATGCTGATGGAGGATTGCATCATCCTTGGACTTAAGTCCTAAAGTGATCGGGATTGATCATCCCACAAATAGATCATGTGTACTGCAGGTAGCGTGGAGGTGAAGGATCAAATAGATTGAAGTACAACAGAAAAGGGTCAAGTAGATCAAATTACGGCTGCAAAGGATCGAAATTATTGAAGTACGACTGCAAAGGATCGAAAACATCGAAGTACTATTGCAAAAGGATCGAAGTGCTGTTGCAAAGGTTTGAGAAGATCGAAGTGCTACTGTAAAGGATCAAGAAGATCAAAGTGTTGTTGAAAAGGATCAAGAAGATCGAAGTGCTGCTGCAAAGGATAAAAGTATTGCAAAGGATCAAGAAGATCGAAGTGCTGCTATGAAGGTTCGAAAGGTCAAAGCGTTGCTGCAAAAGGATCAAATGATCATGTGATGTAGTGATCGTGTGATGCAAAAGATGAAGAGTAATTTTTCCAGTTACTGATTCATAAAACTTCATATGACGTATATATGTATTACCTAGATGTATTACCTCTATGTATTACCTTGATGTATTACCTCGATGTACTGTTGTAATTATTGTCTCTCTGTTCTCATGATAGTTTGTGATGATGTTTTCAGTAGAATAACCTTCTTGTTAAGGGGTAGTGTTGAAATATTGTAACTTCAAAGGATATTCTAAATGTATTTTACTGATGTAACCCAAGGGAGATGCTATTATTCCTCCAATGGGGTGTTGCTATTCCATTTGGTCATCATGGAGTCATGAGGTAAAGCCTCCATTGTAATTCGATTCATTAGTACCCTAATGAATAATATAATATACTATTTTGAGTCTTCCTAGGTGAAGTCGATCGAGACAATTTAGTGGGGCAGACTTGATTAGGGTAAAATTCAGTTGGATCAATGTGTATAAATAGAGGAGTTGTGGTTCTTATTTGAACACAGATGCACTCACTTGAGTAACACATAGGAGTGAGAGAGAGAGAGAGAGAGAAAAGAAGGAGAAGTACACCTGTTTTTAGGGTTGTCTTTTATACATCTTATACAAAGGAAGTTTTGTTGGATTTTCTTCCCCTTGAGGGTTTCCTAGGATAAATACTGTGTCTATCTTGTGATTATGTTTCTATCATTGATTCTGGATATGCTGCTTCTATGATATTTGAATTGAACACTAATGAATCTAGTCTAGCATATGAAATTTTAACACATTTAGCATAACTTATGACTCCATTATGTTATTGTGGTATGGTGTGTGGCCTATGTACCATGACCCCCTGGGTTCTATGTGGAAAGTCGTATTACAGTGCATCTAGTATAAACCTTTACAAATACATCCATCCATACAACAAGGATCCATGTATTGTTGCTCTTTTAGTTTTCAATGGTGTTGTTCTTCAATAATCAAATAAATGACAAATTTCTCGAGTTTAGTTTTATCAATCTTATTTTGCATGGTGTGACATAATTGAAAACTAATATATTTGTGACCATTAACTACCAATTTCGTTAAATTTTTGCCTTGAGTTGATACGTTTTCCAATCAAACGTGAACAAAAAAAGGAAAATAGAAACATAAGTAGTAGGTTTCCTACCTAGTTCTTTTGATTGGCTGCAATTGTTTTTAAATATATTATAGGATTTGTATGTCACTTAGTGTTAATCATGTAAATATTCATGAGGGTTTAACAAAAGGAAAACAATAATAAAGGATGAATAAGCCCGTTAGTCCACCTCTTTCTGCTTTGAAAATAGGGCATGCATTGATAAATACTTACTACAATTGTTAGAAAGTGTGCTTTTGTTGTATCTGAAATATTTTATTATACATTTTAGCTATGGAACATAACATAGTATGATTAAGGTCATGAATAGGGAAATGATCCTTGAGAGTTTTAACTATTTCCTTTGATTGGTGAAAAAATTCAGTTTGGACATTACATAGCAATCCCTTTGTTTTAAAATGGTGTGGACTTTCTTTCTAGGCCTTAGGGATACTAGTTTTCAATAGTGATGCGATCACTTTGCCCAGTTTCACAAATCTACAATGAATTACATTAAGATCTATAATATGATAATATTGTGCTATATATATTTAGAGAAGGGACATATATATGGAGATATCACAACTATACACTTACCAATTAATAATGAATCATTGAAACTCTAAGTTACCTTGAAAGAAAAAATTTAAAACAAACCAAGAAATTGCAATTGAGTTAACATCACACTTCATGAAAAAAAAACTTTAATTGAACCACCCTTAGACCACTTATTGGAAACCAAATAATAATATTTTCATGCCATTTATTTTATTACTCCCTTTTTTACTTTTTTTTTTTTGTAAGTAAGCACCCATGGAGTTACGAACCAATGAACTTACACAAGGAGTGCCTTAACAGTACACCCATTCACCGTCTATTCTACACCCCATGGGATACTCCCTTTTTCACTTCATCACATCTACTTCCCCTCTATTTTTTCCCTTTCAATGTTCTTTTACACCTTCTAGGGCAATTGCTAGTTTATTTTATATTAAAACATGAAGAGTATTTTTATTTCCAAGTACTTTAAAGTACTTTCATACATTTATATTATATTCAAAAGTAATATATGAGTAATATTTTTATTATGATTACTTTAATTACAATCTTATTATGGTTAATTATGAGTTTTTCATCACCATTTAGAATTTGACAAATAAGCATATTTAACTCAACCAATGCCACCTCAACCATTATGGACGATGACGTCCTCTAGACTGTGATTGGTTCTTTTAAAGTTGATTTTGATAGTACATTTTTTTGTTTTGAGGCCCATTTTTTACTTCAAAATCCCCCCAATGACTCGGAATTTAGACATCAGAATGGGCATGTTGGATTTGTTTTGTTAAGGACCCATTGTGCATATTTGATATCTGACTCCTAATGTCAGGAACGTTGGGAAGGTATCATCAAGTCAGTAAGGTAGAAATAATCATCATGACTATTTTAAAATGTTAATTTATTAACTATTTAATAAAATTTAATCAATAACTAATAAATCTAGCCTATAGTTAACTATGCTTCTGCAATGGTGAGTTGAATGGGTATTAATAATTGTTTAAATAATTTTAACCAAATCTCATGTAATTTAACATATAATTAGTAAGATTCCACTGTGGAGAGATAGAAGAACCCTCTATACATCTAAAGAAAGATTTTTTTTTTTATGGCACGTATTGTGTGCTTCTTGCTACATATCGGTATCTATGTAGCTACATAATGTGTGGGTATGTTACAATAAAGTTGTCCATTTTGGCATACCAAGCTCAAGGAGCTTGCTTAAGGCCATATAGGGTTTTGTTAAGGTAATAAACAAGGATAGAGTCATTCTGAACATAGAAAGGAGGTTGTTCCATGTAAATTTTTTCCTGTAAATCCCCATGCAAGAAGGCAGACTTGACATCTATTTGATGGACCTCCCATTTATGTAAAGTGACAAGGGAAAGAACAACACAGATGGAGTTCATTTTGTTGGTAGGATCAAATGTTTTGTTGTATTCAATTCCTTCAACACAAAGAAATAATTTGGAAAATAACCTTTCCTTAATCCTTTCAACACTTCCATCGAATCCATACTTAGTTTGATATACCCATTTATGATTGTGATGTAGAATTTGGATTAGAATGGTTATGGAAATTATTTTTTACCATGGACTTCCAAAAATTGTACATGAGCTTTACCGAATATGGTAAAAAGCATACCCTCAAGGGGCACAAGTCGAACTCCTATTAAATTATCAACTCTCATTTCATGGAGAAACTATTGAAGAAAGGGCACTCTACATTATTTCCCAATCCGCCATATAAGTGAAGGACAACCCAAAATAGAGATTTCATCTTGATTTATGGTTGGTCCTCATTAAACATCACGATGTATTTAATAGTGTATGTGGCTTACCTTAGTGATGTGGTGAGCATGACCATTGTATTCCCTTGATTCAAGGTAGTCAACGACCTAATGTGCACCCATATAGGCACATTTTTTCCCATATGAGTGAAATTGAAAAGATTATTTAAGAACAATGGGAGAACGAAGTCAATAGACCAAGTATGAGCCCTTACTCCTCACTTGTGGTCATGGTATTAAAAAAATAAGGCACATGGCATATGTGTCTTGATTTTTTTCTCTCAATATGCTAACCACCAAAGAAAAATTTACTATTCCCATTATTAAGGCTATCTTGGATGAGCCCCATAGTACCAAATTCTACACTAAAATGGATATTCATCCTAGATACCACCTAAAACAAATGAAGGAGGTGGAGATCCATATGATAAACTTCTACACATTATGAGTTTTTAGTGATGCCCTTCGATTTTTGCAATGCTTCATCCACTTTTTAGAGCCTCATGAACAAGATTTTTTTACCCTTCCTAAGAAATTTTATGCATGTATTCTTTAATGATATCTCGATCCATTGCAAAACATAGAAAGCAAATGTGGTGAATGTTAATAAGTTTCTCCAACTAGAAAACCACCAGATGTTCCTTAAATTTTACAAATGTGCTTTTTGGAAAGCCTTGAGAAGTCGAATACATGAGTCACATTGTCAAATGGGATGGAGTGCAAGTGGATCTCAATAAAATTGAGGCCATGCAAAATTTTCCATGGCCCAAAACCCTCAAAATCTGTTCTGATGACTTATGCGTTACTACAAGAAATTTCCAGAATTATGGGCGAATTGTCACACCCTTAAAATCCTTGCTTAAAAATAATACCTTTATTTTAAATGAGGTTATTGAGCAATCATTTTCATCCTCAAAAGAATCCATGTGTACTATGCCTTTCCTAGTCATGTTTGATTTCACTAAAACTTTTGTCTTGGAATGTGATGTTTAGGCCAAAGGAAACTTATAAAAGGCCAAAGGCAGTTATCAATTCGAACAGAAGAATGAAGGAAATGCCTCCCGATCAACCTCTTGACATCAAATACGGTGTTTGTAGGGTTGGAAGCAACTTGATTCTTGGCAGGCTGCAAGACCCCACTGTCTAAATTTTGAAAAGAATGCTTTCTAATCATTTTTCATGATTAACTAACTTAGGACACATTCTGTTATAGAAGGCAGAGGAGATTCTTCTTTGTAGTTAATTCTTTCTAATTTGGAGTACCCTTTCACAAAAAAGTGGTGTTTTATACATTTCGAGTTATCCCACTATTTTATGTATATCAGAGACAACTTCTCCGCATCTTGAGGAGTTAAACATACCCTAAACCAATCATAAACGCTTGTGGCTACAACATAATTTTAGAAGGTTCACTGACCTTCTTTGCTCAATCTTGGCTTTTGCGTCATATTGCATGCATAATCTTCGTGACATTTGCTTCACTGTCTTCTACATTTATCTAAATGATAAGATTCATACTTGCTGATATTTTCCTCACCATCTTCTACATTTATCTAAATGATAAGATTCATATATTGAAATGTGTGTCATGTGTGGAGTCTTAATGGCTTCTTCTTCCATAATGAAAGCATGGTAAAATTGCATTAGTTTCTTTAAAATAAAACTTCAAAAATTTGTGTTCTTGTATAAGAATTTTGTGTATTTTATATAGGTTTCTTATATATTATGAAAAAGAAAGATTTGACTCATTCTAATTCAAAACAAGGTCAGAATACATTTTCTTAACCCTAAGGTTCGCTTATGACTTGGCTAAGGTTACAAATTTGGAAGATACATTGTGCTTTTAATTTATTTGTCCACAAATTCTATTTATGAAATTATAGATTTATCTTTTTCTCATTTTTCTTTATGATTGTATCATGGGGCACAACATAACATCATAAAAAAAACACATATGGGCTAAAAAATAAATTTAACAACATAATAAGAACACTTTATCTTAATGTCCACTTAAAAAATATACACACATAATCACAACAGAATTTGAGCCCATAATCCGATGGCTTCTATGTCTGAAATTCGATAGAAGCCTATCAGTAATTCGACAACAACAATTTTTTTTGTCGTCGGTGGAATATCGTCAGATATTCGACGACATGCCAAACCCCGTCATGTTTCCGACTCCCATCTTGTTGAAAATCTGACTTCTCTTTCCTGATGACATAAGGAATACTTTGTCGGATTTCCAACGGCGACGTGTAGAATGTCTGACGACTCTTTCGTCATTGCTCCGATGGTGAATTCTGAATTTCCCAACTTCACCTTATCGTTTGTGCGACGCTTAGGCCGTCCAATTTTCGATGGGTTCTAGTCGGTTTTTCGATGACGTCCGACGGATTGCTTTTGTTGCACTTATGGAAACCTCGTCAGACTAGGGCCACAACTCATCATATTTTTGACGGGTTCTAGTCGGTTTTCTGACAGTGTCCAACGGATCTCTCTTGTCAGACTTATGGGAACCTCGTTGGACTAGGTCCACATCTCGTTGGATAACCGACGAGCTTCTGTATAGTTTAAAAAAAATTATACATGTAGAATATGGTCAACCCCAAGCATAGAATATGGTCAACCCACAAATATGGTCAAACACCTTCCCTCACACACACAATGGCTCTACACCCACCGAGTTTTAAAACTAGATTATTTGCATAGCAACGCCACATCCCAACCACTAAATCAAAGCCAAGGGACACTAATACATAACATAATGTTTAATGAGCTTTGTTGAGTTACAATCTAGAGACATTTATCATTCACACTGCAGAACTTGAATATTTGACAAAGTTAGATATAAACCTTCAATTGTGCATCTGCAGAAGGTGCTGCAAGGGATCCACTATTTGCACAAGAGTCTCCCCAGTGACTTTGACCGACTGGTCCAAATGGAGCCAGCATTCTAGCTGCAGCCAAAGTTTGTATAAAAAACAAACAAGGATGAGACATTAAAATTTTACCTGAAATCATTATGAACAACCACTTGTAGTTCTACAGCATATCAAACAAACATTAATGCTTATACATGACAAGATCTGGCATCTACAAACCAGTTGCAACCTCTTCCCTTTCAACAAATATGCTTCTACAGGAGTAAGTGAAATGTATTGTATTTCAATTTAGCCATAAACCAGTTAATCATATACTAATAAATTACCTGAAGATTTAGATCAATATAGGAAAGAATGATAGGATGCAATTCCAAGTCAATAGGAACCATGGAAAGGTGGCCCTTGATTGCAGTTCCACAAAGCTTGACTAGCTTGTGCAATACATTCTTGACCATTCATAATGGTTTATCGTCAGCTCCAGCTCTATCATAATTTTGTAGAATTTGGGAGATTATACTACAATTAAGCATTTTCAAATATAACTCACTAACAAAATTACATGTACATGACATTACTTGCATTCCAAATATGTCATAATGCATGATATCTAATAATTTCTACCACAAAGTAGACATTATGACAAATAATTTCATCATAGTGACAAATAAGACAACAACAGACCTTCAAACAATTTCTTCTATCCTAAGTTCTTGTAAATATACACGACTAATAAAATTGCATGGGCATGGCTTCAGTGCCAATTATGCCATAATAAGTGTGGTATTGAATCATTTCAACTACAATATAGACATTAGAACATATATTTTCATGCTAGTGACAAAAAAAAGCAGTCATACCTTCGACGAATTTCTTCCATTGCAAGTTCCTGTAAATATACATGTATGCTCTGAAGAAGGTGGTCAAGATCAACTTCAAAGATGGTATTTTGAAGAACCTGCACAAAATCGATATGAAACCAAAAATTCCTTCACAAATAAGAAGCATAAGAAAAGAAACATTAGGATCAGTAAACAAAATCAATCATGAATATTCTTACTTTTGTAAGTTTGATCAGACATTTTACAACAAGATCAGAGAACTTTTGGCAACTGAAGCATCTCAAATTCTGGACATGGCCATCTGGATGGATCTAGTGGCTACAACAGATAAATTAAAACTACAAAATCTGAAGTTCACTCGGCATTTTCCCGCGACTCAAAATCCATGAGATTCAATCCAATGCAACAACAAAGTTTTCATCCATACAAGGAATGATATCACACTATCATATAAGTTAATATATGATTCTAACCAAGATTTTCAGCATTAAAACATTTAGATCTTTCAATAGTTGGCTACCATCATCCATTAGTGGAACCCTTTCATTGAGCACCCAGAGGAGAAGCTCAGTTATAAGAATGTTAAGTGTACCTTCCTTTACTCCATAAGCAAGTTTCTTTATTTGGAATGTCTGTAAAAAGAAAGTGCAACGTCAGAAAAACAATATCCATAACCATTGTTAAAAAAAAAAATTATCAAAACAAATGACTATTCAACTATGCACATACCTGCATCAGTGTATTCAATAGGTATTTACATGCCCTTAAAGAAGCACCAACAAGACTTAAATTAAATGTTTTAGCTACCTACAAAGCAATCACAAAAGTTGACAATCAGGTTTTAGCAGGTCAAAGGCATTAAAAATATAAACAAAAAATTTATACACAGATAAACCAAACATTGAATTTACCTTTGTTAAAAATGACATCACAAGACGATCTAAATCCCTCACAAGATCATCCATTGATGTGCTTTCAGCATCATTCGCAGCTTGGCTCAATTTTCTCATATTTTTGAAAAAAAACAAGACGTAAATCAACTAGTGAGGTATATACCAAACAAAGATTATGTAATGATTTCTTTTGATGCTAATGAAAAATCATCATTTCTATTAAAAAACAAACATCTGTGTGACAGATAAACCTTCAACTAAAAGACAATCTTTGAGTTGCACAAGTCCCATAGTTGTACTATGTGGTCATATGAACTTGTAGCCCTGTCCATTTGAAAGATTTTAAAGAAAGTAAACTAAATCAAATAATGAACCCAACTAGATGCATATGACCATAAATCCCAATCACACCATAAATCAACACTCTATAGACTTGCAACACCACAACAAACATAGTCGTTTTGCCATTCTATATTTAGTAACTCTTCCTGTATAAACACACACAAAAAGGAATAAATTGACTTGTGAATACCAATGGGAAATATGCTCTACATTGTTGAAAATTTAGAAAGTATTTCAAAAAAAAATCAACAAAATATAATTACTCCAATCCCTAGATTATGGAATCCCACCACTTGACCATGCTATCATCACCTCCTGGAAGTAGATGAAGTTTTTCCTATGGAGAATACCTCACCAATCCAATAGATGGAGCCATCCGCTACAAAATTGATGGTTAAAGGAAACGTTTATCCTTTTAATTGTGCCTTCCATATGAGCTACAATATGTTAGTGAATCCGATGCATTGCAAGGATGGTGGCATAGAGACTATTGAAATAATATTTCTACAAGTTCCATTTTGATCATGAGCTTCCCATTCTTCGTAAATGTGTGAAGGATCTAGGGGAACAATATATGATGAGGATGGTCTTGCTGGAAAATATTGATGCATTGGTTCTATGGAAACCATTGTTCATAAAAACATCCAATAGAATAAAATTTGATATTGCAAATGAGAACAAGCAAAAAAAATCATTTGGGCACTAGAAGGGGAAGATATCAATGTGGTAAAAAATGCATTCATATTGAAATCTTTACAAGTTAATGTGTGGATCTCACCTATACCTAAAGTGACTCATGGAAAAATTATTAGGACAGTACTTATCAAAATGGATCAAACATGAAAAATTCAACATATGAAAATGAGGAAATGTTGGACTATGTGGATTAGATTGGAGTCAATAATCCAAGAAACCATGGCAATTTAACAGAGCAAAATGAATAAGCATTGGATTCAACATGTTTAATTTCCTTTTGCAATGAAGAAAAACATCCTAGATTTATGAATCATGGTATGGTCCCAGATAATATTCAGGAAAGGATGACTTCTCCACTTGTTTGTAGGAATTTGACTTCATTACAAGAAAGTAAAATTCCCAATCCTTTTGGACCCGCCAGGCACATAAGATATGAGAAAGAATATTTATAATAGTCATCTTATCCTAGCCACTATTTTTATTGGGATCAACATTGAAAATCACTAAAATATATTCAAAATCGAGTCGAACCTACTTTATCAGTCTAGAATTATATTAACTTTTTTGGAATGCTATTTATAACTCTAAACAATAGATATAAAATAAAAAGGTCTATAACCATGAAAACTTCTGAATATCTTGATCAAAACAATTTAAGTTGTTACCCATATAAGTTGAATGGAAAGGTGAAAAGTTGGAAACAAATATAGAAAGGAGAATATAGATCAATATAGTTGAAAAATACGTATTTTTAAATGTACCTCAATCCTCTATCTAAAAATAAATAAAATCACGAATACATAAATAAATATGATGGTATTTCAATAACTTGATGGCATTCTATCCCAAGGAAAAACAAGCATATGATGGGGTTACATTTAAGCAATGAAGACAATAGCGTGTCAAGACACCCACCAAAATTTAAAACCCCTAGAGACATGGATTACCAGTTCATTCCAAGTGTAAGTGCTCAATAATTGAAAGGGAAGAGTCCCATCATGTCATGGAAACTTAACCAAATGAAAGCGCTTATGTTGAGTAATTGTTCATTTGAAGTTTGAGGGTTATTTCACCTTGTAAACAAGACACTTGTGGTGCCCATCCTATTTGATTGCAATGCTTATATTTCATTGAGTATAAAGGAATCATTTTCAAGTGGAATTTTGTAAATGGTCATATGTACATGTAAATAATAGGTTAGCCTTGTAGTAGGCATGCATGAGCAATGGGTGAGAACAAGTATATCAAGGTCAATATAGCCAATATTGCATGCATTGGATTATGATTATTGTATATGGATGTATTTAGGTTATTCAGATTAATATCTTAATGTCTAAGGAGTTATTTTGTGATTCATTGTAATAATACTTTTTAGAGAAGTGCCACTAATGCATTTTAGTGTATATTGTGTCTATGCAAGTTTATCATGCTTTATTGTTTACTTGATTCATTACAAGTGGTGTCAAAGAAAATGATTCTTTGAACACTTCAAGGAGTACATCTAAGCTACTGGATCTATAACATTTTCTAAGACCTCCAAATTGAGTGTGTTTTGAAGAGTTGGAAAAAAGAAATCCATGTCTATCACTGGTAAAAATTTCAGTATGTAAGAATATCAGAGGGACAATGCATACAATTAAGGGTTCATAAACAATCATGAAATCTTGCAAAAAATAGTAGGGTTCACCAAAACACAGATATATGAATACTTTGACGTCTAGTTGTAGTGATACCAATAGCATTTGAAAGAAGGCATCAAAGGGTGTTACTTACTAGTCCAAATTTCATTTCTCTTGGGGAGAAATTTATGGAGATATTGTATGTACATGCTCACTCTCATGAGAGAGGATAAAAAAAAAGGATTGGTGATTCAGCCACAACGTTTCCCACCTTGAAAATCCATTCAATTGTTGGATCATCTATCAAGAAAGCAGTTCAAAAATAACAACTTGAAATGGGATAAAATTTTAATGCTAAATTACAACGAAGCTTTACAATTTGGAAGCCTGAGTAATTGTTTTATAACTAGGGTAATCAGCACCTGATATCAGGCTTGTACTTGTATAAAACCAAGTCTATTCCGATCCACTACCACTATACCCCTAGTAATACAAATGTTGCCCCATGTGCAACACACAATTTTCAAACAAGGTTTGACCCCTTGACGTACAAGGAGTGCCTTAATAGAAGCAAGTTTTTCCTAAATGAGACACTTGCATTTATTTTAAGAAAAAGATCGCATAAAAAACTTTTGGAACCATGGCCAAACATTCAAAAAATTATAAATCAAACCAAAATAAATTAAATATATATGCTTAATAAAAAAAGTATTAGCCTTACCCATTGTCTCTAACAAAGCATCTTAAAGAAGCTCTAGCTTCACTAGGCTTCCCCTCCTTTCTCTTGTCCATTTCACGAGCCTAGAAAAGATAGTACATTGTAATATATAGAGAAGCAAATTGTAGCAATAAAAACTAGAAATTCATTTTATTCACCAACTACATACTTTCCATTTGAATTTGTCATCAGCCATACTCTTTTGTTGGCTATTCCTTCTCACAGTAAAGAAATTCAAGTTCATAGAAATTGAACAAATCTTTGACCGTTTCCAATACTAGTGTCTTCTCCTAGGGTATGCTTGGTGCTGACACTATTATTGGTCCAATTGGACTACAATATAAATCCCCTTACCTATGAGAAGTAGTGGTGGTGTAGTCCTTCAAAAGGAAAATGCCAATATAGGGACTCAACTGGAGGAGCCGAGAAAATCATTAGGGGGCACTAGATGCAGGGTATAGTCTGATGGTTGAAGGAATGGGAAGGGTAAGGCCCTTCTTAATTTCATAGTAAAATATGAAAAGGGCACAAAGTTTATGATGCATCTATACATGTTAAAGATGTAGCATTTTTATGTTTTTAGTTGGATGAATTTGTCAAAGGATTTGTAGTATGTGGTGTAGGTAATCACCAATAATGTTGTTAACTATGTAGGTGCCGACAAGTTGCTAGTGGAGAAGCACCCCACATTGTCTTCGACTCCATGTGTTTACCATTGCATTTATTGATGCTCGAGGATATCAACAAACTCACATTTGTCAATGTAACCATTGATCAAGGCATGAACATGAACAAATACATATATAACCATGAATTTTTCCTTAGTCTCATGAGGTGATTCACAAAGAACAAGGAGTTCTTGCACCCTAGAATTACACATTTTTGCCACCAATTCCATTTCCCTCATGTCCCTTAACTGTTGTGAACTGAAGCTGAAGAGATGTTTATTTCTAATGAGTGGCATGGTTGTTCCTATAGCACAAACTCATAAACCAAGATGGATATTGGCAAGGAGTGGAGGAAGTGTGCTCAATATAAATTATTTTGGTAAAGGTTCTCCATTTAGTTAATGGGAAAATCCCATAATGGGCCACTTGTATAAAGCTCTATGGATAGGTCCAAAGAAGCTATCAACTTTTTCTATGGGTAAATTTACCCAAAAAATGATGGCCTTGAGAAATAACTAATGCTTTGAGAGAGGATTGATCATTGTTGGAATGGGACACTCCATAGTCCCATTCATGTCCTCAACCCTGCCTTTTCATATCTATGTAATTTTTGTTTTAATGAGAGATATAAAATTGCTTTCACTACCCCTTGGGGGACTTATTCATATGTGTGGATTCCTTTTGAATTGACAACTGCTAAAGCCACTTTCCAATGTACTATGGACTTTGCTTTCTCTAATGAGTACATAGTAGTGTACCAAGATGATATCACTATTTTTTCAAAGAATAGGGATGATCATATTGGACACTTAGCAATATTGTTGATAGGTGCAAATCCTTGGGCATATCGTTGAATTCAGAAAAATCATCTTGGGGGTCTTTGGAAACACAAGCCTCAATGGAAATTACACAAGCTTATTCCTTGGTGAAGGCACCTAACTACTTCCATGATCACTTATGCCTTGAGTTAAATCCAACTACAATGGTTTGTGGCAAAGGTTTAGCCAGGTTGATGGCTGAGAGCATCCTTGATACAGTGGACAAGGCCACCATGGAGGATCTACAACCAACCAATTAAGAAATGCAATATTACCTTCCTTAGAGTGGTAATGTTCAGTCTTTTATTACTAAAGTGGAGAATGCCTGAAAGTTCATCTGACATGTTCAGCAGTTACAACCCTACAAAGTGGTAATGTTTAGCAGTTACAACCCTTAAAGGAGGAGGACAAGGACTATTATATATCATGATACGAGGGTTTCATATATTATGGTCATCACTATAAAATATGTAGAAGACTTATGGGTTTCTTTCTTGGAGAATATGGTGTCGATCCAACCTAATGCAAACACATTTGTCAATGTAACCATTGATCAAGGAATGAACATGACCAAATACATATATAACCATGAATTTGTCCTTAGTCTCATGAGGTGATTCACAAAGAACAAGGAGTTCTTGCACCATAGAATTACACATTTTTGCCACCAATTTCATTTCCCTCATGTCCCTTAACTGTTGTGAACTGAAGCTGAAGAGATGTTTCTTTCTGATGAGTGGCATGGTTGTTCCTATAACACAAATTCATAAACCAAGATGGATATTGGCAAGGAGTGGAGGAAGAGTGTTCAATCAACAAAATTTTGGTAAAGGTTCTTCATTTAGTTGATGGGGAAAATCAAGGAGTGGAGGAAGTGTGCTCAATCCAAATTATTTTGGTAAAGGTTCTCCATTTAGTTAATGGGAAAAGCCCATAATGGGCCACTTGTATGAAGCTCTATGGATAGGCCCAAAGAAGCTATCAACTTTTTCTATGGGTAAATTTACCCAACAAATGATGGCCTTGAGAAATAACTAATGCTTTGAGAGAGGATTGATCATTGTTGGAATGGGACACTCCATAGTCCCATTCATGTCCTCAACCCTGCCTTTTCATATCTATGTAATTTTTGTTTTAATGAGAGATATAAAATTGTTTTCACTACCCCTTGGGAGACTTATTCATATGTGTGGATTCCTTTTGAATTGACAACTGCTAAAGCCACTTTCCAATGTACTATGGACTTTGCTTTCTCTAATGAGTACATAGTAGTGTACCAAGATGATATCACTATTTTTTCAAAGAATAGGGATGATCATATTAGACACTTAGCAATATTGTTGACAGGTGCAAATCCTTGGGCATATCGTTGAATTCGGAAAAATCATCTTGGGGGTCTTTGGAAACACAAGCCTCAATGGAAACTACACAAGCTTATGCCTTGGTGAAGGCACCTAACTATGTCCATGATCACTTATGCCTTGAGTTAAATCCAACTACAATGGTTTATGGCCAAGGTTTAGCCAGGTTGATGGCTGATCCTTGATAAAAGTACTCTCTTGGACTTCTTGGCCTACAAATACATTAGATCTATTTTTAAAAATATTTGTGAAAAGACTGGATTCTACAACTTACTAACTCATAAAGATCAGAAGTTTCTTTTCCAAGTTATTCAATCATAGAAACCACTTGATAAATCAAACTATTTACGGTAATTTTATAGATCAGATAGAACAAAGTTCGCCTGAATGTATGGTAATCACCATCATCAACCAAATGTGCGTGTGTGCACATGCATAAATACCCAATACACAGTTCAATCAAACAAAAGAAAACATAATTATACCTTGATTTGTGGAGATTCAGACTGTCTTCTTCTGCTTTACCTTTCAAAACATCATTCAACATACTTCTAATTTTGTCCTGTTGCAATAGTTTGATGTTAGGACCCATCAAATAAATATTTGTTCATTTATGAAAATAACAAAACCATTCTATTCATAATTTTCTATGGTGAGGTAGATTAATAATAGGGTTTTTCTACAGTGATCATTTTGAAAGTCGACGTTTCGATTCTGAATCAGGAACCATCATCAGGACAAAAATTCGGATAGATCAGCTGTAGATAAGGAGTGATAAATAGGTATGATGTTTATTTATTTTTTTAGGTTTAAAAGCCGACAAGGTGTTTAATTATGAAGATATTAGTATTATTAAGAATTTTAATTTTAAATTTTTTATTATGATATTTGTTCTAAGGTATTTTATTCTAAGGTATTGTATTTATATTTCGTGCTTTTCTCAGACCCTTCTCTTTTCCATATTCCATCAAGGTTTTCCACTCCCTAGATGGAATCATTGGTGGGCGCTCATACCTAGGGTTCTTTTCTAGGTGAACCCTATATTGGTCTCGGACAATCTTCAGATGTTGTCCAGCCTTCTGTAGGACCTTCGATATATCGAAGGTATATTTTTTGAACAGTGTTAGGATATTTAGACACTTAGGAGTTAGTTAAGATCAACTTGTGTAATATATCCATTAGGTAAAAGTGTGTTTCTTTAGTATGCATTTGTAAATAGTCTAATCCGATGGTCACGATATGTTCTAGACATAGAGTGATCTGACGATTCAACTTCTCTTAGATCATACCTACCATTGATCCGTGGCTTAACACCCAATTGGTCTATGATCTCTATTTAAAGAACATAGAGGATCCTTGGCTAGTTGATCGATTATGAAAAGCTCATGTAACTTTCTTTCTTTTGCATAATAAATTGCTCCAAGTAGCTATTTGGCTGGGGCCGTGGACTGTTTCCCTCTCGAGTGTTTTAACCATGTGACAAACATTGGTGTGTTGATCTATGATCTATTTGTGTGAAGCGGTTGTTCAAGGTGTTCGGTCTTCTGGGAGTACCCTGTGTACCCGAACATGGTATCAAAGCGTTCATGAAGAGTTGCTTTCGATTTTGATCAAGATCTGGAACTGGTGTTGCCAAAAACTTTGAACAGGTTTTTGGTTATGGATTTTCTATGCATTTGTGGCCTATGGGAACTATTCCATTGTGTCTGGAGCGTCGTTTCCATTGGGAAATAGTTTTTGTTTCATCGAAAACTATTTCCGTTTGGTCCAGAAACACCCATTTCGGCAAATCTGAAGGTATAATGTTACAATGACGGATTTGTTTTATTTTAAATCTCTCATATTTTATCAGTTTTATTATTAGATCTTTACTGTTTTAGTCTTGGACTATTGCCTTCCCTGGCTACGTACGCTCTTTGCTATGCACTTTACGTAATTGCGGCGAATCAGAAACAGTAAGGAAAAGTTTTTTTTCTTGTCTTCTCGGCTACGTATGCTTTTTGCCGTGCACCTTGTGTGATCACGACAAATCAGAAACAACAGGAAAACTTGAAAATGTAGACTTTTCGGGTAAGCTAACCAAGATCTAACTCCATTGTGTGGAAAAAGGTTTTTTTTGTTTTTGTTTTTCATTTTTTTTTTGTGATTTGCAGGAAAAAAAGACAAGCACGGAGAACGAGAGAGAAGAGTAAAAAAAAAAAACCCCTTCCTCTTTCCCATTAGAGAGAATTTGAGGTCAAAAATGGGCCTCCTAAGAGATGTACTACAAAAATATAAGATATATTAAAATATTATGAGTTAGGTGTTTTATGGGGTAGGTATATATGACAACTCATCTCCTACACTACTTTTTATGCACAATATAAATAACCATGGTTGAGTTATTTTTCTAAATTAACTATAAATAAAATTAATAAAATAACTCTACAATGATGTGACTAAGATTCACTGTAAATTCCCAAAAAATTATTGTCCTTTAGCATTTATTTGTATTGAACTTGTAAATGAGCTATTTTTATAGTACATTTTGGTCTTTTTGAGGCCCATTCTATTACGTACCTTTTAAACTTAGCTCACTTGGTCCAAAGTTGTTTTATTCTCTAATAGGTCTTGAGTTCAAGTCTTATTAAGCTACTTTTTAGTGCATGCAATTTCTATTTTCAAGTTACTTTATTATAAAAGTGCATCTCACATAAATAATATAAAATAAAAAGTGAGTCACTTAAGTCTTTTAATTTATTGTCGCACTATTTAAAAGTAACATTATTGTAAAAGTGAACATCACTTATTCTATAAAAGTGATTCACTTAAAAACAACTTTATTGTAAAGTGATTGTCAAAGGTTGATCTTGGAAAAAAGGGGGTTCTTTTTTTAGTTCGTCAAGTTAATATCAGCCACGTCACTATTGGGACATCTTCAACATTTTTCTTTGATCAAGCATAACTTCATCATCCAAAATCGATTTTCAGTGCCGTTTTTTTTAAAACCGCATATTTTTTCAAGATCTTTGCATACAAATAGTTAGTTTCTATTATTTCAGTTATTATTTTTCAGTATGTCCACCCCTTGTGATATTATACTTACAAGTTCTAACTATTTCTCATGGAAATCTTGTATGGAGTATGTTTTACGAAGTAGGGGACTTTTCAGGATAACCTCAAGGAAAGAAACAGAACCCACTGATGATGATAAACAAATTAAATGGGAAAATAGATGTGATGGAGCTCATGGATTGATTGGGATGTCAATCTTTACTGATTTATGATTCCACATATCTGACATTGATGAACCTGATATAGCTTGGGAAAATTTGGAATCTGTGTTTGGCAAACACAATGAAATCCGGGGTCATCAACTTGAGAATGAGTTGATTTCCTTGAATCCAAATGATTTTTCATGCATTCGAGACTATTTATCTAAGTATAAAACTCTTAGACTCTTATGTGCAGAATGCAAGATTAAGAAAGAAGACAAACAATGTATTTATCATATTCTTTCCAAACTTGGACCTGCATATTTTTTTTTTGTATCTACATTCTACTCCATGAAAGAATCCTTGACTGCAGCTAGCTATTAAGAGCATAGTCTTGAATCATTTTGTGAATCCTTAATTAGAGAGCAAGATAAGATCATTCATCTTGGAATAATTAACAATGCAGATACATCTGGGAAAGCCTTATTGTCCCAACAAAAAGAAAAGTCCAAGCCTCCCAAGAAAAAAAAATTTGCAATAATAAGCCAAACAATAAGGGTCCCAAACCCTCTCAATCAGCTCCTTCTTTGAAAAATAACAAAGGATCCAAGCCAAAAGGAAAGAAGACTGAGCGTCATCGCAATTTTTGTGGGAAAGATAATCATGATGAATCTAAGTGTTTCAAGAAGATGGAAGCCTTGGAAGCAGAATTGAAGAAGCACCACATCAGCCTAGATTCGTCTTCAGAATCTACCTCTCATGGACATGCACTTTGTGCTTCTGGTTACTCTTATACTGTATCTTCTTCTTCTACTTCAATTGACTGGTTCATTGATTCTGGAGCATCTTATCATATGGCTAAGGATCAAGCCATCTTTTCTATGCATGAATGTAACACCAATCAAATATTTGTTGGTGATGATAGATCTCTAACTCTTGTAGGATCTAGAATAGTTCCAGTAGAAAATGGTCATTTCAGTGATGTACTATGTGTTCCAAAATTTCCTGCAATTTGTTATCAGTCTATCAAAGTACTCATTCAGGTGAAGGTAAAACTGTGACGTTTACACCTCACCAATTTGTAATCAAGGATTTTAAAAATCCTCAAAATGTCCTTGCTACTGGAACTGTTGATGATATTACCAGGTTGTACAAATTTAACAACTTTGGGTCATCACATTTTCCTTCAATTTTTGTTGCTCATAGTGATAACTTGAGCAAACTTTGGCATGAGTGATTTGGTCACTTAAATTATTGCTCATTGCAACAACTATGTAAAGAAAATATGGTGACTAGTCTTCCGATGGAATCTTGCAAGGATGGTGTTTGTTCTGGTTGTGTACTCGAAAAACATCATCGAGACAGTTTTGAAAAACATGCCTCTTGGCACGCCTCGGTTCCCTTGGAGCTTGTGCATAGTGATTTGTGTGGTCCTCTTCCATCTGCTTCCTTTTCTGGTTTCAAATATTTCTTGACTTTCATTGATGACTACTCCAAACGCACTTGGGTTTACTTCCTAAAAATTAAGAGTGAAGTATTTAACATGTTCTTGGCCTACAAGGCCCTTACTGAAAAACAATCTAGTCATCAAATTATTAAGTTAAGATCTGACAATGGAGGAGAATATGTTAACAACAAGTTCACTAATTTCTGCACTGGACAAGGAATCCAACAACAGCACACTGTTCCATATACACCACAACAAAATGGTGTAGCTGAACGGAAGAACCACACTTTAAAAGAAATGGCTAATTATATGATCCAATCTAAGGGACTAAGTCTTCAATATTGGGCTGAGGCCATAAATTGTGCAAATTACATAGTTAATCGCACACCCACTAAAGTTTTACAAGGTATAACACCAGAAGAAGCATGGAGTAAAACTGAACCAGATGTAAGTCACTTTCGTGTGTTTGGTTGTGAAGCATGGGCTCACATTCCAGATGAAAAACAGAAAGCATTGCAGCCTAAAAGTGAAAAGTGCATATTTCTTGGATATTCAAAAGATGTAAAACGTTATAGACTTCTCCAGCCATATTCTCATGATATAATCATTAGAAGAGATTTTAAATTTGATGAAAATCTCTTGGCCTGCGAGCCTAACTTGGCAGGTGTGCCATCTTTGTCCTATGAGCCTGATTCGGCGATTATGCCTTCTTCTTCTTCTTCCAACTTCCTTGACATGTTTCCAACTCTAATTTCTGATGATGACAGTGAGGATAAAAATCCACCTCTACCTGCTCATGTTCCTCCAATTGCACTAGCACCAATACTTCCTCAATGGGTCCATTCAACATGTGAAGCAACTGGTGATCTTGCCGGTGATCCTAGAGATCAACATAGAACACGTTCTCAGTTTCAGTGAGCCTCTTCTCTTTTGGCTCAATTTTTCGAGAATCATGATCCAGAAACTTTTGCAGAAGCTTCAGGAAATCCAGATTGGGATGCAACTATGGATGAAGAATATCGTTCCTTAAAGGCGAACGATACTTGGGATCTTGTTCCTCTTCCATAAGGAAGAAAACTTGTCAGATGTAAATGGGTCTACAGAACTAAGTATGCATCATATGGAAGTGTTGAAAGACTTAAGGAAATGTTAGTTTCCAAAGGTTTTTCCCAAGTTGAAGGGATTGACTACAATGAAACTTTTGCTCATGTCGCAAAAATGAATTCCATCCGCCTTGTTCTTTCCCTTGCAGCCTTACATAACTGGGAAGTCCATCAAATGGATGTCAAGTATGTCATTTTACATGGTGATATATAGGAGGAAATTTACATGGAACAACATTCTGGATATGTTCAGGATAACTCTAGCCTTGTCTATCTCCTTAAAAAATCCTTATATGGCCTTAAGCAAGCTCCTAGAGCTTGGTATGCCAAAATGGATAGCTTTCTCCTTGACACTGGTTTTTCTAGATGCCATTCTGACCCTAATGTCTATACGAAGAAAGTAGGAAATCATTTCATCATACTTGTTCTTTATGTTGATGATCTTATCCTTACTGGTAGTGACCCTAAACTTATAACCCATGTGAAATCCAGTCTTAAGCAAAATTTCGAAATGTCAAACTTAGGACATTTGCATTATTTTCTTGGTCTCCAAGTATTGCAAACCAAAGAAGGAATCTTTCTTTCCCATTCTAAGTATTCTTGTGACCTTCTTCGTCGCTTCCACATGGAAGATTGTAAACTAGCCCCTTCTCCCTTCTAGTTTGGAGTCAAACTTTCTGCCACTTGTACTTCCCCTAAAGTAGATGCCACCTTATATCGTCAGCTTGTTGGTAGTCTTTTATACTTGACTCATTCTCGTCCTAACCTTTCCTTTGTCATTGGTCGTGTTTCCCATTATATGCAAACTCCTCATGAAAGTCACTTGAAAGCATCAAAAAGAATACTTCGATATATTCGAGGTACAATTCAGTTTGGAATTCATTACAGTATAGGGGGGAAACCTTTGTTGGTTGGTTTCATTGATTCAGATTGGGCCAATGATCCTGATGATCAAAAGTCTACTACAAGTTATGTTTTCAGTCTGGGATTTGGACCTATCACTTGGGCTTGTAAGAAACAACAAGCTCTTTCTCTTTATTCAGCATAAGAAGAATATCGAGTTGCAGTTACTGCCAGTCAAGAAGCTTTATGGCTTCGACAGATCCTTTCAGATTTTGGATTCGAGCAGCAGCAACCTACTCGACTTTGGTGCGACAATCAAAGTGCCATCAAGCTTGCCAAAGATCCAGTTCTACATCAGTGCAGCAAACACATTGAGCTACACGTGCACTTCATCAGAAATCTTGTTCATGATAGTGTTATTGAAGTGCTCTATTTCCCTACAGATGATCAAGTTGCAGACATCTTCACCAAGTCTCTTACAAAAGCGAAGTTTTCTAAACTTCGGTCTATGTTATGAGTTTAGGAATGTGTCCTTAAGGGGGGATAGGCTCTAATGTCTCCTTCCTTCTCCTAATAGTGTCACTTTTGTAAACGCTTCAATCCTATCCCAAGTTTTTCTTAAGGGGGGATGTTAGGATATTTAGACACTTAGGATTTAGTTAAGATCAACTTGTGTAATATATCCGTTAGGTAAAAGTGTGTTTCTTTAGTATGCATTAGTATGCATTTGTAAATATTCTAATCCAACGGTCATGATATGTTTTAGACATAGAGTGATCCAACAGTTCAACTTCTCTTAGATCATACCTACCATTGATCCGTGGCTTAACACCCAATTGGTCTATGATCTCTATTTAAAGAGCATAGAGGATCCTTGGATAGTTGATCGATTATGAGAAGCTCATGTAAATTTCTTTCTTTTGCATAATAAATTGCTCCAAGTAGCTATTTGGCTGGGGCCGTGGAATGTTTCCCTCTCGATGGTTTTAATCACATGACAAACATTGGTGTGTTGATCTGTGATCTATTTGTGTGAAGCGGTTGCTCAAGGTGATCGGTCTTCTGGGAGTACCCTGTGTACCCGAACAAACAAACCAAACCAAGTGATTAGCCAACTCATCCTTTAAAGCTTTTTCCTTCTTGTCCCACCTTGTGCGTATGGTGGGCCCGAAGATCTCCAAGGACAAATCATTCAGATGTTTATAAAATATATCATTTCCTGCAAAACATTAATGCCATCATTAGTCAACATTAAAAAATATTATCGGTATATTAGACACAAATTATAAAAATTAAATTGAACAATCTAAAATCACATGGAATCTTCTCTATATTTATTGGAATGAGTTCTTCGTTCACCAAAAATCTTGTCACTATTGAACCAGTGCTAGTGACACAAGAAGATCCAAGAAACACATCCACCTCTCTATCTAACCCTGTATCCACCCCTTCTTCTGCAGCATCTGTTGTGGGTCGGTCAGCATCGGCTGCACCCTCTGCTAGCATTAGGGGTGTTGCTGAGCGTGTTGCTGACTATTCAGTGGACAATAAGGGGGTTGTATGTGGTGTACGTGGAGTGTTTTGGTCACTGGGACCAACAATGCCTTAACCACCATTGTAAAGCTGTAAAACTTCCTGTAAATACAAACCATTGTATTATAAGTTCAATAGCATATAATATTAAATATTATAAAGTTCTAAATGAATTTACATTATTATTCGGGAACATACTTGCAATTGTCGACATCTCTGTAACAACAATTGAATCTTTTATTTGATCTCTTCTGTTTGTGGAACTGACAATGTCAAAAGAAGTAGTTCCTCATTTTTCTTTTCCATGGTCTTTTGTAGCACCCTCTACGGGTCTGCGGAACTACTAATTTCATTATATTTCATCAATTGGGATACCTCAAACTGTAAAGAGTGTTGAGATGGTGTTTCATAAACTGAATCTCCTTTCTACAACAGAAATACATAAAACATTGCTTAGTCTTTGAAGGAATAGTGTGCGCAAAACATTATATTAACGAAAATTGTCTATCATGATAGATTCATAGGATTACATCTAGGTTTACCTGATGCCTAGATGAGGGTGTGGTATGATCAACAGCTGGGGACTTACCCCGATTAGCCACCTACAAAAAATGTAGTGAACATTATTACAATGAACGCAATATGTAAAAGCTAAAAAATACATAACAAAAATAAACATTATGCTACATGTTTTATATGTGTACAATTTTGAAGTATTTAGAATGTGGAATTACATTTAGGTTTACAGGTTCCCTCAAGGTTCCAGTCATATGATCAAAAGTTGGGGACTTTTCTGGGTCATCAACCTACAAAAAAAGTAGACAACATTATCATCATGAATACAAACATAAAAATAAAAAAAAATACATAACAAATTAAACATTATGCTACACGATATACATGTGTACGATTTTAAAGTATTTCAAATGGAGAATTACATTCATGTTTACTTGTTGCCCCGATGCTATAGTCAGTTGATCAATAGCCAATTGGATTCCATGATCAACACTCTGCATGGAAAATAGAAAAGATTATATAAACGAACCGAATAAACTAATGAAAATACATAACAATAGATCTATTTGTCCCTAATTTTTTACAATGGCAATATCGATGTATACCTCCTGCCTTGATTCAGGTCTACTAACATCTACGGAGAGGGAGGTTCCCCTGAGAGAACCCTGCACCAAAAACATATGAAAAATTACCTAATGAGACCAGAATATTCACTAAAACAATTTTAAAACATAACATTTTGATGTATACCTATTACCTCAAAGATCATGTACTCCTCTCACCTTCTACTGGGGTGATAAGCCCCCCATCACCTCCCTACGAAGTCTACATAGGAAATTTATTAGAAAATTATAATTATATGCTAACGAAAAATCCTATAGATGTTAAAATAATTAATAAAAGGTTGGGTGGTTTGTTGTTTTTTTTACAACCATACTAACCGTGTTTGTATCTACTCGATTCAAATTATAATTAATAAGTAGTTCTTCTCCAACAGCTATTGATTTAAAGGCACATACAAAGACATGGTTTCCTTCACGCGGCTTGAATATGCAGTTGGGTTGCTTAAGTGTAGACTTTGGTTGTGTACTGTTTATAAACCCCACAATATTACCAGTTGTTTTTGGCCTTTCTTCAATGTACAACGTTGCTCCTTTATTTTGAACTTTGTCTTTTAGTTGTATATAATTTGCTGACAACCCATATCTACGCATACTTCATGTATATTGGACCAGGCGCATCCAATCACTATAGTTATAAGAGGGTCCAACATACTCCATCAATTATGTACATGTACCGTATCCAACCTTTATGCTATCCATGCAAAACAACCCCAATCCATCTAATGACGACGATGCAATTCTATATATCCTCTCATATACTTCCATTGCTAGTGTCGGACATATCTAACCTAAAACATAAACTACAATTTTGTATGTATGGGTAAGGACTACCTTCTCTTCAAAGAAAGAGAAGGCAATCTAATGGGTGCACTGAGCATAATAAGCATGGGGTTGCATTTAAGCCTTGAGCTATGTCAGCTAAAAACAAAACACAAGCAGTTGTGCTTACAGTTTGGCACACAATCAACTCCATCAATGATTTATTAATGAACTCTACCAAAAGTAGTTTTACAAAGTCCTTGTTATAACTTCAGCTAGCACATGTGATTAAGCCCCTAAAAATAAGCTATCCCAACTATAACCTAAGGGTGTTACCCACTGTCACCTCAGTAACAATTTTTCTACACTTCCAGTTGGCTCTTCTCATCAAAATGCAATATCTCTCAACAATAATCGTTGTTGTGCACACTAAAGATTCCTCAAAGACGATATAATGGAGAATCTTCTATAGGTCCATCATTGATGGTGTGTCAAAGATTTCCAAAAATAGACAGAGAAATATTGATCCTGTAACCTCTGCCCTTGTGCTGGAAGACAAACTCAATGTATTGATGCATTTATGCCATAGGATGGACCATATTTCTGGTCTCCGCCATTCCCAAAACTCTAATCAGAGATGCCCTAAAATGTTGTTGACTGTTGTTATGAAGGCAGAGACACAAATGAAAACATGCATAGTTTTCCAGCCACAATTTAAAACCAAGGCTCCTACTGCTGGCCTTTACGAACAAAACCGACCTAGGACTTATAATAAGGCTCCCATAATTATTCAAAACAATACTAGACCTAGATACTGTCTATTGATGCTTAAGAGGCTGCGATGTGCTCATAATGTTGATCACTATGAATTAGCCCAGTTTAACTCAGGTAAAACTCCAATTTACCACCCATCATGACCTATGCATGATTTTGTAGTATTTTCCAATTCATTTGTAGTATTTTCAGGCCTATGCATAATTTTTCATAGTCACAAATTAGGTAAATAGTTACATCTTCTTACTTTTTAAGGCCCATATGGAGGTTGAAAAGAAATTGATTCACTAGTGTCGGACAATTTTAAAGTATTCCATGTGGTTTGATCCCAAGAACTCAACATAATATGTATGCCTAACTTTGAAATCTTACACCACTATATATTAATAATTTTCTGGTGCCATCTTTCATGGAAAAAAAAGGTGGAAGAAAAAGTTTGAAGTGGCTTCTATTGGTGCTTGAAATCATGTCTAGCAGCAGAAAGCATCCTCCTATCCATATTCTGGGATGACTTATGCATTTGAATAGTAGTTCTCGGCGTGTTTTAGCAGCAAAGAATGAGCAGAAAGCCAATTATGGGCTAATTCTGTGAGCTGAGAAGCAATTATGCTATGTTCTGGGTGAAATTTATTGGTGTCCATTTGGCATGTCCTCTGGAGGACAAATCGATCCTATTCATGGAAAAATAGATATAAATCAACTTTTAGGGCCATCCTATTTTAACATTTTTAACAATTTGTATCTTCCTTTAGCCTAGTCTTCATTAGAGCCATTTTCTCGTCCATCTTCTGTAGTATATTGTGTCCCAATATTGCCTAGTATTCTAAGTGATCCTAACTTAATGGGGTTATTACCAATTAAGAGCAAAGGAATTCTAGAAATATTTGTCCTATGACAAAGATTGCTTGTAATTGGTAAATGGATTAGAAATCTTTGTCCTATGACAAAGATAACTTTTTAGACATGTCTATACCTTTTTTACAGCACTATGGGCAATTCTGGGTCTGTTTGTGGCCTCGAGCATCCCTAAAACAACATTCATTTCTAATTATGGGATGATTGTGGGTAAAGACATCATTCATACCTAATTCTGGGTTGAGTGAGCTTCATTACTTCTTAGTATATGTGTAAGCTTATTCAAGCTGCTGGTTATGCTTACTCCTTCTTAGTTATGCTTGTTTAGTATTATACCGTATTGGTTCTAACATTCTAGTTAATGAACATGATATCAGAACTATTTCCATTATATTGGTAACATATGAAATTATAGTACTAGTATAACCCCACAGTGATTGGCTCCATTCCTATTATATTGATATCAAAAGCAATAGGTTAGCTTGTTACGAACCATGTACACGTGTAATGAATCTAATATAAGGATATCATGTTCTATACATTATATACGTTGTTTCCCTGATATAAAAAGATAGTATATCCTCCTAATATGTGTAATGTTAATGTTATTCTATTCCTACGGTATCCATAGGAATATTGAATCATACACTGCCCAATTAGAGAGATAAGGCTAATATGGACATAAATACCTAGGAATCAAGTACGATATCCATAATGTTACTCTTCACCTTACTTCACCTTAAAAGGGTCAAGTAGTTCCATATTTAAGCTCTAAGCTCATTACTTATGATGAATGGTACCTATGTTTCCATAATGTATACTATATATTAATGTACAAGTAAGCAGAGTATCGAGTTTGTAAGTAGCTAACACCATGTATACATAATAATGAGCATCTTCAACTCTATCTATCATGTTACGTATCAACTAAGTATAAGACTGTTGGATTACCATGATTATGTGATAAGTGAATCCCTAATAAGTACACTACCCTATCACCAATATATAACCAGTGGCAATAAGTGATTGAACGATGAGATACATGGTCTCAAATAAGGACAAGCAACGAATCTCCACACTAATCAGTAGGTGTCAGATTAATTACATAATGAACTTTGTATTGAATTCACTCTACACTATGACAGAGCTTGTATGCCTTTATTCCATAAAAGAGTATGTTATATTTACGTAATAAGCAGTGATAGGAATCAACCCAATACTATTGCTCAATATCATGGGTATAACATAATTACTCTATTGGAGGCAACCTTATTTTCAATTCTAGGCATCCTTTAGGCGTCATTTCATGTGAAACAATCTAAGCATCAGCTAACATGTGACTTGAAAATGATTCGCAATAGTCGAGATCTAAAAATATTGTCAAAATGATAAAAAACAACATCAAAATTATAAAACCTCAATATTTGAGCTGTTATGGGAAAGTGTGTGGGTAAACATAGTAGGAACGATAAATAAATTCAATTAAGGGAATGATAAAATCACCAATTGAAAACCAATTTGTAACCCCATGGGAAAGTGTGTGGGTAAACATAGTAGGAATGATAAATAAATTCAATTAAGGGAATGATAAAATCACCAATTGAAAACCAATTTGTAACCCCATCCAACAACACATAATTAAAATCCAACAACATTACTATTCGTAACTCAGCCAACATCCAACCCCTAGCCCTTTCCTCCTTTTAATTTTTATAAAGATATTGGAAATAATAGAGTCCTAAACAACTTACCTTAGTTCTAGTATTTTTGGAGGACACATGTAGCTAAATCTTAGGAGATGCTGGCTCAAATCTAGAGAATAGTTTCAATATCTCTTATAGCATGCAGTTAACTCCCACGGAACCTTTTTATCAAAATAAAAATGTTGTGGAAACTTCTACTGATGTTCTTTCCAAAGGGCCATAACAAGCACTAAAGAGTGGATTTTATAGTATTGTCCCATGAAGGGATGTCAAATGGTAGGATAGAAGAGGTCCTCTAAGTAACAACAACACAAGATTGACAGGTAGTCATATTCAAGACGATCTATTAAGGGATATGAGTATCTCTATGCAAGATTTGATGAAACTGGAGGAGATAATTGACAAATACTTGGAAGAAGTATGGGCACATAGGAATAGGTGTGAAATAGAAGAGCATCTGGTTTGGAAAGATTATAGGAAGGCATTGGGGGTTGAGGCTGCCAATCAAAGGTGTATGTATCTTCACCAGAAGAGGGAAAGGTTGTCTACTCAAATTAGTGCTCTTGGAATGGGAGATTATAATTTAGAAGCTTATCCAAAGGGACATCAAAGTATAGAAGGATTATCTTATCCACAATGCCTTACAACTCATAATTTCATCAATAATTCCTATTCCAATCATGATCAATTTGAGGATTTGAAACATAACTGCTACAAGCTCAATGATCATGACATGGATGTGGATTATGTTGTTACATATTCAAGTAAGGATACCTTTCTGTCCATTGAACATAACTCCAATGGTACACTCTTAACTGCTGATACAGTTCCTAACACAACAACAGAATTATGGATTGTTGACAAAAAAGCTGATTAAATCAAAATTAATGTCTCTAAATGTCAAGTTGAAGCTGAGCAAGACCGTCATTGTTTCATGTGAACTTGAATTATTTCATACAAGGACGAGACAACAAAGTAAAATGAAATAGAAGCATGATTTCAGGAGGGAATTAAAGGTGGAGATGACTGAGGCCTTTCCAACAACTAAAAATTGCAATAATTCCTTGCAAAATCCTTCCAGTCACGAGACTTCCTTAAAACTAGAGTTGTTGAAGTTTTCAAGTACAATGGAAATATGGAAACATTGTGATCATAGTTCATAAAAAATGAATCATTTATTGGGGAGTATTAAAGGTACTTCAGTGGAAAATGATGGAAACTGTGGACTTGTAGAAAGATTTCCTGTCACCTCTAAAATTTTGTCAGATGAGAAAACGTTAGCTCTGGTTCATTGTTCTTATAATGATATCATGAATATCTTGCTACCTAACTATTTGCCTCAGAGGAGAGAAATCATTAACCAATTTACACATTCTGAGCATGGTGCTGATGGTGCATTTGCTTACTTCCATCCGTCCAAGCTCAGGTTTATTTAGCATAAAATACATTTATTTAATGTTTTCCAGAATGGCATGGTTTCCTCAACCTCTAAATCAACCAGTGTAGCCTCGTTGGTCCCCAAACCCTGAACCTTGAACCTATTTCGTAACCCCCAAACCCAAACCTTGAACCTATTTCGTAACCCCCAAAGTAACCCCCAAACCCTGAACGAATATGAGAAAAATGAGAGATATATTAGATATGACATAAACTCACCAATTTAGGAGGAAATATGTGCCTAGCTTGATAGATTGCAATAACTTTTGTTCCTACCCAAAGGAGGCAGATTCCACAGTTTAGAACCAAAATGAGGTAGAGTCCACAATTCGCTCAACAATGATTGCAACAACTTCTATTCCTACCCAAAGGAGGCAGAGTCCACGGTTTAGAACCAAAATGAGACGGACTCCATAGTTTGCTCAACGATGAGAGGTATATTTCATAG
>LPNX011052510.1:145000-158965 GCA_001517045.1 Pseudotsuga menziesii
TTCCGCATTACTTCTTTGACAACATTGCTTTGCTGCTCCATAAACATCAATGGAATTGAGTTTATATTAACTTGGTCTCCATTGCTATGAAATTGGATGATGTCTTTCATTGCATGGTTTCCTTCTTGAATGTCTTTGCAAGATTTCACAATTTTATCTTTCTCCCTCCTTAGCTCCAGTGGACGCCATAATGTTTCGGTCACATTTTTCCCATATGTATTGTAACAAACAAATGAGCAATTTGTAGGTGCTCATAGTAGGGCAACTTGCTAAATTATATAGGATAACTTTTCATTCCTCAAGGAAGCCCATTAATTCCTTCATGATCACGATGGACATCATGAATATTATTTTATAAATAAATTACATCATAAATCAAATATGGCCACTACAATAAACAACTCACAATAAAAATTAGAATACATAACAATTCATATACAATGATCCATACGTGCCATGATGACGATTTCTATTGTATTGCATCTTCCAAAGGTGAGGTGTCATTCTCCATGGTTTTAATGCAGTCTCCTACTTCCCATTGAAATTATTTTTTTTCAGTTGTTCTATACCTGTGATTCTTAGAGAGGAAATGCCTATACTTATCAAACACCTCCTTTCTTAAGTTTTTTGAGCGACGATATTTTATCTTAGGACCACAAACTAGACATGTAAATTTACCATTTGTCTGAAGACCTACAATATATAGATATGGAATATCTATGTCAATTATAATTATATATAAACTATATTAACTACTGTATATAATTAAATGCAATTAAAGTCGAACTTCAAAATACAAGCCACAAAATTGGGTTAACCCAGGGGCATCGTGTATTGTCCATACAACCATTGCATGGAATTAAAATTGTCTTTTCCGTATTGGTCTAGATATGTCATACATAGTGATGCCATTCCATAACTTCAATAGCTCATCTATAAGAGGTTTGATATATACATTCATATCTTTGACTTGGAACTTACTTGATTGATTTGAAGTACATATAAAATATATAATTATGAGAACCATTAAGATATATAAACCATGCACAAGAGTAAAATAAAAAATATACAAATGAAATTAGGAAACATAATACGACAAACGAGATGCCACAACTACATTAGAAATAAAAGAGTTGTAGACACAAAATAACTGGAATAATCATCAACAACATTATGTGCTCCCTCTTTATTGACAACCATGGAGCAATTTTATTGTTGATAACAAAAATAGGCCACACCGTGTAAATGGATTTCATCTGTGAAAATGGATTAACACCATTTGCTGCAAAAGAAATCCTAAGATTATGTGGTTCTTCTTTAAAGTGAGGCCAATTTTCCTCCATATCCCTAAAAGTAGAACCATCTGCAGACATTCGAATAACATCATATTGACTTCTGTTCCTGGCATCATAATCAATAAATTGCGCTATGTTATTGCACCTGAACACTTGTTGCAAACGTGTAACGATGGGAATATAACGAAGAACCTTATGAGTCACCTTTTTTGTTACTTGATATGTTCGATATCTACTTATATGACATTCTGGACATTTTGTTGCAAATTCATGTTGATTATAATATATAACATGGTCATCGGGGCATGCATGAATTGATTGATAATGCATTCCAATATCTTTCATGATGGAAGATAAATCTCGATATGTTCGAGGTAAAATATTTGATGGTGGTAATAAAAATTCAGCTATCAAGCTAAATAAAAAAAATAGTTAATGTAATAAATAAATAATATTAACGAAACACACTTCATCTGTATGATGATCAATAATGAGTTAACAATACAATTATTAGAGGAATACAGATAAACTTTATCACGATGGTATATATGTGATGGAATATTTTACATACCTTACCATCTGTGTGATTGATATGTTTGAAATACCATTCATAACCTTCAAGTTCATTATCAAAAATATAGCAGAGAGAATACTTGTTTTGGAGCCTTCATAAAGGGGTTCATTTTCCTTATCGAGAAGAGGTATATCGTGAGCATCATCAAAATTGTCAATATTTTCATTACCATCGCCATTGTCATCATCCATTCTAACATTAAATGAATCATGGATCAATGCATTTGTACCATCATCTTCAACTACGTTATCAGTATGATCATCTTGTTCAATATGATCATTCACTTGTTCTCCATTAAACATAGACGCTACATGATCTTGATCCAGAACTTGTTTTGAAAGCACTTCCTCTGTACGATATGGCATAGTGTGTCTTTCTTGTATAAATACATGAAAACATCAATAGATAAAATTTAATATAGTAAATATTAAAATAATACATGCATTTACCAAAGCAAAGAATATAAAAAACTTTATAATGCTAAACTTATAAATGGATGATATTCATTCCCCCCCTCAGTGTGTCCATGTTCCCTGCAATGTTTTGTGGCTGTTCAAATCAATATTCTTCTCCTCTTAAATCCCCTGCACTGAGTACATGGACAATAACATTTTCCATCACCCCTTCATTTCGCTGCATCCCATAGTCTAGCAAGCAATTGTCGATTGTGTTCGTTTGGATCAGGAATATTTCTATTTGACATTTTGTCACAAACTTCATGAATGAATACTATTGACAATTTTAAAAAATCAAGTTCCACAAATCATAATTTTCTCAAACAGAGGTTTGTCAAAGAAGAAAAAAATTCCTACAAACTGTCTGTCGAAGAAAAAAAAATTCCCACAACCGCCCATTGAATAATAAAACAATTCCTCAAACCATCCGTCGAGGAATAAGTAATTTTCATAAACTGTATATTGCTTCTATAGCAAACATGTCGGAATGTTTAAAAATCTTTATATTTATAATTTGATAATCGTCGAATATCCGACGATATGAACGCAGTTACCATTGGAAATATGGGTTTAAACTATTTGAAATATGTCTTTATATTGTTTCAAAAAATACCCCAAGGACTTCGAAAATCCAACGACTCATCCTCCAAGTGTCGTCAAAAATTTGACACACTATTGTCGCATATCTGACGACTCATCCTCCAAGTATCATCGCAATTCGACACACTTCCGTCGCAAATTCAACACACATCCATTGCAAATCCGATGACATAGTGTTGTAAAGTGTCGTAAAAAAACCTACGCTAAGGAAATCGAAAATTCGATGATTCTTAAATAAATCGGAAGATACAGTACTTTTCATCATTGCAAATCGACAAAAACGTACTTTACATTGGATGTCGTCAAATTTTGGTTTCAAATCCTGTTGTGAATGTATACTCACAAAATAAAAAGAAAATAAACTAACATAGATCCATATTAAATTCATATCTATCAATCATAAAGGGATCAAAGTTTTTGAATTGTAATTTTTTTGTGTAAAAAATTATGATAAAAAAATTTACACCTAAATAAATTAGATCTCTGGTGGCATTTGATAGATCTAGGTTTAAGATGGATATATACAGGTATATTGTCAAATAAAGAATGGGTATATAGGATGGAGATGTTGTTGACTCTAAATATTTTGAACTAGATGAAGAGACTATTTCCTTTTTGGGTTTGATTTGTTAAATTGCCTCTTCATTACACTTGGTTTTCACCCAAAACTACATGTGCAAGAGAGGATATACTTATGTAGTATCTACATCACAAGCCTTGGATGAAGGGTTGAGAAACTTTGTTGATGTTACAAGTGTCGATCTCTTTATAGACTATTTTAGAGTCACCTTTAGAGATTCTTATAGTTTTCATACTATATTGTGATATGATCATATAGACCTTTGCTCATATAAAATTCTACACATATTTCGGTGGATGTGATGATTTCTTTGTCAATGTGGCTAGAGTCAATTTTGAGAAATTTACCACGAAGATCAATGAAGATACCTCGTGAAATGGCTTACAATCAATTTGTTATTATTTATTAATAAGCCATTGAGAAGATTTATAGAGGTTACCCACATTCCATTAAATTTGCAAATGACAGCATAGGATAAGTTGTGTTTGTGGATCTCGTTAACCATCAAAGACTAAACCTTCAATTATAGAATAACTTTTGAGCTCTACAAAATAAAAGCACTTAATTGAGGAGTCTTAGCATCCAAAGGAGATGAGTATTTTTTTACACTACTTATTTGAAAGAAACAAATCCCTAAGGAAGAGGTCTCATCATTTGCTTGGAACCAAGCTCCATGAATTCAAAGCACCATGAATACTAGGGTGGAATTTTTTTTAATGTAAAATAACCCTAAATGTTATTACTATTATTAATTATTAACCTATTAAATATTGTTGGAACTTGTGCAACTTCATAAGATATTCTTATTGTAACTCCTACGGGAGATTATACTGATGTAACTACTCATGTAAACCCTAGAAATATTCAATGTACCCCCTATGGAAATATCAGTAAAGAAAAAGAATACAAATAAAATAAATTTATATTTTCCTAAGGTAGGTCAGCCCCACTGATTTTCCACTAGGAAAAAAAATACAACTAGGAGGTGCCCCTCCTCATTATTTGACACATTCACAACACTACACTCAGACATAGAAGGTGAGCTACAACAGTCTAGGAGAGTGTTTTCTGGTGTTATATTTGCGAGAGTAATTTCTTTCTCTCTCTTCTTATCTTTGTTTTCAGAAGATTATTATCTCTATGCAAACGTTTGTTGGGTTTTTCCCGATTGAGTTTCCCAGGATAAATTCTTGTGTTATTTGTTTCTGTGATGTGTCTTTCTTCTAGAGATCCTTTTGTTTATTTGAAAATAATATATACTACTATAATCTTGTAAAATCTAATATGGTATCAGAGTAGTACTAGGAGAATCCATTGGAAGAACATTGTCAGAACTCTATTGAAACTAGGGTTTCATCTTTCAAATCCTTTACTCAAATTTTTGGCAAGAAAAGAGCCTTGGGAATTTATCTTTGAGGGTGAATATTTTGGTGAAGGAAGAACTCAATTCTGAGAAGTTTCAATTTTGACCTAATTTTGTTGCTACAAAAATTAGGGTTTTTAGTTTCGTGTTGATTAAGACACTGCTTTGGATCAACCTCACCTCTCTTAAAATCACCTTGACAAGGCACATCTATCTGTGCAATTATTTTCTTCAAATTCAAAATTTGATTTTTGACCTAACTTCTTCTGGGGTTTCTGGTTCAAATCTGTAGACAAGATGATTGGAATGAAGGTTGAAGATTGTCTTGAAGGGGCTCCAAATTCATAACCTGGAAGATTGGGGTTCTTCACATTATTGAAGAGAGGTATCTATTGAATTTTGTTAATGAGAAAGTTATAGAACCATAAGCGGAAGAAGCCAAGTCCCAATGGATAAAGGGGGATGCGAAAGCAAGAAGGATTCTGGTGGACTCAGTCAAAGACCACTTGGTTCTGCATATCTCAGAAAATACGGCAGCTAGAAAGATGTTCAAAACCTTGAAGAAGTTATTTGAACATAGTAGAATCAAACCAAGATTGTAGCAAGGAAAAGACTGTACTCAGGAAGAAACCAAGATTGCAGCAAGGAAAAGACTCCATGGTTCTCAAGTTGAGGAGAATCAAGACTTCATCACTCATGCCAAGAAAGGCATGGGAAAAGGAAGTAAGTTTTGAAAACATAAGGACCAAGCTAAGAGACAAATTCCTTCTCCAGATCATAAGGAGAAGATGAAGGACCTATCACGCATACAATGCTATAGGTGTAAGAAATATGGTCACTATGCAAACCAGTGTAATTGTTCAAGCAAGAGGAAGCTTGAAGCCTCAACCATCGATGTTGATGAAGACACTCTTCACAAGAAGGAAAGGAATGATGATTGTTTGGAGTTCTAAAAAAATCATAGGAAGATCCAAACTGTGATGATCTTCCAGCAAGCATACGAATATTAGCGGACTCTGGTTGTGGAAGACTTTCAACAAAACTAACCAAAAGATAACTATTTTATATTACATGCTCTAGTAGATTAGATTTGGTTACTTTTTTAATATGTTTTACACAGATCTACATTCCTACATTCAAGAATTAATTGAGAATGTGGTTCTTTTATTAACAAGTAGGCTTATGTAGTGTTTTCTATCCACATGATTGTTTAAATAGCCTATCATGTTGCATAACCCATCTAGGATGGAAACTACTTTATAACATACTTGGAGTAGTACACACTCTTAATGGTATGTTATAATGGAGACTATAAGCATCCAAATAATGGCCATATGTGTGTTGTTTCGAAGCATTGACTAAAAGTTTCCCACATTATTTTGTTGATACATTGATTATGAAATATTGCTAACATCTGACGAGATTTAACTTGTAGGAAATGCCATAATATACAAGGACAAGAAATCCCATTGATATATAGATGGAACAGAAGCATAAAGCCTCTAGAAGCATGAATTATGACTCTCGGACCCAGAATGATCTCATGTAGAGATTAGGTGATTAGAAGCAGAAGGATTCTACGAATGTTTGTCTATATAATGCTTCAACAATTACGGAGTACTAGATTTACTCAACTGATTTCTGAGAGACAGAGGGATTTATCCCTCAAAGATGAGGATCTTGATCTATTACCTAACGACGTTGTTGTCTTGATTCAGATAAGGCAAATGAAGGATCCTTGATGAATCTGGTCATCACCAGGATTGATACTTACTTTATATCTGTCCAGACTACATTCATGTGCCCAAGGATAGAAAGACAAAGTTAGAACCTTTAGGAAATAAGTGAACATCTGTGGGATACAATGAGTCTTAAAAGGCTTATAGATCAAGGAAAATCGAAGTTATTCCGAATATGACCTTTGAAGAAGAAATGGCTATCCGAAAAGGAAGAGGATCTGATAAGAGATCGATGACGATGAAGAGATGTTATCATCTCCCCCTCCAAAAATTAATAGGGATTCTGAAGAAAGGAATGAATCGATCAGTCCCATTGATCCAACTAAGACAGATGATGCTCCCACAAATATGGTAGCAAGACAAAAAATACCTAGATAGTCACAACACACATTGCAATATTGAAAGGAACATGAAGCTCCACATGGAATCCATTGGGAAAGCAATAGATCTCAAAATATCTTGAGTTATGTAGCCTTGATGAGTCACATCATTCACTCAGAACCCACCACATATGAAGAAACCTCCATACACCAAGGATTCCATGACGGAGGAGTTCTGGTCCATCATGGAGAATGACGTATGGGAGGTTGTACCGAGACCTAAGGGGAAGTCAGTAGTTACTTCCAAATGGATTTTCAATATTAAACACAGAGCAGATGGTAGCATGGAGAAACAAAAAGCCATATTTGTTTATAGAGGATTCTCTTTTAAAGAAGGAATTGACTATGATGAAACATTTTCTCCTATGGCTCAATATACTTCCATCAAAACCATCATTGCTATTGCTTCAGCTATGGGAGGGAAGCTGCATCAGATGGATGTAAATACGGCCTTCCTCAGTGGTATTATCGAGAAATAAGCTTCCATTGAATAGCTAGAAGGTTTTATTGTCCATAAGAAATATCCTCACGTATGTAAACTGAGAAAGGCATCATATGGGATCAAGAAAGCACCTCATGCTTGGTATGGATGGATAGATGAATACCTGGTAAACTTGGGATTCACCAAGAGTGATGCAGATCCTAATCTTTACTACAAGATTGAGGACAATGAGCCACTAATTTGGGTCTTGTACATGAACGACTTGTTTCTCACAGGAAATGAGAAACTAATTGGATGGTGTAAGAAGAATCTTTCCTCTAAGTTTGAAATGAAGTACCTCAGATTGATGCATGGCAGAGGAAGGAGGAAATTTTCCTAAGTCAAGGAAAATACACCATTGATATTTTGAAGAGATTCAAGATGTTGGACTGTAAATCCATGACTACCCCAATGGATGCAAACTTCAAGAAAATGAAGGAGACCACTTCAAATTTTGATATGATTGATCCCACCAAGCTTAAAGGAGATCCATTGACACATACAAGCTTGAAGGAGATCTATTGACACATACAACAGAAAGAAATCATAGATCTCGAACAATGAATCTCCAGTATTTGATCTGGCTGATTATTTTGATTGGAGAAGCAAGATGAAATAATTCTTGAAGAAATTTGGTGTATGGGAGATTGTTTTCAATCCACCTGTTCAGTCCAACAATAAGACAAAGTTAGCTCCCCCAAAATATGTTGAAAAGGACAATGCCATTGCCATGAAATTTCTTTTGGATGGAATTCCAAAATCTGTCAAAGAAAGTATAGGGGAACATACTTCAGCCAAAGACCTTTGGCTTAAGCTGGAAAGTGAATGCCAAAGGATAAGACAAGGTAGTGAAAAGGCACATTATCAAGGAACAGAGATTAAACACACTGAAGAAGATATAAAGCAAGAAGAAATGGAAGAGAAAGCTTTAGACATTAGTAAAGGTAAGGATTGAGGTAGTAGTGATTGTGATAATGTTGTAAGTGACCTTGAAGATGATAAGAAAAATATCCTAGCACTCATTCTTAGGAACATTGATTTTTCATTCAAATCTAGTCTTAAAGGAATATTTTGGAGTCCATCGAAGAATACCATTAGAAGTCAATAAACTTGTCTAAGAAACTCGATCTTAAGATAACAAGTTTGATATATGAGCTAGAAGACAAAAGTGATAAAATTGAAATATTAAATATTGATCTTATTAGCCAAAGTGAGGCCAATGATGACACACAATATCTTGAAGAAACAAGAAGGGCCAATATTGACTTAAAGACTCAACTTGAAGAAGCCAAAAGGATGGAAGAGGTCTTGAAGAATCGGTTGGATGAAAAATAAGGGACCGGTTAGAAGCTTGAGATGGAAGTGGTTCATCTAAGGAAGAAAAGTGAAAAGTCAAATGACTTTGTCAAGTTCAAGAACAATTCAGCTATATTGTATGAAATATTGGACTGCCAAAGGTCTCCATTTGACAAATTTGAGCTTGGGTACAACAAGAAAGGAGACAAATATGAAGTTGACACTTGGTCCCACAAGACTCCTGAAGTAGGCCCCTATTCTTCCAAAGGTAAAAGCAAAGTTTCTCTTCAGGAACCTGCAGATGACAATAAAAATATTGTAAGTTCAATAATGCACCAAGAACTTGGTATTACCCCTCAAAGCAATTTTAGAATAAAAACAACTCCAGGATGGAACCAATGTCCCATATGGTGATGGCCTTCAATATCCAATCTTTAGTGTATCATTTAATGTTGTTTTGGCAGGGATATAAACCATTGGATTTGATCGAGTTAGATTCAATGGTTCACATCTCTACCACAACAATATTAAAGGTTGTGCTGCTAAGTGGATATGCTAAGTGGACATTAAACATCAATGGCAATTCACTCATGACCCTTATAAATCAATTAAAATGATTTTTTTAATAAAAATATTCATTTAAAATGGTCAATGTGTCGTAGAGTTTTTCTTAAATTGGAATAAGGTTGTCTCACGAACAATGAGTGTTTGTGTGATGGTAACTTAGTTTGGATTTTAGTGGGTACTTTGTGTTTAGTTTTTTTAAAACAATATGTATTAGGCATAATAAGAGTCACACTTTCATAAATATCATAAAACAAACTTGGTGGTCTTTTTACAAATTCATTCAATGGAGTTTCTTGAGTCAAGAGTTGAGTCCTTAAAATTGAAGGTATTGGATCTTTTATTGAGTATAAAAGTATATGTTTCCTTGAGTCTAAAATTTTTGGTGTCATTTAATGATACTTGATAAAGTAATGTGGATTTTAAATTTAATGTAAAAGTGAAAAGAGTGGAGTTTCAAGAAGCTTTATTGTGAAAAATGACTTGCCTAAACTTGAATAGCTAGATCATTATCTTTTCAATGTAGTTATCAAAGTCAATTTTCAAGTAAGATCATTGTAATCACTCCAAGAGGTATAAAACTCTAGGGTGCATTTTTGGTATTAATAGACACCCTATGAGTGTATCCCAACTAACATGACAGTCATAAAGTGTAAGCATGTGGGATAGTACAAGCAAGCCTGAAAACAACCAAGTGCAAGTGAGCATTGTGAATTTTTCAAACATGGGTAAAGGAGCAAAACATTTACAAAATGCCAATCATAAAACTAAAGATGTTCAAGACTCTTTTACATGAATCTATCTAGGAATTTGAAAGGTTACAAAAAAATGTCTCAATGTTTGATAGATTGATAAAAGACAAGTTACTCTATTAAAATATTGAAGTGGAAAACACACGTTGACAACATTATTTAGAACAACAAATTGAATATTTAAATGATTGTCTCATTGATTTAACAAGAAAATGGATATGAAGGATCAATCTATAGAATCACTTCAACAAAGAATAAGTGAAAAAAAACAAGAAATGCTCCCAATGCAGTGTGAGAATAAGAAGCAAAATAAGTCAATGGTTGATGCTTCTTAAGACATAAACAATTTAATGCAAGTGGAAGATACAGATACATATGGTAATTATTCTCTAACTTCTTTTGAGATGGAATAATTTACCTTTATTTGTGAATTGAAGAAGATGTATGTTTTTTTTAACATGGAACACAGATAGAAGATGCCACGACACAAAGTGAAAGTATAAGTGACTGTGAAATTGAGCTTTTTTTCTTGTGATATTGATATTATCATCATCACACACACACACACACACACACACACACACATTTGACTTGTTATTTTTACATTAGTATTGTGATCTCCATGGCAAGTTTTTGATATGATGATATATTTCATTTTCACTTCTTGTGATTAATTATAATGATGATGTTATATGTATCACCTTATTAATTTATATATATATTGAAAGTTTTCAAAGGTTTTTTAAGAGAATTAATAAGTATGATGATACTACTTCTTTGGATGAATGTTGACTTAAATTTAATCATAAATTTTGTGCTATAAATTTCAATTGTGATATCTTCCTCCATATAATTCATTGTATTATTTGAGAACTATTAAGTAAATGAAATATGAGAACTATTGAAATAAATTAAATAATTATGTGTAGTATATGGGGTCATAACAAGGAAGAAAAACTAGTTCACACTATAAACATGAAGCAAATTGTGGCACTAAATTGGAAGCAAAACTTGACACAAAATTAGATGCAAATGTAGGTGCTAAATAGAAAGCTAGATGTGGCACCAATTATCACGTACCCATACCATGATTACCATGAATTAAAAAAATTCCTAAGAACCCTAGTTCTTCTTTTCAAACATAGGGCACGAGCCGTGAAGACACTCCCAACATACATGCTTACGCATAAACATCACTGTAATAGTCATTTCACCCTTGACAGATCCGTTATGTGACCAGAAATCCACTTCCGTACTGATCCTTTCCGCACTTCTACCTTTCCAACTTCTGCTATGGAATCCAAAAACTAGAAACACAACTTTCGACGGAATTTCCTTATCCACTTTCCGCCTTCCGCCTTTCTAACTTCCACTTTTCGATCTCGGAATGCGGATATCCATGAAGCGACGAATTTCTCTTTCGGTTTCTCGACTTTCGACTTCCAACTTCCGCCATTGAACTTCGGACTTTGGGGTTCGAAAAACCAACCTTTTGCCTTAGCCTTTTTCTGTCTTGTTGACTTCTTCCTTTTGACTTCCGCCCTCCACATTAGACTTCAGGAATCAGAAGTCCAAAATTTCCTTAGGACTTTATCCCTATTTCCACTACCATCGTCTGCCTTCTGTAGGTGGGTCCCAGGAATCATAAAAACAACCTTCTGCCTTATTTCCAATGAGTCTTTCTATCTCCTACCTTTCTCCTTCTGCAGGTAGATTCCAGGGTGCGGAAACACTTAATTCAGATGCATTCTAACTCTATAACCAGGCCTTATAGTCTCCATGATCATAAGAAAATGCATTGAAACATACAAGGAATATACAGATGCAATGCAGGAACATTTAACAACAGTGAATTATGCTTCATTCATTAATAAGAATTCAACATAATAAACATGTTTATAAGCAAATACATTACAGAAATAACATAATAGAGAATACTTATCTTGAAGATGAAGTTGTCCCACAACTAGCTATGTCGCAGCAATGTTCCACCCAACCATAGGCCAGTTGTGTTCATTAATCTCTCAACACAACTACCACCCCCGAGTTGTGCATGACTTCCACAAGGAAATAGGGAACAACAGACTCAGACAGAACCAAATCATAACACACACAGTCAATACAACCTTCAGTTGGTTTTATCAGACTGTCCAGCCAAGCCAACACACAGTTGGGTTTATCAGGATGCAAGAAAACAATCCAAACATATGGGTTTCATAGGCTACACAACCAAGCCATATCACAGTTGGGTTTCACAGACTGTACACATTCAAGCCAACATTTACATTAAGGACCATCCAAGCCAACAGATGGGTTTCACAACCTACACAGCCAATCCATCTCATTGTTGGGTTTCATAGGCTATTTAGCCAAGCCAACATTCCTAGTTAGTTTTCACAGGTTGTCCATCTAAGGGTCACACATGGCCAAAATGCACAACAAGACACATCCAATCCAACTACCATTAGGTTTCTCAGGTTGCTAAATCAGTGGAAAGAGAGAATGGCTAAGCTAGTGGCTCATTCAAGAGCTAGCTGGGACACCTCCACAAGATCTATCCGGCATGGCATCCATAATACCCACACACCCAACACAAGGAAGCATCCCCTTATCTATTACAAATTCCCTTGGGATATGCCTTCCCTTCCAGTTCTCTTCAGGGTGTGCATAGAACATTAACCAGCCGCTCTTATATTGTCATGAGGTTCCTCCCTGCACTAGGTTTAACAAGCCCATTCCTTGTCTCTCCCACTCCTAATTCTTCCATACAGTTCAGACCCAAAACAGGGGGCACATCACAGCAATCAGCAAGGGTACACAACAACACATGGCTCCACTCTATAACATAGAAAAGTAGGTTTGCATACCATGCTATAACACAGGAGAAAAATGGTTTTCCTTTCACATAGGAGACCAGGGTTCATACCACACTGTCACGCAGAAAATCGTTGTGGAACCATTCTTCCCTGACTCCAGATATCCTCGTGTCGAATGAATCCCACCTTTGATGGGAAGAATGACCAAAACATTCAACACGGTCGGGGATAATGGAACGGGCACGCATCCTTGTGATTTGTTGCTTCAGAAGAAAGAACACAACTTCCCAGACTATAGACTTGTAGGCTTGCTTGGACACAAAATCAGGCTGCCATGCCTTGCTCTGCCCAAGACATTAACTGTCTCAACCAACTTCTAGAAGGAATGAATAATTGAGGGTAGAAGACAAAATGGTAGCTAAGGGTTTATGGATTCCCCCATTGACATCTGGTATCACCCTATTGGCTCAAAAGTTTGACTAACTCCCACCCTATTCCTTATGAAATCATGCCCCCATCTCTTTCACGTTGCAGTGCATAGCTAGCTGTGGTATTTTTATTAATTTTATATTTACATGATATTCCAAAATATACTATGCATGACTTAGCACCATAACCATCGGTATCAACCTTGATCATCGATACTCAAACACCAAATCAATGGCAGGGCCTTGGCCTTGAGCTCCTTGCCATGATTCGAATACAAAATTTACATCATGTACAATTTTAATACCATGGGGTAAAAATCGAGGTTTTACATTCCCCTCCCCCTTACATTAACACTGTCCTTAGTGATTTTCAAAATTGAACAAAAATGGATGTGTCAATCGCATGGCATCCTCTAGCTCCCACATAGCCTCTTCATGACCGTAGTGCTCCCACTACACCTTTACCTGTCCTGTTGGGTAAAATAACTCCCGATTCGTTTATTTCATAGCCAAAGCATTTATTTATACATTTACAAATGCTGGTTCAGTTTCATCTTCCGCCCATCCTTTTCAGCTTCCTACATAACTATTCATTTTCCTTTATTTATTTACAAAATATAATCCCGACGGATTATATTCCAA
>LPNX011052510.1:159722-257228 GCA_001517045.1 Pseudotsuga menziesii
CCACTTAACTCGAGTAGAAGCTTCTTCAAAGGAAGTTGGTTCAAAGTTAGCAAAATTATCAAATGATACATCCATGTCATCACCTGAATTATCTACTTCACCTCCATCTTCATGTCTTTTTGAACTTCTCGTTCCAGTCTTTCCAACTTCATCCGGATGGACACTTTCAAGTGTCTTTGTGGCCCATTTAGGAATCTTCTGTGATGGTCCTAGTTGATCAGCTGGTGGTGCTTCATCATTGATTGAGAGTCTTTCAATTCTCTCAATCACATCATCCAGTTGAACCTCTTGTTCAAGTGAAGTAGCAGGAAATTCTTCATGCGGGGGAGTTGGTGCTTCATATGGAAATTCCAAAGGTTGATCCAAAATAGGAATCCCCCCTTCAAGGTTTGGAATTTCATATTCATTTTCAGAATATTTCTTTGGATGAGGATATTTTTCCAAATGATCAAGCTGTCTCTCAATGGACTGGTCATTTTTATTAGTTTCAAGAAAAATGACATCTCTGGAAATAACACACTTCTTGTTTTCCTCATCATACAGACGGTATGCCTTGGAGTATTCTTCATACCCCAGGAAAATGCATTTTCTGCTTCGAGCACCAAGCTTGTTTCTTTGTTGTTTTGGAATCAAGGCATAACAGGTGGAACCAAAAACTCTGAGATGCCTGACTGAAGGGAGATGGCCAAACCACATTTCATGTGGAGTCTTGTTATCAAGAGCATTTGAGGGACTTCTGTTTCTCAAATAGGCTGCACATTTTACTGCATCACCCAAAAACATTAGTTTTACATTCTCAAAAAACATCATTGACCGAACCATATTCATTATGGTTCTGTTCATTCTTTCTGCTACACCGTTTTGTTGAGGATTGTAGGGAACAGTAGTCTGATGTGCAATTCCATGTTGGCGAAGATAATCTTCAAAATCATTTGAAGTGTATTCTTTCCCATTGTCAGTGTTCGAAGTGTACCAATTTTAGATTGTGCTTGTTTTTCTATCAATGCATGAAAGTCTTTGAATGTTTGAAATGCTTCTGATTTTTTCTTTAAACAGTAAATCCAGCACATTCTTGAGTAGTCATCAACAAAAGTCATAAAATACTTATTCCCATTGGTAGAAGGAGTTGGCATTGGCCCACATAAATCAAAATGCACTAATTCTAATTTCCTACTTGCTCTGAAATTAGATTCATGGAATGGCAGCTTACTATGTTTCCCTAATATACATGCATCACATTTTCTCTTCTCTTTGGGAATGGTGGGAAAACCAAATACACCATTCTTTCTCAACAAACGAAGACTGTTATAATTCAAATGACCAAATCTTGCATGCCACAATAAACTTGATGACAAATTACCTTCTCCATGCTGAGAGAGGTAGGCATAGTTCTGAACTCTTGCAGATGATCCCTTTAGCTTCAGCAACTTCCCATATTCGTATCCAGTCATGATGACTTGGTTGTCAGAGGACTTTCTTATTTCTACGATTCCATCAAACATGTGGATGGAATGGCCTTGCTGTCGAATCTCCACCAAGGACAACAGGCTTCTCTGTAACTCTGGAAGATAAAGAACATTCTTGAACAAGAAATTAGGGAATCCAGGCATCTTCAGTTGAATGATGCCCATTCCCTTTCGTTTAAGACTTGACTTATCTGCAAAGTACACTATGCCATTTGTTGTTTCATTAAGTTCTTCAAAACAGTCTTTTCTAAAAGTCATGTGTGATGCTGCACCAGTATCAAGCAGCCAACAATCTTTGTAAGATGAAAGTGAAGTCATTTCATTAATTCCAAGATTACAATGTGCAACAATACAGTGAGCAGAATTAGAAGATTTACTAGCATCTTGGTTTTTATTGTCATCTTTCTTCTGGTTATGTCTGTCTTTGATGGAGTCCCATGAAGCCCAACATTGATCTGATGTGTGTCTAGTCTTTCCACAACGTTTGCACTGCAAATCTGATCTTTTGCTGGAGTTGTTTCTACCTCCTCTACCTCTGAAGTTTCTTCTTCCTCTGCCTCTCTTGCTACTTTCTCCTTTGGGATGATCTTTGCCAGAGAGAGTGGCACCAACTCCAGATGCTTTAGATTGCATCTTCACTATGGAATACGCAACTTACAGAATACTTGGAAAAAGATATGGGATGCAGGTTTAGATTCCTGCTCCTTTACAAATTACAATATGATTTTGCAACCTATACAAATAATTTTGCAGCTTATCAAAATAAATCAATAGCTTGATATCATTAATTCTAGAGTGCTATTACATGAAAATTACATTTCAAATACAATAATACATCAACAAAATATCTTGCAGCAGACTTGTTTGTAGTAGCACAACATGGACTCTTCAATGGAAGGTTGTATCTTTAATGAAGTCGCAACACTCTATAGAGAAGAGATAGACCCCAACTCCGGGACAAGGTAGCTCGCAGCAATGTTCAGCTTTGCAACATACACTCAATATGTTTCATCTCCTCATAATCTACTTCAATATTTCCACGCAGATGTGAGAAAATGTGGCTCATGGCCCTCAATGCATATAAAAATATACAGTAGCCACGGCTCATCAAAATCACGAGCTCATACATCAGCCATATCATACGCAACTCATAGTTCCAATATATCATAGATAGAATTCACGAGCCTCTTTTACTGCATATGAAAAACATTCACAAACTTTCCAATTAAACTTCCACACAAATAGCTAGGGTAGATATTAGGGTTTTTTTCTATTCCCAACTAGCAAAAACGCATTATCTATCTCCATGTGATTGAGTAGGAGCTTGAGTCTTCAGCAAGGATTCTCATCATCTTCAAAGAAAGTTTACTCCACGCAATTTGAGAAATGGCTTGAATCTTCTGCCAACAATCTTCTCACCGGTCTTCAACGAACTTGCAGCAGCAAAATGGGAAGACGACTTCACTCATCAACAAATGCTCAACTTGGAGTACTGAGATATCTACTTGGCATGTTGCAGCTCTCAAACTATATTGCAACCTTCAAGATACAATATTATGAACACAAATATATCTTCAATCATACATTATCGAGACAACAAATAGAGTGCACAGTATCTCGCAGCTCTCCAAAAGAATTTATGAGAGATAGCAGTTACATAATCATGACTGCCACACACACTCGGCAGAGAACGGTGAGATGGTCTCCACACTAAATTTTGTACCGGTTTTGAAAGAGAAGAACACTTCAATCCTCACACAGGTTACGCAGATGTACAGTACAGTCCTCACACGGGTGATGGTGAGGGAGAGGCACAGCTCTCAATTAGACGAGCCCACGCTCAACTAGAAGATCCCATGCTGGAATGAATAAGGTTCGTAGCTCGCAGAAATCTCAACCATCTTCAATACAGTACAGTAATCATGGGCCTCTTCAACACATTAAATATAAGCAACATAACCCATACAACATTCTCGAGCTCAGACAACAGCCTCACCATTCACGACTTATACACAGCATTCACGGGCCTCTTTCACAAATGAAAATGTTTGCAGAATTTACAATGGGTAAATTTAGGGTTTTCATATCCCAACGATCAAATACAAGCAGCTTCATCATTCAACAAAGTAGCAAGGCCAAAGTCTCTTCATTCGTCACAGATTTAGCAATGGAGTGGCTCACGACCCTCCAAGATTCGACACAGACCCAATGCACTTCAAATTCGTAGGTGGAGGAGCCCTCAACACCGTAAATGTAGAATGAGAGAACACAATCACCAGATTTAAGAGTAGACTCTCACAAATAAAACATCGATAACTTTATTTGAAACCGTGGATAACAACAAAGTGAGAGAGCAAAGTATAAAATGAGACAGTGAAAAGGAGAAGAACTTCTTATACAAAATTAGGGTTGGGCAAGTAATAATTCGGAGCAATTCAGGAAGAAGAAATTCTCCACGTAGCAGTTCACGGCCCCAATCACGTCTTCACTCTTCAATACAGAGGTCGCAACAACCATCAAAATGAAGGATACAAAGGATCTCTCATACTGCAAATTAAAAACTGTTTCAGAATAACACATACAATTATGGCACGCTAGCTAGCAGGAGAAATGCATTGGTGCAGACTGACGATGGGCAGGCAGTCTGAAACGAATTGACAAAGGGCAGAATGGAGGTCTGGCAGGTAGAATGGCAGGCATGCAGGCAGGAGTTATGACAGGCAGCTCTGATACCATTGTTGGGTAAAATAACTCTTGATTCGTTTATTTCATAGCCAAAGCATTTATTTATACATGTACAAATTTTGGTTCAGTTTCATCTTCTGCCTAGCCTTTTCAGCTTCCTACATAACTATTCATTTTCCTTTATTTATTTACAAAATATAACCCGACGGATTATATTCCAACATGTCCAACGACTCGATTCCATAGCACTGTGACCTTTCTATTGAGTATGCGTAATGGCTCAGTTTGGAACTCTCCCTTGGGTTCCACCTGAATCACATCCCAATTTATCACATGGTTAGGGTCATGTACATATTTTTTAAGTAAAGAAACATGAAAAACATCATGAGCTCTAGTGCTAGAAAGAAATCCAAGTCTATATGCAACTGGCCCTATTCTTTCAAGCACTCAAAAGGCCCACAATATCTAGGTGACATCTTGGCACAACTTCCAAGATTCAAGGAACTCTTCCTTGCCCTCACTTTGAGGTAAACATGATCCCCAACACTGAACTCTCTATGCACTCTATGCTTATCTACATAGATTTTCTGTCTGTCCTGGGCTGCTTTCAGGTTCTGTCTTATATTTGCAAGCTCTTTCTCCATTTCCTTGAGCAATTCTGGACCAAGCACAATCCTGTTCATTGGATCATCCCAAGTCACTGGTGTCCTAAACCTTCTTCCATACAAGGCTTTATATGGACTCATTCCCAATGATGTTTGTTGTCCATTATTATATGCAAATTCTACCAAGTGTAAATAATATTCCCACTTGGATGGTTTGTCAATTACATACATGTGAAGCATGTCTTCAAGCACCTAATTCAGTCTCTCTATCTATCCATCAGTCCGAGGATGGTAGGTAGTGCTAAAGTTCAGCTTTGTACCCAAATCTACAAATAGACTTTTCCAACAAATGGAAGTGAACTTGGCAACCCGATCAGAAATTATTGCCTTAGGAAATCCATGCAATCTGAAAATATCCTTCATGAAGATCTTTGAAATGGAATCAGTTTTATAGGTGGACTTAACAGGTATAAAATGTTCTTCCTTGGTTAACTTATCCACCACAACCATGATGGAATCATGTTGTCTCCAAGTCATTGGAAAACCTGTAATAAAATTCATGGAAATAACTTTCCATTTCCATTCTGGAACTGGAAAAGGCTACAATAACCTTGCTGGTGTGTTGATGCTCAACCTTCACTTCCTGACATTTCATGCACTTAGAAATATACTGAGCAATGTCCTTCTTCATTCCTGGCCAAAAATACTACTTTTTGGATGTAGCAATTGTCTCTGATATCCTGGGTGACCAGAATATGGAGCTTGATGGATTTCATCCATAACAATTCTCCTCAAGTCTGCTACATTTGGAATATAAATTATGTTATTATAGGTAATAAGTTCATCTTCTTCCAATTTATATCCCTAATACTTATTTTCAAGACTTTGCTGCTGCAACTTGTCCTTTAGTTACACATACATTTCATCCTCAACAGTATGATTGATAATCTGTTGTCTCAAATCTGGTTGGAAAACACTAAGATATGCCACATGCCTTTCATGCACCTTCCTACTAAGTGAATCAGCCACTTTGTTTTCTTTTCCTTTTATGTGTTTGATTTCAAAATCAAAATCAGACAAAAACTCCAACAATCTAGCTTTCCTAGCATTTAAAGTTGGTTGATCAAGCAAATACTTCAGGCCACAATGTTCTGTCCTTAGCTCAAACTTTCTTTCAAGTAAGTAATGCCTCCACATCTTGAGATCATGTACTATGGTTGCAAGTTCTAAATCATGAGTAGCATATTTTTTCTCATGATCCTTCAACTTTATTGACTCATAGCATACCACCTGGTTGTTTTGTAGAAGAACTCCTCCAATTCCTCGATTACATGCATCAATACACACCACAAAATATTTCTCTAGGTCTGCAATTTTCAAAATTGGTGAAGTTGTAAGAATATTCTTCAACTGTTGGAAGCTTCCTTCACATCTTGGTGTCCATTCAAACTTTATCCCTTTCTTTTGCAAAGAATTGATTGAATGTGCAACCTTGGAGAATCCTTCAATGAACCTCCTGGAGCATCCTGCAAGATCCACAAAAGACCTTACATTAGTCACATTTCTTGGGGTTGGCCAATTCTTAATGGATTCAATCTTCGCAGGGTCTACATATATGCCCTCCTCTGAGATAATGTGACCCAAATAATGAATTTTATCTTTATAAAAGTCAAATTTTCTCAACTCGGCATGCAACTTATGCCTCCTTAGAAATTGCAATACCATTCTCAGATGTTCTTCATGCTTTGCTTCATTCTTAGAATAAATAAGAATGTCATCAAGGAAGACCAAAACAAACTTGTCCAAATATTTACTGAATACACTATTCATAAGACACATAAATGTAGTTGGTGCATTTGTGAGACCAAATGGTACCACTACAAAATCATAATGTCCATACCTTGTTCTGAAGGTTGTCTTCGGAATATCTTCATCTTTGATTCTTACCTGATGGTAACCAGACCTCAAGTCAATCTTTGAAAATACATTTTCTCCTCTCCTTTGATAAAAAAGGTCATCAATTCGAGGTAAAGGGTATTTATTCTTCACAATTACTTTGTTCAACTGTCTATAATCAATACACAACATAAGTGTACCATATTTATTTTTCACAAATAGAACTGGTGTTCCCCAAGGGGACACACTTGGCTTGATATACTTATTTTCCAACAACTCTTGTAGTTGCATCTTCATCTCTAGCAATTCTGTTGTGTTCATCCTACATGGTGTCTTGGACACTGGTGCTCCTCCTGGCACAATTTCAAATGTAAAATCAAGGTTCCTCTTTGGAGGAAGTCCTGGAATCTCATCAGGAAAACATCCCTGAATCCTTGCAATAAATGAAAGTCCTCCAACCTAGGAGTTTAACTTTTTGCTTCCTCCAAAACATGGGTTGCATACACTCTGAAACCTTTCCTACATAACCTCTTCAGCTGCATTGCTGAGATCTGCCTAACAAAAATCACCTTTGGAATGCCTCTTACAACTCTTAGGTTCCCTTCTTCATCCATGCATTCAAAAGTATTGTTGTAATAGTCAAGCTTAACTCTGTGTGCTTCTAACCAGTCCATTCCAATGAGAATATCATACGAACCAAGTGGCAGAACATTCAAGTCTGCAGAAGTGACTAACCCATCCATCTCTAATGGACATTTCTCTACCACTTCACTAACTTTTGTCTTGGTTCTAGTGGCCATTTGAACTAACCATGATTTTCTATGCTTTGACTTCTTAAAAGCACAAATATCAACAACTATAGGAGTAATATAACTGTGATTAGATCCAGTGTCAATCAAAACAGAAACAGATTGCTCAACAATATTACCTGCAACTTCAACCACAGTCAACTAATGATCTTCTTGGAGGTCATCTAGTGCTACATAATTAATTCTAGGGATGGTACTTGCTACTTAACCCACAGTTTCAGATTCTTGGATGTTGTGAGCTTTCCTTACATACCCATTCTCGAGTGGACAATTCCTGCACATATGGTTTTCTCCACATCTTCAACATTGGAGTGGCTCTTTGATCTCTTTCAGATTTCTTGGCCTGTCTCCAATCACTCTAGCTGGCTTAGTCATAGCTTGTGATGGATTCCTTTGCTGATTTCGGAAGTTAGAGGATTTGAAATGTTTCTTCCTTTGGTTAAACTTCTTATTCCTTTTGTCCTTCCATGCCTTATGGTGATCATGTTTTCCTTTGTTCTGATCATAGCAATACTTATCCTTTCTTATAGCCTCTTCTAGAGTTATAGGTCCATCAAACTCAATCCCGTCTTTGTAAGACTGAGGTAGCCCACTCAAGAAACGCTAGATTTTCAATTTATCATCTCTGATGTATATGACATACCTCAGCATCTCCAAGAATTTTCTTGCATATTCTTCCATGGTCAACTGCCCCAATCTCAACTCATGGAACTCTTTGATCTTATCATCATAGTACCTATCAGAGAGGTACTTTTACTTGAATTATTTCTTGAAATGCCTCCACAAAATCTTTCTTTCATTGATCTTCTTCACTTGTCTAAGGTAATCCTACCATATAGATTCTCTTCCATTCATATTGAAGATGGCTACTCTTGCATTCATATTTCCAGAGTAGTATTGGACTTGGAAATATTTTCTCATCCCAAGAAGTCAGGCTTCAACTTCTTGACCGGTCTTTACCTGACCATCAAATGTAGGAGGCTTAGCCTTCTTGAATTCATCACGTGAAATGTTTTGGTAGTGCCTCTTTCTCTTATTCTTTTGAGAAGAAGAGATTGAACCCCTAATGGATCCTTTAGATTCAGATGATCCACTATAAGACCTTCTTCTTCTTCTGGAACTGCTCCTACTTCCTTCAAGATTTTCTTCCCTATGCTCAGAGTTCATCTTTCTATGGATGTCTGTCAAAATTTGTAGCATGGCTGCATTCATATGATTCTTCTCTTCCTGAGCTTTCATCATTCTCTCATTATATTCTCTATAACTTTTCATCTCCACCCTTAGGCTTCTCATGGTGGCTGCAAAATCTGGGGGAGTCCCTTGGTATCTTCTTCCATTGGACTCTGTTTCAGCATTCCAACTCGAATTTTCCCCCCCATAGAATCTATCTCATGCTCATAGGGATCTTTTGCATCATTCATGCTGTAGGTTCTCATGGATGAACCAAAACCCCACTTTTCCAATCTGCACTATGACTCTGCAAAAATGTTATAATAAACATGTTTGTTAGCTACATAAAAATTTCAGAATTTAAACACCACTAATAGCAGTGTGTTTAACCAATATTTCTGCAAACTATTCACTTGGCTCATCCAGGCCCAATGTTCTAACCATTAGCTCTGATACCACAATTCCACGTACCCATACCCCGATTACCATGCAAAATTAAAAAATTTCCTAAGAACCCTTGTTCTTCTTTTCAAACATAGGGCACAGACCATGAAGACACTCTCAACATTCATGCTTAAGAATAAACATCACTGTAACAGTCGTTCCGCCCTTGACAGATCTATTTTGTGACCATAAATCCACTTCCACACTGAACCTTTGCTTTCCGCAATTTTTCCTTTCTCACTTCCGCTGCGGAATCCAAAAACCGTAAACACAACTTTCGATGGAATTTCCTTGTCCACTTTCCTCCTTCCGCCTTTCCAACTTCTTCTTTTCGATCTCAGAATGTAGAAATCCATGAAACGATGAATATCTCTTTCGATTTCCTGACTTCTGACTTCCAACTTCCACCCTCGAACTTCGGAATTCAAGGTTCAAAAAACCAACATTTTGCCTTGGCCTTTTTCTATCTTGCCAACTTATGCCTTCCAACTTCTTCCCTCCATATCGGACTTCGGGAATCGGAAGTCCAATTTTCCTTAGGACTTTTAGCCCTTTTTCTGCTTCTGCAAGCAGAACCCAGGAATCGGAAAACCAACATTCTTCCTTGTTTCCAACGGCTCTTTCTGCCTCTCGCCTTTCTCCTTCCGCAAGTGGATTCTGGGGTGTGGAAACACTTAATTCAGATGCATTATAACTATGTAACCAGGCCTTCTAGCCTCCATGATCATAAGCAAATGCATTGAAACATACAAGGCATATACATATGCAATGCAGGAACATTTAACAACAATAAATTATGCTTCATTCATTAATAAGCATTCAACATAATCAACATGTTCATAAGCAAATACATTTTAGAAATAACATAATAGAGAATACTTATCTTGAAGATGATGTTGTCCTGCAACTAGCTATGTCGTTGCAACGTGCCACCCAACCATAATCTAGTTGTGTTCATTAATCTCTCAACACAACGTCCACCCCCAAGATGGGCATGACTTCCACAAGGAACTAGGGAACATCAGACTCACACACAACCAGATCATAACACACACATTCAAGCCAACCTTTAGTTGGGTTTATCAAACTGTCCATCCAAGACAACACACAGTTGGGTTTATCAGGCTGCAGGAAAACAAGCCAAACAGATGGGTTTCATAGGATACACAGCCAAGCCATCTCATGGTTGGGTTTCATAGACTGTACACAGTCAAGCCAACATTTACATTAAGGACTAGCCAAGCCAACAATTGTTTTTCACAGGCTGTCCAACCAAGGGTCACACATGGCCAAAATGCACAACAAGACACATCCAATCCAACTACCATCGAGTTTATCAGGATGGTAAGGCAGTGGAAAGGGAGAATGGCTAAGCTAGTGGCTCATTCAACAGTTAGGAACACCTCCACAAGATTTATCTGGCCTGGCATCCACAACACCTACACACACAACACAAGGAAGCATCCCCTTCTCTTCTACACAATCCCTCGAGCTATGCCTTCCCTTCCAGTTCTCTTCAACGTGTGCATAGAAGATTCATCGAACACTCTTATCTTTTCATGAGGTTCCTCTCTACACTAGGTTTAACAAGCCCATTCCTCGTCTCTCCCACTCCTAAGTATTGCATACAGTTCAGACCCAAACCAAGGTGCACATCACAACAATCCACAAGGAGACACAACAACACAGGGATCCACTCTGTAACACTAACAAATGGGTTTGCATACCACATTGTAACACAGGAGAAACAGAGTTTTCCTTGCACACAAGAGACCAGGGTTCATACAAAACTATCACATAGAAAATCATTACGGAACCACTTGTACCTGACTCTGGATAGCCTAATGCAAAATGAATCCCACCACGGATGGGAAGAAAGACCAAAATGTTCACTACGACTAGGGATGATGGAATGGGCATGCATCCCCGCGATTGCTTGCTTTAGAAGAAAGAACGTGGCTTCCCAGACTGCAAACTTGCAAGATTTATTAGACACGTAATCAACTACCATGCCTTGCTCTGCCCAAGGAATTAACTGTCTCAACCAACCTCTGGAAGGAATGAATGATTGAGGATAGAGGACAAAAAGGTAGCTGAGGTTTTATGGGTTCCCCCATTGACATATGGTCTCACCCTATTGGCTTGGGAGTTTGACTAAATCCCCACCCTATTCCTTGTGAAATCATGCCCCCATCTCTTTCACGTTGTAGTGCATAGCTAGCTATGGTATTTTTATTAATTGTATACTTACACGATATTCCAAAATATACTGCACATGACTTAGAACCATAACCATCAGTATCAACCTTGATCACCAATACTCAAACACCAAATCAATGGCAGGGCCTTGGCCTTGAGCTCCTTTCCATGATTCGAATACAACATTTACATCATGTACAATTTTAATACCATGGGGTCAAAACCAGGGTGTTACACCAATGAGGAAGCATAACTAAGAACTAAAATGGTATCCAAAACTGGAATGAATGCAGATGTGACATTAAATGCAACACATGGCACTAACTAGGAAGCTAAAATTTGTTCTATTTCATACACAACACTACAAGACAAGAAAGAAGCAAAATTGGATGCTTAAAAGGAAACATAACTAGGCACCAAATGGGAAGAGAAAAGTGGCATTGATGTAGAGGAAAAATAGGAAGAAAACCTAGGTGTTAAATGGGAATAAAAATGTGGCACTCATGAGGAAGAAAAAATTACGCCAAACTAGGCACTAACAAGGTTGCCAAAACTGGTGCTAACGTGGAAGCAAATCCTGGCGCTAATGTGGAATAAAACATGCAAGACAAACTAGGATTTAATTTAATGGATGTCACACATGGCGCAAAAGTGGAAGCCAGACATGGTGTTATGGTTGAAGAAACACATGACGCCAATTTGGAAGCAAACATGGATGCATTATTCGATGAAAACATGGCATTAATGTGGACACAAACATGGATGATAAAACAAGTGCTACCTTGGTGCTAAATCTAGAATTCAAAGTGGAGCAAATGACCTATCTAGGCACAATGTTTGGTGTATCTCTTCACATATACGTGCCAAATAGGACATTATTTGGGATTCTAAATGGGATGTTATTTGGGACAATATTTAGGATGTTATTTGGGATGGTATTTATGACGTTATTCGGGATGATATTCTAGTTCCTAATCCTACCGCTTTAAAAAATGTAGTTTTAAACCAGTTTTAGAGCCAAGTTATCCCAATCAGCTGGGAACAAATTAACACTAAAAAGGGATGTTAATTAATCAGGAACTAATTACCAATTTTGTTGTATTAAGGAGTTAATTGACGATTTCATTTGATGTGCCCATTTGAGTGTTGTTTTTGGAGTCTAATTATCTAACTAATTTATAGATCTTGTTTCAACTGTGTTTGGATTCTCGTCTCGAGGGGGGGGGGGTTCTATGGGGGAAGATAAATTCCTCCTAAATATTGTAATCTCATAGTCAATCTAGACCATTCATCACTTGGTCGTAAATATTACGATATAATTTATGTTAGGTTTTTTTCCCTGGAAGGAAACCTAGGATTTTATGTACGAGGGTATTGTATTGTGGTTGTGTATTGTGATAGATAATTGTGATTGAATGAGAAATACTATAAGAGAGTGAAGAGGACGTTGCAGTGGATGTGATATGAGTTCTATCCCTTCATTTTGTTAGACGGAATAATAGAAATGACTTTTTTTTCAGTGGATGTATCTGATAATGGGTGAAACATGAATATTGGCATCTCTCTTGCATTGTTATCTTATAGGTTTTATCTCCACTTTTCTTTTCTTTTATTGCTTTCGTATCCTGTTTTCTAACAATTGGTATCTTCATGAAGATTACACTATTCTCATATTCTATGGTTTTAAATATTAGTATTTCTTACTTACCATTTTTATCCAGCCAAGAATGTTTGCTTTAGAATATATCAAATAAAGGTTGTCTTCTAGTCATCTCCATTTTACCTCCAAAAACCAAAAATCCGATTTCACCAACCTGCTCATGTTTTTTCTTTTATTGTTAAGAATTAATCTGCTCTAGATATTGTAAGCAAGTCATTGAATTATTTTGGTTTCAATTTGGGGTCAACTTAGCATTATGACCATTTAAATTTTATCTCAAAGAAAAGGAACGACACAGAGAAGAGGTAGAAGAAAATTGTTTTGAAACAAACAAGGAAGAGATGAATATTACTAAGTGATATGGCAAATAGGAGAGAATGATAACCCGAATGGTTGGTTATATTGTAGAATTATGTTTGGAAACTTAGAAAACCCTACCTTTAAGTGTTATGTAGTGGTTATTGGGATGATGAAACTTGATAGCTCAAACTTGAACCTCTGAGCCAAATTACAGTGTTATTGATGTTGTATGCTTGTACATGTTTTCCTTTGGTTGCTTTAGTGAAATGGAAAACGGTGCATGTAGTTATCTTGTGGAATTTTGAGCACTATGAACAGTGATTTGTCTCACTCTTGTGCTAACAAAAGGAAGCTAAGTAGATTAATTGCACTATTTGACATGGAATTGGTATTGGGCCAATAATTGTGATTTCCAAGTGAGAATTCTAAGAACCCTAGGACTAGTGAGTAGTTTGGTTGGTGAGTGCATGAGTCTCAACTTGGGGGTGGTGTTTCTATTGAGATGTATATGAGCAGGATTTCCTATAGATGGGTGGAGCATGACTGCCATGAAGCCAGTTGTTAGTTATTTTGAATTCAAATAGGTGCCTGAAGCTTTGTATTAACTATACATTGAATATATATATATCTTGTTATGTGAAAGAACATAATGTGTATGATGTTCATGTTGAATGTTGGTTAGTTAAATGATAAATTGTTGGATAGACATAATACTCTAAATGGGAGTTTATAATATGACTTTGTTTCATTGTGTATGTCAACATTGTAATTGATTGAATGGTTATATTCCTTGGTTGGTTATTGACAATAACCAACCAAGGAATATAAGGTTGGCTTACTTGTACAATCCATAAATTTGTATGAGTCTTGGTTGTTGGTTGAAGGCCTGGAAATTGCAAGTTCAATCAATGTCATGTGTTTTGACTTAGTCATCTTTCCTAACCTCATGCGATTATGTGTAGTACTGATCAGTTAAGTGAAATTGACACACGCCTAAACCTTATGTTAATATATTTTTCTAGCCTATCAGAACATGACAGACTCCCTAGATGTGTTTTTTGATGTTTTCAGTTAACTTCCAATGCAGTGGGACCCACATTAGAGGGAAATATATGCTACCTACGCTAAAGTGGCAGTGATAACGTCGAAATCAAAGGTTGTCTTATGGAGCTATGTTTTGTTCTAACTTTCGACTTTTGAGTTGGAGGGGGATAGGCCCAAGCGTATATGAATGGTCTCCTAGGGTTTCAATGCTGAGGTGGTGTTGCCAACATCGGCATTGGAAGGGTCATTGGTATTTTGTTTCAGTTAATGCCGATTTATAATCTCTAACGTGCTAACATTAGGTAACTCGAAATATAGACATTGGAACGGGCATGTTGGGGTGGTTTTGTTAGGGACCCATTGTGAAGATCTGTTGTCTGACTCTCGATGTTGGGGATGTCAAGAAGGTATGGTGAAGTCAGGAAGGAAGAAATAATCATCATGACTATTTTAAAATGTTAATGTATTAACTGATTAATTAAATTTAATACATCAATAAGAAATCTAGCCTATAGTTAACTATGCTTCTGCAATGGTGATTTGAATGGTACTCATTATTAATTGTATAATAATTTTAACCAAAAGTCGTGTAATTTAACCTATAATAAGTAAGATTTTGCTGTGGAGATCCAGAAGAGCCCTCTGTACATATAAAGAAATAAATTTTATTTTATGGCACGTATTGTGTGCTTCTTGCTACATGATATTGGTATTTATGTAGTTGTGTAACATGTGGGTGCGTTACAATAAAGTTATCCATTTTGGCATACCAAGATTGAGGGGATTTCTTAAGGACATATAAGGATTTGTTAAGGAAATCAACAAGGATAGACTCATTCTCAACATAGCCAGGAGGTTGTTCCATGCAAATTTCTTCGTGCAAATCCCCATGCAAGAAGGCAGACTTGACATTTATTTGATGGACCTCCCATTTATGTAAGGTGAAAAGGGAAAGAGCAAGGCATATGGAGTTCATTTTGGTGACAAGAGCAATGGTTTGATTATAGGAAATTCCTTAAACACACGGAAATAATTTGGCAACTAACGTTGCCTCAATCCTTTCAACACTTACATTGGATGCATACTTAGTTCGATATACCCATTTACGATTGTGATGTAGAATTTGGAGTAGAATGGTTGTGGACATTGTTCATTACCATGGACTTCCAAAAATTGTACATTTGCTTTACTAAATATGGTTAAAATCATACCCTAAAGGGGCTCAAGTCTAACTCCTATTAAATTATCAATTCTCATTGCATGGAGAACCATTGAAGAAAGGGAACTCTACATTATTGTCTAATCCACCATATAAATGAAGGACAACCCCAAACAAAAAGTTCATCTAGATTTATAGTTGGTCCTCACTAAAAATCACCATGTATTTGATACTCTTTGTGGACTACCTTAGTGATTTGTTGAGCATGACCATTGTATTCCCTTGATTCAAGGCAATCAATCACCTAATGTGCACCCATATAGGAACAGTTTTTCCCATATGAATGAAATTGAAAAAGATTATTTATGAACAATGGGAGAAGAAAGTCAACAAACCAAGTTTGAAACCTTACTCCTCACTTGTGGTCATGGTATTAAAAAAATAAGGCACATTGCACATGTGTATTGATTCTTTTGCTCTCAATATGCTATCCATCAGAGGAAAATTTACAATTTCATTAATAATGATCTCTTGGATGAGCTTCATGGTGCCAAATTCATCACTAAAATGGATCTTCATTCTATATACCACCAAAAACAGATGAAGGAGGTGGACATCCATATGACAAACTTCTACACACGTGAAGGGCATTACGAGTTTTTAGTGATGCCCTTTGAGTTTTGCAATGCTTCATCCACCTTTTAGAGATTCATGAACACGATTTTTTGGCCATTCCTAAGCAATTCTCTACATGTATTATTTGATGATATCACGATATGTAGCAAAACCTAGAAAGAAGATGTGGTGCATGTTGATAAAGTCCTCCAACTCGACAACCACTAGATGTTCCTTAAATTTTACAAATGTGCTTTTTGGCAAGTCTTCGCAGGTTGAATACATTGGTCACATTGTCAAATGGAATGGAATGCAAGTGGATCTCAATAAAATTGAGACCCATGCAGGATTGTTCATGGCCCAAAACCCTCAAAATCCTACACTAGTTCTTATGACTTATGGGCTACTACAATAAATTTTCCAAAATTATGGGTGAATTGTCACACCCTTAAACTCCTTCCTTAAAAAGAATACCTTTATTTCAAATGAGGTTTTCCATCAATCTTTTTCGTCCTTAAAAGGAGCCATGTGAACTATACCTTTCCTAGTCAGGTTTGATTTCACTAAAACTTTTGTCTTGGAATGTGATGCTTTAGGCCAAATATTTCGAGTCGTACTAATGCAAGAATAACACCCCTTGACTTTCACTGGTAAATAGTTGTGTGAAATTTTTTTCGGTAAGTCTACCTAATATAAAGAGATGACTAACATCAAACATGTCTTTGATACTTGGAGACCATACCTAATTGGGAGGCATTTCCATATAAAGATATATCATCAAGCTAAAAGTATGTTATAGATCAGAGATTTTCGTCGCCCGAGAAACATAAGGGGGTGACTAAGATCCTTGGGAATGATTATGAGATCATTTATACGAAAGGAAAAGAGAATGTGGTGGTGGATTCTTTTTCTAGGAAATATGAGGAAGGTTATATGATAGAATTATCATTATCCGTGCTTGATTGTTTCATTGAAGCCCACCAAGAAAGGGGAACCAACAACTCTATGGTTCAAATCCTCCACGAGATTCAAGAGGACCCCAATCCACCTAAGGGATACACGTGGAAACAACTACCTTGAAGTAAAAAGGACACATTTTTCTAGTAAATAGTCTGAGGTTGAAACCTAGAGTGCCAGGGGAGATGCATTCATTTCCTATCGTGTGGCACTCTAAATTCCACAAAGACTATGAAACGTGTTAGGAAATATTTATTTTGGTAAGGCATGGAAAATACATCTAGAAATTTGTATCCACATTTGATGTATATGTCAACAAAACAAAGTGAATACTCTTGGGGAATTGCAACCTAACAATACTAACCAGTATTTGGACCGATATTTCTATGGATGTTATAGTTGGATTTCTAACTATAGCAACAAATCAATCATATGGTGGTAGTTAACCACCTTTCAAAATATTCTCACATGTGTGCCCCACTGCACCCATTTAAACCTTCCACAGTGGCCCAAGTTTTCATGGATTAGATTTTTTTGATTTACATGGCATGCCTATGTCAGACAATGTTCCTGCATTCACCAACACATTTTGGAAATAGATGTTTAAACTCTCAGACACCACGCTGAAGATGAACATAACTTGTCATCCTCAAGCTGATTATCAAGCAGAAGTATAAGTGCTTGGAACCATATCTGAGATGCTTTCCATTAGCTAAGCAATAATAGTGGGCACAATCGCTAACCTTTGTGAAATGGTGGGATAACACCACTTATCATGACACTACCAAAAAGACACCATATGAAGTTATCTATGGCCAAAATATAATTTCAATGGATTCATATTTACAGGTTCAAGCAATAGATTTCATGCTTCAAGTAATAAAAAGCATTCTCCACACAATTAAGGACAATATAGCAAAAGTGGTCAACAAGTTCTTGGAACCATATTTGAGATGATTTCCATTAGACAAACAATAATAGTGGGCACAATGGCTAACCTTCGTGAAATTCTGGCACAATACCACTTATCATGACACTACCAAAAAGACACCATATGGAGTTATCTATGGCCAAAATCTCCTTTCAATGGATTCATATTTACATGTTAGAGCAATAGATTTCATGCTTCAAGTAATAAAAAGCATTCTCCACACAATTAAGGACAATCTAGTGATGGCTCAAAATCAAATGAAGTAACAAGATGAACATGATTGCTCTAATTTTTCTTTTGCATAATGGGATAAATTGTTTATTTTCCTTCAACCTTATAACTAGGGCTCTCTTAAAGATAAGTCTACTAAATTATCATGCTGAAATCTTATGGACCCTATCAAATCCTCCAACCTATTCAATAAGTTATGATCCAGTGGAAATATATGCAACCAAAATATGCCTCTTGGGAACCAACAATGATTTTACAACAATTTCCACACATGTAGCCTTGAAGACAATGTTTCTATTAAACAAAAAGGGCATGTTAGGTTTCTACCCTAACCTTCCTACTTTGGAAACTTGGTAGTTAAGCAATTGATGTACATGACCATCTTCTTTGAATAAGGCCCATTAGATAGTTAATGGATAGTTACATAATGTGAAAAAGGTCGTCTTTATTAAATAAGGCCCACAAGGTAGTTGATACCGACTAATGACAACACCACATGTAGTTAAGGTTTTTTCTATTAAGAAGATATTTGTGGAGCTAGAAAGCTATGGAATGTTTTGTTAAGTGTTGTTATTGGATTTTGAGGTATGCTCATAGGAGGGTGCTAAAAAGGCCTATGAACATTGCTCACTTTTTGGAGATCTTTAATACAAGGGTTGTATTCTATAAGTTTAATCTTATTTTCTCTTGTATTTCAATTTTTGCATTTAATTTCTATTGAAATTGTTCATGTTATGTTTTTTTTTTTAAGTATGTTATATATGATCTCTATCAAAACATAAAACCCTTTAGATCTATATGGTCCCTTTAGATCTATATGGTCCCTCTCAAAATAAAAAAATATTTTTTGCTAGATATCGCAAATTAAATATTATTAGAATCACCCAATGTTATCCTTGAGGAAGATTTGAAATTGATAATGTATGGAGCGGAAAGATGGGCTCAAGTGCCTAGTTAGACTTGAAGGAATATATAGGCAAAATATTGGATCATTTCTAGTAAAGGTAACTTTTCTTGACAATTTCCAAATACACAATTGTGGGATCTTCACTATCGAAGGCTTTGATCACTCATTAGTAGTCCTAGATCTAGATAGGACGCCCTCTTAGCCTCCATCACATTTCAAGTATAATCCACATTGCCTCTCTCACCTAGATTATGTTCAATGGAACACCAATGAATGGAGACCCCTTAGAGGAAAACATATATTTGATGTCTCGATTTCAAAGTAGCTTGGTCTACATAAAAAAAAATTTAAAGGAATGGTGTAAAGAGAACTTTGGAGATGCAACGAATAGACTTGCTATTGTAGAACAACAATTCTCCTCCCTACACAGTTATGCATTAGCAACACCTCCCTCAAATGGCTTGTAGAACTTTTAGATCTTGATAAGGGAAGGCATAAGCTCCTAGATTAAGAAGAAACCCAATGCCACATAAAAATCAAAGCTATATGGATACAAGAGCGAGACAAAAATACTTCATTTTTTCATAAATGAGCCTCAACATACTGAGGTTTTCAACTTTATTTGGAGGATTACCAACCACAAGGAAACTCTATGTGAATCTTTCAATTCCATAAAAATTTAGGGTTTCACTTTTCAAGTTTCTATATAATCAACCCCCTAAAGAAACCTCAAGGAACATATTGATTGTAGCCATTTCTTTTTCAAACTAGATTGATGAGAAAACAAACAATTCCTTGATTAAACTAGATTGATTAATTCACCATAAAAATGAAGGACAACCCCAAACATAAAGTTCATATTGATTTATAGTTTGTCCTCACTAAACATCACCGTGTATTTGATACTCTTTGTGGATTACCTTTGTGATGCGGAGAGCATGACCATTGTATTCCCTTGATTTAAGGTAGTCAATCACCTAATGTGCACCCATAGAGGAACATGTTTTCACATATGAATGAAATTGAAACGATTATTTATGAATAATGGGAGAACGAAGTCAACATACCAAGTATGAGCCCTTACTCCTCACTTGTGGTCGTGGTATTAAAAAAATAAGGCACATAACATATGTGTTTATTTTTTTGCTCTCAATAAACTAACCACAAAAGGAAAATTTACTATTCTCACTATTAATGATCTATTGGATGAGATTCATGGTGCCAAATTTGTCACTGAAATGGATCTTTGTTCTAGAATATACCACCAAAAACAAATGAAGGAGGTGGACATCCATTTGACATCTTCTACACACATGAAGGGCGTTATGAGTTTTTAGTGATTCCCTTTGAGTTTTGCAATGCTTCATCCACCTTTTAGAGCTTCATGAACAAGATTTTTTGGCCATTCCTAAGCAATTTTATGCATGTATTCTTTGATGATATCCCGATCTATAGAAAAACCTAGAAATAAAATGTGGTGCATGTTGATAAAGTCCTCCAACTCGGTAACCCCCACATGTTCCTTAAATTTTACAAATGTGCTTTTAGGAAAGTCTTCGCAGGTCGAATACATGGGTCACATTGTCAAATGGGATGGGGTGGAAGTGGATCTCAATAAAATTGAGACCATGCAGGATTGTCCATGACCCAAAACCCTCAAAATCCTACACTAGTTCTTATGACTTATAGGCTACTACAAGAAAATTTCCAAAATTATGGGTGAACTGTCACGCCCTTAAACTCCTTGCTTAAAAAGAATATCTTTTATTTGAAATGAGGTTGTCCATCAATTTTTTTCGTCCTTAAAAGAAGCCATGCGAACAATGCCTTTCCTAGTCATGTTTGATTTCACTAAAACTTGTGTCTTGGAATATGATGCTTTAGTCCAAATCTTTGGAGTCATACTAATGCAAGAATAACACCCCTTAACTTTCACCTGTAAATAGTTGTGTGATTTCTTTTTAGTAAGTCTACCTAAAAGAAAGAGATGTTTGACACCAAACATGTCTTCGATACTTGGCGACCATACCTAATTGGGAGGCATTCCCATATAAAGATATTTCATCAAGCTAAAAGTATGTTGTAGATCATAGGTTTTCATCACCCAAGAAACATAAGGGGGTGACTAAGATCCTTGGGTATGATTATGAGATCTTCTATAAGAAAGGAAAAGAGAATGTGGCAGTGGATGCTTTTTCTAGGAAATATGAGGAAGGTTATATGATAGACTTATCCTTATTTGTGCTTGATTGTTTCATTTGAATCCCACCAATAATGGGGAACCAACAACTCTATGGTTAAAATCCTCCATGATATTCAAGAGGACCCCAATACACCTAAGGGATACACATGGAAACAACTACCTTGAAGTATAAAGGGCACATTTTTCTAGTAATTAGTTTGAGGTTGGAACTTAGGGTGCTATAGGAGATGCATTCATATCATTTTGTGAGGCACTCTAAATTCCACAAAGACTATTAAACGTGTTAGGAAATATTTCTTTTGGTAAGGCATGGAAAATACATCTAGACTTTTGTAGCCAGATTTGATGTATATGTCAACAAAACAAAGTGAATACTCTTGGGGCATTGCAACCACTACCAATACTAACAAGTATTTGGACCGACATTTTTATGGATGTTATAGTGGGATTTCTAATTATAGCAACAAATAAATCATATGGAAGTAGTTAACCACATTTAAAATATGCTCACATGTGTGCCCCACTGCACCCATTTAAACCTTCCATAGTGGCCCAAGTTTTCATAGATTAGTTTTTTTTTATTTACATGGTATTCCTATGTGAGACAATGGTCCTTCCCAACAAATTTTGGAAAGAGATGTTTAAACTCTCAGACACCAAGTTGAACATGAACACACCTTATCATCCTCAAGTTGATTATCAGGTAAAAGTGGTCAACAAGTGCTTCGAACCATATTTGAGATGTTTTCCATTAGACAAGCAATAGTAGTGGGAACAATGGCTAACCTTTTTGAAATGGTGGGTGTTGGGTGTTATAATGTCTAAATTAATTCACCTGTTGTTTAATTATCGATCGGGGTTGGTAAGATTAGAGTTGACACAAAATATATGCGAAGGTAGAGGGGTTCTTATGGTGTCGTGGAAATATTTTAACAAACAAAAGATCAAAAGATATTTCAAAATGAAAAACCAAGTCAAACTCCTAAGAATGCAATTAAACTGAGACAGAATAATAAAATAAACAATTGATAATTTATTTTATAACTTTAACTGAAATACAATCAACAAGTAACTATTCAAATGGAAAACTAGGGTGCAAGGAAGACTTAACTTATAAGCAAGTAAAAAACTTAATAAAAGAAGCAAGTAGAAAACTTAATAAAAGAAATATCTTTAGGTTATGTCCTACAAGTTCTTTCAACAATAACACAATGTAAAAGGAACAACCTAAAAACATACTAAGGATAACACACATTACACTAAATCTCACATGCAAACGGATAAATCAATCCAAAAGGCATAGACACAAAACAATACAATAGTAAAACAAAATCAGAAACAATATTCAAGAAACAAAAACATAAACAACGCAACACATATTCAAGATGAAAAGAAGTAAGGAAAATTATAAAACTTTAATAAATAACCTAAAACAATTAAATTTTAACTTCAATGTTAAACAAAACTATCATCTAACTATTACAGTCAAACAAGACTTCAAACATTAAAGAAACAGAACTGAAAACAATCTCAAAACACATTAAAAACACTAAAAACGAAATTGTGGGCTGAATGACAGACTAAACTGTGGGTCTGAAAGGGGTGACTAAATAACAGACTGAACAGGCTGTCCGAATGACTGTCTACAAAGTTAAAATAATAAAAACTAACCTAAATGACCTAATCTTCAGCTGACTTTTTGCAGATGCAAATATAATGCATAAAGATAATAAGTAAACCTACTTATTAAGCAAATTCAACAATTACATAACCTTAAACAAATTCATGAAAAGAAATCATTGCATATTAATAAACTGAAATTCATATTGCATAATTAATAACTTATGACAAAAGATAAATAAACAAAATTTAATTTACTTAATTTAATAAAAAGCAATCTATTATATCTAACTTGCAAATAAACTGGAAATGAAATAACTGAAAACAAAGTTGAAAGCAAACTATGCACGCAGTTAACTATCTAATTCAGAAATAAAATTGCATTATAGAAATAATAAAACAAACTGTAAATTAAACTAGCTACAACAGAAAAATGAAAGAAACAAACAAGAAAAGAAACCTCTAGTTGATGAGGGGCCCTCTCAGCAATCAGGGGTGATGCCTGACTAAATTCTACTCAAATGCAATCTTAACCAGCAACACATACAGCTCTTTATTCGGACGATGGAACAAAAATACAATGTACTCAAGAACAAACTGATGAATTCTTTCTAACTCTCTGATTCTCTAGCTCTAGCTAACTGAGCTCTCACACAGAGGCTGATTTATATAATATTTTAGAGAGATGAGCAAGTCGACCCTTTAGTGGTCGACTACTCTCTAAATTTAGTCGATCATAAAGGCACAAAACAGATCGAAGGCCAACGCACAGGCCCCTTCTTCAACGTTGTTCTGGTCTTCTTTACTGGACAACGAATGCACTGGCTCCTTCTTCAGCGCATCAGGTTTTCAAAGGTGGCACACGACTCCTTCCTTAGCATGAACGTGAACTGATGGCGAATAGAGGAGAGCGTACTGGTGAATATTCTAGAGAGTAGGTTAAATGCATCAACCCAACGCATGGATGGTTGATGTGGTGGCAAGAGAATGGGGCTGCAGGCTAGCAGATTATCTAGAACATTATGGCGGATCCGCAGTTCTTCCTTCAGGGTTTCGCTGTCTTACCAGCTCGAGCCCGAACCCTTGACTGTAACCGAACTCCTCCCTCAGTGAAAGTCGAAGTCTTGTTCTTCTGAGTTGAGATTGGTTGTTTGTAGTACTGTTGATCCTTTTCCCTTCCTGCAGTGAGATGAAGGGTTCCTCCTCGCACTGGTGGTTGCTTATTGTTCGAAGATAGTCGCACCTCATTTAACATTCAGGTAAGAAGGTTGTTAATCCTTCCCTTACTTCGTTGTCTGTTTTAACATATACATGATTACTTTGTAACAGGTTATTAACAATAGTCCTCTTTCTTGTTGACAGGTCGGCTCTCCTCTCTGCTTAGTTTGTGCGAGGTTGCAACAGCAGTACTGGATTCACGAGTAAGCCTGGTTTGACCATGGCTCTTCCTCCTTGTTTGGTCCCTTTGGGACAATTGTGGGTGCGTCGTCGAGATCTTCCACCCTTGGGGTTTCAGTTTACCTGTTACTTAGTTTGATATTATTTTTGTGGTTGATGAGGCCCTGCGTTGTGCGAGGGTGCTCCAACTCCGGCTGTAACGATATATATTAATTTTGTTTAAAAAAAAACTTACAGAAGCCGTGGGCTTTGAGTAGTTTTTTAGACTCTTGTTTAACTTTGCTATGTAAATGCTAAGGCCGAGAGATAATTTGGAAAAAGGGCTTCAAACCCTCGATTTCATACTTCTGTTAGCATTTTAGTATTTACTGGGTTTTAACCCTAGCTTCATAACATAAGTTGTTAATACAATATTTTTAATTATCTTGTGTTTACAGTACAGTACTGCAATTTGTTTATTTTACTTGTATTATAATTATAAGGTTTAAGCTCGGCCGTAAGAAAATATTTACAGCATCTTTGCAATTTATCTTGGATTTATAATATCCTCTGTAAATTATGAGGTTATTAGTTAGGTTGTATAATATTTGAATAAGCTCGATAGGTCGAGCATTCTGTCACTCTGTGGGATAAGTCCTGTTAATTATTGTACTTGATTCTTACCCGTAATATTTCTTATAAATTATTACTAGGGTTTCCTGTACATTACTTTTATGTTTAGTTTGTTTTCATAAAAACTGTCAATGTTATTATATAATTTTTACACAAAAAAGGATTAAAATAAAACAATTTACGTTTCTTTATGAAGTGCTTAAGTAACTAACTGTTACTTCCTTTTTAAGTACAGAAGTCATATTCTAATTCGTGTTACTAAAATTAGATAGAACACTATAATAATATTGTTTCTATACTTAGTATATAACTGGCATACTTAGTCCATACAACATATATAATAGAAGAATATATTGTAAGAATGTTATCTTACCGGTAAGTACTATTGCTCCTATTATTATTTATACTTAGTTTACTTTATCTGAAAGAGTTGAAATTGTTGTTATATAATTGTTACCCTATATCTTATAATGACTTTATGTTTTAATACAGTATTTAGGTATCTGTCATATACAGCCTTTGAGTACAGAATTATATTCTGGTTACTGTTGATATTATGATATAAAACATTACTTTATCTATATATATTAATGTTGTTCTTATCATTACATATTTATTAACTTTATTCTTTGTTAGTTATAATCACAGAATAAATTAATATTTTATTACTGTGTTCTTACACTTTCTGTACTAAATACTTTATAGAAACACTCTCTGTATTCTATATTGTCTTGTTTATGTTACAAGCTAATAGTTATAAATTACCCATAAAAGAACTAATCTATTTACTACACTGTTAATATCTTAAGAAGTATAAGTTAGCAGTTGTATATTTTTGTTTATGCTTAACTAGATAGAACATAAATGAATGAATAACATATATTACTTTCTTATAAGTGAATTCTGATACTAGCTGAATTACCTGTAGAAGTAAATCGAGATTCTAGTTATTCTTTCTTTCAATTTGATTATTACACATGCAGTAGTTAAGACTGGAAATAAGTAAACTGTAAAGTTATAAAGCAATTAGGTTACTGAAAGTAACGATTGTATCAAAAACTATTTTATCTACCCATTCCTACTACTGTCAGTAAATAATATAGCTACTTTCTCTGATTCTGATAGACTGACAGTATCAGTACAGGTTATCACTACTCCTAAAACAAAAGATATTTCCTCTAATAGCAACACAAAGAAAATACTCTATAATTCCATTAACATTCTATTCTGCATTTTCATCATACTATCTTTATTTATAATTTCACCCCTGTGTTGGAGTACGGTCTGGTCACTCCAGATGAGGAAAAACACAGGTGGGGTTTTATTTTTCATCAAAAAGATTCTATTACTGACAAAATAAGAACAACTTCATTACTAAACCATCTAAATCTTTACATCATAAGCTAAAAACATAACATTCAATCATACACAGATATTAAAACAAAGATTACTAGATGGTAGAACCTGTTCTTGAGCTTGGACGACAACAACAATGGGAGGCCGTTCCTCCCTACCAACTCCTAGAGAGCGCTCAAACAACGACTCCTCAGGACCCCCGAGCTTGCTCTGGTCTCTCTGGCTGAAACTAGGTGCAGCAATAATCAAGTACCAGTCTTCCGACTTAATACAAACCCTGAACTTATCAGTAAGTTCTCTCAGCGAGCGAGCTGTAACAGACCAAGTTACTGCAGATTTTTCTCTCAAATACCTTCTTTACTGTTTTCCCTTTTTCCCCAATGAATTTCCTGAATAGCATTCCTCCTGAATGATTCTTCTCTGGAAAATATCTGAGCATCCTCAGCTCTATTCATTGGGTACTTTTTAAAAGATTGCCTAGGTCTTTTTGGGTTAGTTGTCATTTATTGAGCCACCTGCTCTGATCCCACTTTCTTGGGGGATCATGACCCCAAATGTAGGGAAGTTGCCACCTGCAACATAGGAAGTGTTTGAGGATGCTGCCACTTGTCTTTTGCCCTCCACCTAGTTCCTTCCACCAGTTTGACCAGTAACACTCTTATTAACAGCTCTCCCATGTTGTTGTCCCCACTTTTTATTTATTAACAATAAAATATTCAGAATTACATTCCACTTCTTTTGACTCTGTTGAGACATCAGTTCCTACTTAGCATTAATTTTAACATAATGTCTTAGGAAATCAAATTAAACAATTAACATTATTTTACAAAAATGGGGTATGTGATATACACACCCCCTTAAAATGTAACATCGTCCTCGATGTTACTTATTCTTCATCCTCTGTAGTCTCCTAGAATAGATTCGGGTATGCCTCCTGCATATTACTTTCTAGTTCCCAGGTAGCCTCTTCAGGACTAAGGTGCTTCCATTGCACCTTCACCTGTCCAATGGTGCGAATCCGTAGAGTAATTTCCCTCCTCCCGAGGATACAGTCCGGTTCCACCAAAATTTCTCCTTCTGGTTCCACCTGTACAACATTCCAATCAACCACATGAGTAGCATCATGAACATACTTTTTCAAAATAGAGATATGAAAAACATTATGTACTTTCAAGTTAGGTGGTAATGCTAGCTGGTATGCAACTTGACCAATTCTAGATAAAATTTCAAACGGACCACAGTAACGTGGTGCTAACTTGGCACAACTCCCTAGTCTTAGAGAGCTTTTCTTTGGCCTTACCTTTATAAATACATGCTCACCTACCTGGAACTCCTTGGGAGTTCTTTTCAAATCTGCTTGGCTCTTTTGTCGATCCTGTGCCACCTTCAAATTTTCCTGCACTTGCTTCACAATCTCTTCCATTTCTTTCAATAATTCTGGTCCTAACACCAATCTATCTACTGGATTATTTCAGGAGATAGGAGTGTTGTATTTACGTCCATACAAAATTTCAAATGGACTAAACTTAGCTGATGACTGATAGTTATTATTATATGCAAACTCTGCTAGATGCAAGTAGTCTTCCCACTTACCTGGTTGATCTTTAACATACATCCTTAATAAATCCTCCAACACCTGATTCACTCTTTCAGTCTGTCCATCTGTTTGAGGATGGAAGGAGGTACTAAAATTCAATGTTGTATTCAATCCCTTAAACAAGGACTTCCAAAAATTTCCTGTGAATTTAGGATCCCTGTCTGAAATTATAACTTTCGGTACTCCATGTAACTGAAAAATCTGCTTTAAGAATATATCAGCTATATTGGTCGCCTTGTAAGTATTTTTGATAGGAATGAAATGTGCTGCTTTGCTTAACTTGTCAACCACAACCATAATAGAGTCATTTTGATTCTGATTTCTGGGCAGTCCAGTAATAAAATCTAAGCTAATCACTTCCCATTTCCAGCTGGGAATAGGTAAAGGTTGTAGCAAACCAGCCGGATGTTGGTGTTCAGTTTTCACTTGTTGACAATCCAAACATCTAGCAATGTATTCAGCTACTTCAGATTTCATATTAGGCCAAAAATATTATTTTCTTAGCATGGTTACAGTCTTTTGGTAACCTAGATGTCCTGAGTAAGGTGTTTTATGGACTTCGTCCAGAATTAACAACTTAACCTTAGGCACATTAGGCACATACAGTTTATCCTTAAATAATAAAAATCTATCTTCATTTAGACTATAACCTTTTATTAAGCTTTCTGTAGGTTCTTCTTTAGCTGAAATTTGTAATTTCTGATAAATTTCATCTTATTTTACCCCTTCTTTAAGTTATTCATTTAAATCAAAAGCATAAGTGCTGATTGCTGCTGTAAAGTTCAGCTTTGCGTTTCCGCTCAATGCATCAGCCACCTTATTTTCCATACCATTTATGTGCTGGATTTCAAAATCGTATTCACTCAAGAAGGCTAACCACCTTGCTTGTCTAGCATTTGAGTTAGGCTGATCTAAAAGATATTTCAGTCCTTTATTATCAGTCATTAGAATAAAATTTCTGCCTATTAAATGATGTAGCCACATTTTTAAGGCGTGTATAACAGCCGCAAGTTCTAAATCATAAGTTGCGTAATTCTTTTCATGGATTTTTAACTTCCTAGACTCATAAGCAATGACATGCCCATCTTGAGTTAGAACACCGCCTAAGCCATCATTACAGGCATCTGTGCATAGCACGAAATCCTTATTAGGATCTGTTATTCATAGAATAGGTGCACTTGTCAATCAGGTTTTTAATTTCTTAAAACTTTCTTCACATTTTGAGTTCCAATCAAATTTCTTGCCTTTCTTTTGCAAGGAAGTGATCGGATTTGCTATTTTTGAAAAGCCTTCAATGAATCTCCAGTAATAACCAGTAATTCCCATGAACGACCTAACATCCGTTACATCTTTTGGAACCGTCCAATCTTCGATTTCCTGAATCTTTTCAGGATCAACTGAAATCCCTTCCTTAGTCACTACGTGACCTAAGTACTAGATTTCATCCTTAAAGAAGTCACACTTACTAAACTTCGCGAAGAGTTGTTGTTCTCGTAACTCTTGTAAAACTATCTTTAGGTGTTCTTTATGTTCTTCTTCTGTTTAAGAGTAAATTAAGATGTCGTCGATAAACACAACAACAAATTTATCTAAATATTTATGCATTATATTATTCATTAAGCACATAAAGACAGCTGGGGCGTTGGTAAGCCCAAATGGCATTACGACAAACTCGTACTATCCATACCTTGTTCTAAAGGCTATCTTGAAGATATCCTCATCCTTAATTCTTACCTGATGATATCCTGACCTCAAGTCTATCCTCGAGAACACCGTGGCTCCTCGCAGTTGATCAAACAGATCATCTATGCGGGGCAACGGATATCTATTTTTAATAGTCATCTTATTTACAGTGATGGTAATCTATGCATAGTCGCATAGTTCCGTCTTTCTTTTTAACAAAGATGATCGGTGCTCCCCAAGGAGACACACTTGGTCGTATGTACTTCGTATCTATTAACTCTTTTAGTTGTGATTTTAACTCATTAAGTTCTAAAATATTCATTCGATACGGGGCTTTCGAGCTAGGTACCGCACCTGGTACCAGCTCAATAGTGAAATCCAATTCCCTCCTTGGAGGTAATCCTGGAATTTCCTCTGGGAAGATGTCAGTGTATTCTTTTAAAACAGGAATATCTTCTATTTTTAACTTATCTAGTTCAGATTTATTTGCCTCATCTGTAATAGTTACAGCATAGACTTTACATCCTTTTCTAACAGCTCTTTTAAGTTGTAAAGCACAAATCTATCTGATTATAGTTTTTCTAGGAATACCCTTAACCCTTACTGGTTGTTCATCACTATTTAAGCACGTTAAAGTTTTATCGTAACAATTTAAAAACTACCTTATGCTGTTCTAACCAATCCATGCCGATCAGTAAATCATATGAGCCAAGTGGCAAAACATTAAGCTTAAATGTAGTTTTAAATTCATCCATAAATAAAGCACATTCTTTCACAAAACATGTTACTTTTCTTTTTTTCCATGTGGCTAATTGAACTAACCAGGAATTATCAAACTTATCGACAGACAACTTACATTTTTCCACTATCTGAGGTGCAATGTAACTAAGACTAGCTCTTGGATCAATTAAAATGGTTACAGGGGTTTGATTAATGATACCTTCCACTTCCACTATGGAAGTCTAATAGTCATCTTGGCGGTTCTCCAAAGCTGCATTTATTCTGGGCATAGTCCTTGCTAGTTCTCCAACGGTCACAGTATGGATATTGCTGACTGACTTTTTTCGGTTTGGGCAGACTAAGGCATAGTGTGGGCCATTACATTCCCAGCACTTAACAGGCTCCTTTCATTCAAAACTCTTAGTGAAATTCCCATGGTTGTTTGCAGCTTCCTTTCCCTTAAAGTTATTTGAATTATTGGAAGTACCATTTCTATTTCCCTGGAAATTCTTATTGTTAGAATAATTTTTATTCTTATTATTCTTGAAATTCCTCTGGGGTACAAATTCCTTCTTCTTAAACTCAGGCTGATTGTTGTTTTTCTTAGCCTTCCAGTTGGCTAAGCCTTCTTTCTTCTTGTTCTGCTCAAAACAGAAATTAGCCTTCCTCATGGCTTCCTACAGAGTCTTCAGGTTATCATACTCAATTCTGTCCTTGATGTGATATGGTAGACAGCTGAGAAATCGCTGCACTTTAGGTTTCTCGTCTACTAGGTAAGGTACATACCTCAGCAAGCTTAAGAATTTATTGTTCAAATCCTTGATATTCATTGAACATAACTTCAATTCGTAAAATTCTTTAGCTCTTTCTTTGTAATATTGTTCGGACAAAAATTTCTTCTTGAAGTACCTTTTAAAAGTACTCCAATTAACTTCTTTTTCCTTGATACCCTTGACTCTCTTCAGATCTTGCCACCATATATCCGCTTTTCCGGAGAGATTATATATTGCCATCCTTGCCTTTAGCTGATTAAAATAATTGTATATATGAAAATACTTCCTCATCCCGGATAACCAGGACTCTGCTTCTTCCCCTTTTTCGGTCTCTCCATTAAAAGTTGAGGGCTTTATCTTTTTTAACTCACCTGAAATTTCCTCATATGGTTTATACTTCTTCTTTCTGTCGTACAACTCAGCCTCACTACTGTCACTAGTAGTATGGTAGCTTTGTCATTCACCGAACCCTTCAAATGATGAACTGCTTTTAGTTTTTGCCAACTTCATCTTTTTAGATCTTCTTTGATGACTAACATCCTTAGATTCTGATCTTCTGCTCCTTCCTTCAGTTTGGAACTTTTCCATTAAAATTTGGTTCAACTCTTCCTGAGCCTTCAAAATCCTCTCATTGTCCTTCTTGACTGATTCCATTTCAGTCTTCAAATCCTTTACAGTCTGCAACAGCTCTGAGGAGTGGGCAGTCACCTCTTCTAACATAGGTTCTCTGGGCATTTGTCTTGTTTCTATATTTGGAGACTCCTCCTGAGCATACTCTCCCAGCTTTTCCATACCTGCCTGTTAAATTTCAGAAAAAAAAAAAAGAAATTTTATGTTCTTTACATAAAACAGAATATATGTTAGTATATTATTTTACTTTATTGTTCTATCGAAGCTAGTTGGGCTACATCAAGGCCTAGTGTTTGAACCTTGTGCTCTGATACCACATGTCAAAACACCAAATTTTTCGAAAAATTTAAAAGTTTTAAATACATCTAAATAACAAAAGCAATCAACTAAATGTTTAATTAGTTGTGTGTGTTACAGAAATCATTATCTGATTTACCTGTTGCATTATGTGTATTTTATTGGACAGTTCTTTCCAGTTTACTGACTTGTTTTCTTTTTGCGACCACAAGGTGGGACTGTCATGAAAATCTGGGCTTACTTAGATTTCGAGCTAACACATAAGTGTTCCTTCTCTTACAGATTTACAGGTAAGAGGTTCGGGTGCTGCTTATCAAAATTCTAAAGTATTCAAAATAAATTCGTCGCACAAAATTTAATTAAGTAGAAGAATATACATGCTAGTCAGTTTCCCAAGCTTTTAGAGGTAAAGCATTAAATTGTTCTTCCTTTTAAGATGTTATAAAAAGAGATTTGATTCTACTAGTATTGACGACAGTTGTTTCCTTCATGAAGGTGTGATTTAATATTCTTACTGAGTACTAAACTCCTTGATGTTTATACTAATCGTCAATGTAAAATGCGTTAAATATTTCTTTACAAACACAGTAAGTATGACAGAATTATAAAGTCGAAGGTCTAATTCAAAATGTACATGATTATTGGTTTACGATATGATTGAATTGGCTATTGCACAGTGTAATTTGATAAAGAGTTTATGTACCAAACTCCCACTTTCATTACTTCCAAGCTTAAGGGGTTATAACCTTATTGCATACTATAATCAAATATTTATACTAGTGTTGGATGGCTAAATTCCTCTGTACTTAAAATCGCTTGTAGAATAACATCCAGTTGTGGTTAATAAAAATCATTAACCATTTCAAGGTTAACCCTTAAGATATTAGAGGCTTAACATGCTTATAAGCAAACCCTGCTAGTTGAATAATAAATCATTCAAAAATCAGAGACTGACACTAGTATGGAGATATTTATCATGGAAGGATTATGTAAGTTTCTTTTTTATAACATGACAATAGTCTAGCTTTGAATAAAGTTAAAATTGGCTTAATGAAATAAGGCCAAGTTTATAAAACAACCGAGGTCATGGGATAGACCTCACCCTTAACAAGGCTTGTCATCTTTACCATATTGCCTCCTTATCTCCCTTGCATGCATAAAATACTTGGTTAAATAGTAATTTTACTTTTATTTAAGTTACAATTACTTGATTGATAGAATATATACTTGTGAGTAAGGTTCTCACTAAGGAAATAAACGTTATTACTTTCTTTTGTATTTATTGCCAAACTATGTCATTTTAATAAAATAAACAAGGCTGATGAGGTTAACAATAACAATATGAAAGTTGTCAAAGTTAGTTTCTTGAAACCTCCTTTATAACAACAAGTAGTATACCTTCTGTGTCAAGCTTATATATGTTGGTTGAGCATATAATTACTATAAGCAATGTCCTTACTAAAGGTAATTGTATTTAATTCTTTTATAACACTGTGACATGACTTTATTATTGTCAAGCTTGACTTGTAGAAGAAAGAATAATTTCATAGCCTAGAGAGGTTATAGAAAAGACCCCGCCATGATTTTCATAATCTTAAACTTGACTAGAGTTTATATATATATATTATACTTTATATAGCAAAAGGGTTGTAACCCTTCCCACGACCTTGATGATTGTTAAGGTGATGAGTTTATAATGATAAAGTTTTTTATGTCCTCATGCAGCATTTACATGGATCATTGTAAAGTGGAACCTTCGAAAATAATTGAGCAGGCAATGATAATACTCGTGGAGAGAAGATCTTTGGAACTTTATGCTCGAACCCACAGCTCGTGAATTATTAAACTGCTAATGTGGCGTTGTTATGGCCAAGTGCTGCATAGTTATAAGGGGCTCATCCTCGAACCCTAATCTTATTATTCCTACCTTATTTTTTGGCCTCCTGCCGCTCTGCGATGGTGCTGGTGCACCCTTGTTGCGTCGCTCCTCTGCAGGGTTATTCTCCAGCTCGTTATCTTTCTCCTAGGCCTGTCCAAAGGCACGTTTAGGAAGTGTCGTCCCCAAAGCATTGCTGTTGGACTTATGTTCACGGTTCTTCCTTCAAGGTTTCGCTATCTTACCAGCTCGAGCCCGAACCCTTGACTGTAACCGAACTCCTCCCTCAGTGAAAGTAGAAGTCTTGTTCTTCTGAGTTGAGATTGGTTGTTTGCAGTACTGTTGATCCTTTTCCCTTCTTGCAGTGAGATGAAGGGTTCCTCCTCGCGCTGGTGGTTGCTTATTGTTCGAAGATAGTCGCGCCTCATTTAACATTCAGGTAAGAAGGTTGTTAATCCTTCCCTTACTTCGCTGTTTGTTTTAACATATACATTATTACTTTGTAACAGGTTATTAACAATAGTCCTATTTCTTGTTGACAGGTCGGCTCTCCTCTCTGCTTAGTTTGTGTGAGGTTGCAACAGCAGTACTGGACTCACGGGTAAGCCTGGTTTGACCATGGCCGTTCCTCCTTGTTTGGTCCCTTTGGGACAACTGTGGGGGCATCGTCGAGATCTGCCACCCTTGGGGTTTCAGTTTACCTGTTACTTAGTTTGCTATTATTTTTGGGGTTGATGAGGCCCTGCGTTGTGCGAGGGTGCTTCGGCTCCAGTCGTAACTGTATATATTAATTTTGTTTAAAAAAAAACTTGCAGAAGCCGTGGGCTTTGAGTAGTTTTTTAGACTCTTGTTTAACTTTGCTGTGTAAATGCTAAGGCCGAGAGATAATTTGGAAAAAGGGCTTGAAACCCTCGATTTCATACTTCTGTTAGCATTTTAGTATTTACAGGGTTTTAACCCTAACTTCATAACATAAGTTGTTAATACAGTCTTTTTAATTATCTTGTGTTTACAGTACAATACTGCAATTTGTTTATTTTACTTGTATTATAATTATAAGGTTTAAGCTCAGCCGTAAGAAAATATTTACAGCATCTTTGCAATTTATCTTGGATTTATAATATCCTCTGTGAATTATGAGATTATTAGTTAGGTTGTATAATATTTGAATAAGCTCGATAGGTAGAGCATTCTGTCACTCTGTGGGATAATTCATGTACGTTATTGTACTCGATTCTTACTCGTAATATTTCTTATAAATTATTACTAGGGTTTCCTGTACATTACTTTTATGTTTAGTTTGTTTTTATAAAAACTGTCAATGTTATTATATAATTTTTACACAAAAAAGGATTAAAATAAAACAATTCATGTTTCTTTATGGAGTGCTTAAGTAACTAACTGTTACTTCCTTTTTAAGTACAGAAGTCATATTCTAATTCGTGTTACTAAAATTAGATAGAACACTATAATAATATTGTTTCTATACTTGTATATAACTAGCATACTTAGTTCGTACAACATATATAATAGAAGAATATACTGTAAGAATGTTATCTTACCTGTAAGTGCTATTGCTCCTATTATTATTTATACTTAGTTTACTTTATTTGAAAGAGTTGAAATTGTTGTTATATAATTGTTACCCTACAGCTTATAATGACTTTATGTTTTAATACAGTATTTAGGTATCTGTCATATACAGCCTTTGAGTATAGAATTATATTCTGGTTACTGTTGATATTACGATATAAAACATTACTTTATCTATATATATTAATGTTGTTCTTATCATTACATATTTATTAACTTTATTCTTTGTTAGTTATAATCACAAAATAAATTAATATTTTATTACTGTGTTCTTACACTTTATGTACTAAATACTTTATAGAAACACTCTTTGTATTCTATATTGTCTTGTTTATGTTACAAGCTAATAGTTATAAATTACCCATAAAAGAACTAATCTATTTACTACACTGTTAATATCTTAAGAAGTATAAGTTAGCAGTTGTATATTTTTGTTTATGCTTAACTAGATAGAACAGAAATGAATGAATAACATATATTACTTTCTTATAAGTGAATTCTGCTACTAGCTGAATTACCTGTAGAAATAAATCAAGATTCTAGCTATTCTTTCTTTCAATTTGATTATTACACATGCAGTAGTTAATACTGGAAAGAAGTAAACTGTAAAGTTATAAAGCCGCATTAGGTTACTGAAAGTAACAATTGTATCAAAAACTATTTTATCTACCCATTCCTGCTACTGTCAGTAAATAATATAGCTACTTTCTCTGATTCTAATAGACTAACAGTATCAGTACAGGTTATCACTACTCCTAAAACAAAAGATATTTCTTCTGATAGCAACACAAAGAAAATACTCTATAATTCCATTAACAATCTATTCTGTATTTTCATCATAATATCTTTTTTTATAATTTCACCCCTGTGCTGGAGTACGGTCTGGTCACTTCAGATGAGGAAAAACATAGGTGGGGTTTTATTTTTCATCAAAAAGATTCTATTACTAACAAACTAAGAACAACTTCATTACTAAACCATCTAAATCTTTACATCATAAGCTAAAAACATAACATTCAATCATACACAGATATTAAGACAAAGATTACTAAATGGCAGAACCTGTTCTTGAGCTTGGACAACAACAGCAATGGGAGGCTGTTCCTCCCTACCAACTCCTGGAGAGCGCTCAAACAGCGACTCCTCAAGACCCCCGAGCTTGCTCTGGTCTCTCTGGCTGGAACTAGGTGCAGCAATAATCAAATACCAGTCTTTCGACTTAATACAAACCCTGAACTTATCAGTAAGTTCTCCCAGCTAGCAAGATGTAACAGACCAAGTTACTGAAGATTTTTCTCTCAAACACCTTCCTTACTATTTTCCCTTTTTCCCCAATGAATTTCCTGAATAGCATTCCTCCCGAATGATTCTTCTCTGGAAAATATCTGAGCAGCCTCAGCTCTATTCATTGGGTACTTTTTAAAAGATTGCCTAGGTCTTTTTGGGTTAGCTGTCATTTATTGAGCCACCTGCTCTGATCCCACTTTCTTGGGGGATCATGACCCCAAATGTAGGGAAGTTGCCACCTGCAACATAGGAAGTGTTTGAGGATGCTGCCACTTGTCTTTTGCCCTCCACCTAGTTCCTTCCACCAGTTTGACCAATAACACTCTTATTAACAGCTCTCCCATGTTGTTGTCTCCACTTTTTATTTATTAATAATAAAATATTCAGAATTACATTCCACTTCTTTTGACTCTACTGAGTCATCAGTTCCTACTTAGCATTAATTTTAACATAATGTCTTAGGAAATCAAATTAAACAATTAACATTATTTTACAAAATTGGAGTATGTGACAGACAATACCACTTATCATGACAATACAAAAAAGACACCATATGAAGTTATCTATGGCCAAAATATCCTTTCAATGGATTCCTATTTACAGGTTCAAGCAATAGATTTCATGCTTCAGGTAATAAAAAGCATTCTCCACACAATTAAAGACAATCTAGCAGAAGTGGTCAACAAGTGTTTGGAACCATAGCTGAGATGCTTTATGATTAGACAAGCAATAATAATGGGCACAATCATGCTAACCTTTGTGAAATGATGGGACAATACCACTTATCATGACACAACCAAAAAGACACCATATGAAGTTATCTATGCCCAAAATATCATTTCAATGGATTCATATTTACATGTTCAAGCAATAGATTTCATGCTTCAAGTAATAAAAAGCATTCTCCACACAATTAAGGACAATCTAGTGATGACTAAAAATCAAATGAAGTAACAAGCTGACCATGATTGCTCTAAGTTTTCTTTTGCATAATGGGATCAATTGTTTATTTTCCTTCAACCTTATAACTAGGCCACTCTTAAAGATAAAGTCTACCAAATTCTCACGCTGAAATCTTATGGACCCTATCAAATCCTCCAACTTATTCAATAAGTTCTGATCGACTGGAAATATATGCAACCAAAATATGCCTCTTGGGAACCAACAATGATTTTACAACAATTTCCACACCTGTAGCCTTGAAGACAATGCTTCTATTAAACAAAAAGGGCATGCTAGGTTTCTACCCTAACCTTCCTACTTTGGAAACTTAGTAGTTAATCAATTGATGTACATGACCATCTTCTTTGAATAAGGCCCATTAGATAGTTAATGGATAGTTACTTAATGTGAAAGAGGTCATCTTTATTAAATAATTCCCACAAAATGGTCGATACCCATTAATGACAACACCACATGTAGTTAAGTTTTTTGTTATTAAGAAGATATTTGTGGAGCTAGAAAGCTATGGAATGTTTTGCTAAGTGTTGTTATTGGATTTTGAGGTACGCTCATAGGAGGGTGCTAAAGAGGCCTGTGAACATTGCTCACTCTTTTGGAGATCTTTAATACAAGGGTTGTATTCTATAGGTTTAATCTTATTTTCTCTTGTATTTCCATTTTTGCATTTAATTTCTCTTAAAATTATTCATGTAATGTTAATTTTGCTTTTTAAGTATGTTATATATGATCTCAATCAAAACATACAACCCTTTAGATCTATATGGGCCCTCTCAAAATAGGTAATATTGTTTGCTAGATATTGTAAATTAAAGATTATTAGAATCACCCAATGTCATCCTTGAGGAAGATTTGAACTTGATAATGTATGGAGCGGAAAGATGGCCTCAAGTGCCTAGTTAGACTTGAAGGAATATATAGGCAAAAGATTGGATCATTTCTAATAAAGGTACATTTTCTTGACAATTTCCAAATACACAACTGTGGGATCTTCACTATCGAAGGTTTTGATCACTCATTAGTATTCCTAGAGCAAGATAGGATGCCCTCTTAGCCTCAATCACCTTTCAAGTATAATCCTCATTGGCTCTCTCACCCAAATTATGTTCAATGGAACACCAATGAATGGAGACCCCTTAGAGGAACACATAGATTTGATGTCTCAATTTCAAAGTAGCTTGGTCTACATAAAAGTTGTTTTAAAGGAATGGTGTAAAGAGAATTTTGGAGATGCAGTGAATAGGCTTGCTATTGTAGAACAAAAATTCTCCTCACTACACAGTTATGCATTAGCAACACCTCCCTAAAATGGCTTGTAGAACTTTTAGAGCTTGATAAGGGAAGGCATAAGCTCCTAGATTAAGAAGAAACCCAATGGCACATAAAAATCCAAGCTATATGGATACAAGAGCGAAACAAAAAAACTTCATTTTTTCATAAATGAGTCTCAACACACAAGGTTTTCAACTTTATTTGGAGGATCACCAACCACAAGGAAACTCTATGTGAATATTTTGATTCCATAAACAAATTTAGGGTTTCACTTTTCAAGTTTATATATACTCAACCCCCTAAAGAAACCTTAAGGAGCATATTGATTATAGCCATTTCTTTTTCAAACTAGATTGATGAGTAAACAAACAATTCCTTGGTGGCATGATCCTCATGATAGAACTCAAGAGGGATCTTCACAAAATGCAATCAAGTCACCAGGTCGACATGGTCTCCCAATTGAATTTGCAGAGGTTTTTGAGGGCTTACTCAATCAAGACCTACCTTTGATAGTCAAGCAATGAAGTAATGAAAAAAGGTTTCTTCGAGCATTCGACTCCACCTTTTTTGCTACTATCCCAAAGGTAAACAATCTCTCCCTTTTATATGACTTTTGTCTTATCTCCCTCTATAACTAGAGTTACAAAAATATTTCCAACATCATAGCCATCCAGCCCAAACCTACCCTCCTAATGCATATATCAAAGTAACAAATGGGTTTTCTCCATGTTTATGATATCCAAGAAGCAATAGTTACTGCCTAGGAGGTTCTCCACTTAGTTGAACTTCATATAAAACAAGTCTTTATAACAAAAAATGACCTCTAAAGCTTTTGATAAATCCAGTTGCCTTTACTTGCATTTTATTCTTATTCAAGATTATTTTCTAGACCTTGCATTCAATGGATAGAAGCTTCCATCTCCACAACCGATCTTACCATTTTTATTAAAGAATCAAACATCCAATTCTTCCGCATGACCGAAGGGCTTCATCAAGAATGTCATATTTCCCCTTCTTTTTTTATAATCATTGAAGGTCTCAACGAATTTATCAAACATAAAAACAAAAACGTTAAAAAAATGTCAAGATAAACAAGCAAATCCATATTACCCATTACCCACTTATTGTTTGTAGATAGTGTACTTCTCTTTAGCAATGGATCCACCCCAAGAAGCCAACGTATATGCCAAACTCTTTGAGCTTTTCTATTTTCTATCTATCAATATTTTGGTGGAAATATTTGATTTCTCAATAAGAAGCGGAATCCATTTCGTTACTCAAACTATGTCTTGGATAAGAAATTTGTGCAAAGTGATTAATGGAATTTTGAGTATATAACTTTGACTTTATTGCAAAGAACAAATAGTAATTTCATTCATTAAAGAAATTTTAAATTTATTTATTTTTTTATGGATTGAAAGACAAATTTTGGAAATACTCTAAAATTAAAATTTAAATGATTCAAAAATATTCGTTGGGTACGCATACAATAGAAAAAGGCCAAAGGCAGTTCTCAGTTTGGACAGAAGAATCGGAAAAACGCCTCCCGATCAACCTCTTGGCATCAAATACGGTGTTTGCAGGGTTGGAAGCAACTTGATTCTTGGCAAGCTACCCGATAAGGCACTCGCTGTCTGTTAATGCAACTTGATTCTTGGCAGGCGGACTGTTGAGACTCAGACATGTAGTGAGTTTCAATTGATTTAGGCTTCATTCCATTCCCCCGTCATTCCATACATGTATGCTTTCACGACAAGTATTGAACAAAAAAAATTGATGCCTCGACCCTGGTTATGCCAGCTTTGCTAACTTGCTTGGTATTCATTCCATTTCCCCGTCATTCCATACATGTATGCTTTCACGACAAGTATTGAACAAAAAAATTTGATGCCTCGACCCTGGTTATGCCAGCTTTGCTAACTTGCTTGGTATGTAGGAATTTTTTTTTAATGTGTTTTTCAGTTGTGTATTATTTTTTCTTAGGTGCCCAATCCTTATCATTCTTACATCTTTCAAGTTTGGATTGCACATGAATGCCCCAATATGGTCATGACATAGTCTATGTAGTTTTTTTGTATAATGAAGTGTGTTCCAACTGGAAAAAATACAATAAAATAGTTATGTTACTGAAGTGTAAAACTAATGATACACATATGACAACTTAATGTGTTCAAAATAAGTTTTATTATCATGTAAATATTGAGTGCTCAATTATTTAAAATTGTAAAAATTTGAACGAACAATATTTATCTTTTACACTTTTTTAATAAAAAGATTTTGAAATACAATTATTTATTTTGCTCTTTTAATTTCTGAAAAAGGAACTCAGAAAATAAATACCTTCCAATTAAAATAAAGACCCACCCTTCAAATTTGATCAATACGGCTTCGAGCCTTGAGTCCTCTGGGGTTAGGCCTTCTGCTAGGATGACCCTACCATCCACGAATGTGGTAAAGTATTGCTGAGTTTCCCGTAGATCTTTCCATCTGAAAAAAGATAGTTTACATTATTTACAAATTACGCCGGTCTTTTGGGAGTATTGAGTGACAGCACATTGTTGCGCATTGATAACTTACATCGACAGTACCGAATAAATATCGAAATAGCTCTGAAAGGAATAAAATACTTTAATTTAATGGTTATTAAATGTATTTTATTCCATGCCATTTAGTGGTTATTAATGTTATTTTGTGAAGTACGAAAGGGTTACGTTTTGTAATTATTGCTATAATTTCTGAACGGGATAAACCTTGTGATGAGAGCCGGATAACTAAGTGCTCTGTAATTAATGTTATAATTATGATAATGCTAACGTTTTATTGAATTAATTAAGCCATACAAATTTCGAAACAACCATGAAAGGAATAAAATAGTTTAATTTATTGGTTATTGGTCCGATTTAATGCAATTGAGTGGTTATTAATGTTATTTTGTCAAATATGAAAGGGGTACGTTTTGTAGTTAATGACTACTCAAGCGGGATAAGTTTCGTAATTGATGTTATAATTATTTAACGATGAGAGTCTCATAATCAAGTGATTTGTAATTAATCTTATAATTAAGATAGTGCTGACGTCTTATTATCTTTCATGAGAGAGGGTATATTGTCTTGTTGACTTGTTTAAAAATATATTTTTTATATTAAAAATAAGAGCCACGAGGTGGCAATGTCCTCGACATTGTCATTAGTTCTTGCAACAATAATTGTAGAAAGAAAAATATAGGCAGAGAAAAATGTCATGATAAATCATACAAATATCCCAATGCCACTAATTAAATATGAAAGACAAAACCATTATCCAATGCCACTTATTAAATATCAAAGACAAAACCATTGTCTGATACCATTTCCCAAAACCATAATCTAATCTAAATTTGATCAATTGCCATTTTCCATCTTCAACTTCCTCCAATCCATGATTTTCCTTCTGCATAGCATGTCCTTCACCTTTTGCTTTCATGAAGTTGGAAGTGTCCACGGGGACTTCACTTAGTGAACCTCTCACATAGCACGTGCGATCGTGGGATATTAAAGAATACCCTTAATTTCGAGAGATATTGACCCAAACTCTTTTTGTTGAAACCCCCTCCCAATACTTAAAACCTCCTCCCCACCCCTTTTTATAGCTCAATCCTTATAAACCACCCTACCCAGCCCCACCTTAAACCCCTCATCCCCCCAATACCTGCAATATATTGGTTCGATTTTTGATAATTTTAAAACCCACAATATGAACTAACGTGATAAAATATTGGTCAAAAAGTGAAGCCCCCATGGAAGTGTCGACAGTACTCCACAAGGCATTCAATTTCACAAGTTCTTCGAGTTTGACAAGTGGAGGTGTCTCTATGGGTCTCTTAAAAAGAATAAGGCACGCAAACTTGGCTATTGCAAGTCAGGCTTGTGGTTTCCATTGTTTTGAAAATGTTTTTGAAACCCAAGAAGAAAGCATGTTTGAATGCACGAGCTTCAACTTCTTCATATTGTTCTCCTCAATTATTCTCCTATGCCGCTCAATAGAGGATGTGTGGGGAATGAGCGCATCATCCATGGATCATGATTAAAAATTGTTAGCTTCTTCACAACAATAAATATATAACCTATAAAATATATACAACCTATAAAAGTCGTCTAGAAAAAAGGTAGTTTATAATAGTGTTGTAGATGTTATATAAATGTAAATTGTTATATACTATATAAACATATAACTTAAGAATAACATGTAACTTAAGCATAATCAAAGCACAACAACAAATTTACACACTTAATCAAAACAAGAAAATCACTACATAACAAATTCAAGAATATACACAACCAAATCAATACACAAACACCAATATAACTATCTATAAGGGAGGTAATCACCAAGTCCATTTGCTATACAAGACCAAACAGATGCCATACAACGATTAAGTGTGGAAGTAAGAGGCATGAGAAGGAGGTTAACTCGAAGGAAATATTTGATTTCTAAAGGATGGAGAGCTGTTTAACATAGATTCAACTTGCATGTCTTTCCTCCTCTCTGAATTTGGGTTATTTGGCAGATTTTGCTTGTTTCTATTTTTTTTTTGGCATGTTGTGGTATCCATTTTTTTAATCCCAAATTGTTACTTCCTTTTATAATTAATTATATAAGGTAATTAAATCAAAATTTTAAATGCACTATAGGGTTCAAAATCAGTATACTTTAATTATTAGTCCCATATATTTTATCAATAATAAAATATCATTGGCATTACTAGTTTGGCCCTCACTCCAAAACATTGCATAGTTAAAGAATGATATCACGACATTATACCGTCGATCATCACGATTCGATTTTGTTTATGTTTTTGGCTTACAGTTAGCCTTTAGAACAATTGTGGAACCACAACACACTACCATTAACATAATACTCTGAACAGTATGTGAAACAGATAACATGGGAGGATGGCCTTCAATTTCTAGCGATGTGGACGAGAGCTTGGTGAGATTGTTCAAATAGAGAACGGTTGGGACCTATGCCAAGACCTTTAGCGACTATAAAAGGAATGTAGGTAACGATGACCATCTTAAATACCTTACTTATGTGTTTACTTTTTACCTGCTGCCTACCTTGCCCGAACATGTCCTGCAGAGCCCGGTTCACCTCTTATTTCATGCATGTCTGTTACTGCCCAAGAATAGATTTAGACCATATACTCTCGAAAAAAGGAGATAGGCTATCTCTATCCAAAGTAGTAAGTGATGGCATACTAAGACTGGCCAGAATAACCACTTCCTTAATAGCCTGAAGTCAAGTCAGGTTATAGGCATAATAGCTGAATTTGGAAATGATCTTCTAGTATATTTTCGGCAAATATGGCTTCTAAAGACTGTTTTTGAAGCGAAATTGAAATGGTTTCTCCGAAATTATACCAAAATACTTGATTTCTTGACCAAACCTGTTGTGGCTACAGTAAAATTAGATTTTAAATCACTTGATAATACTTATGTGTATTACATATTCAAAACAACTTTCAAGTAGATTCTAACAAAATATTTATGGATTTTTTTAGATACTAATATTGTTAAACTTTTATAAACTTGTATGTTTTCTATCTTAATATTAAGCATTGCAATGGTCTAGAGATTTGTGGCTTTGAGGGGAAAATATCGTTTTGCTTGTAAAATCATTGTCAAAAAAAATGGTGGAGATGGAAGATACACCCTATGATCAACAACACGCTAGTATTTAGAGAAATGATTACATCGTGGGAAACCTAGGTGAAACTGAACATAGCTTTGGATTTACTAATAATAGATATAAGTACCAGTAAGCAGTAGTCTTGGTGCTTACCTATCAATAAGGACACGCACGCATCTCCGGTGAGCGTAGATTACAGAATCTCCACTAATAGAAATTATCTGAGACTAGATTAAAAATAATTAATCCCTTGTTACTATAATATCTTAGGAACAATTCTCTTATTTCATCCTGGATTGATAAAACAATCTTATACTATCTGTTACTCCTACTACTCCATCTGGAACTGCATCTCAATCTCTAAATAGGACTGCCACTAAAGCTTGTTAGTACTATAGCTATAATGACATATAAGGTACTCTTTTATTTATTTAGCAGTCTTATACTTTAAGAGGAACAGAAGCATTAGGAAGACAAGCAATAGCATACACGGTAACTATTCAATGCTACCTCTTACGCCCTTGTTGTTACACAGTGGAATGGGAATGTTGCTCCACTTCAATTAGTTCCAATCCATGAAAGCGATTCCTTCTGCAGGCCAAGGTGAAGGAATAATGTGGATAGGGAAGACCACTCCACTACATACCAATGAAGATGGAGGAAGATAGAGTAAGTAAAAGATCATGCATGGTTTCCCGTTGGTTTTATAGATAACTCGGCTCTGCTATTCATTAAAGCATTATCTACTAGTTTTTATTGCCCATAACAAAACCGAATGAGAGGAGAAGGGGTCATTCAATGAAGTTGAAACACCGAGGATGAAAGAGCCATGAATTTGCCATTTATGGGTTCCCAGATAGAGCAAGTAATGCCAGTAAATGACATTTTAATAAACTGAGTTATATACAGATTGTACCATCAATGAACAATTAATAAACACCATTTTTATATCATTCATACATACTATAGTTCATTCCAACTATTATACCCAAATGAACAACTTACATGTAATATATCTACTTGATAATTGGGTGGCAACCACAAGCGCTCTGTCCAATATTCTCACACCGTGATGACTTCCGTATTTTTCCTTTAAACCATGAAGGATACTAACAGTGTCTACCACACTAGGTTCAGCCACGTACAGTTGCTCTGAAATATCAATAGCAACAAATTTACTAGCAGAGAACTAAAATAATATAAAAAGCTAAATGAATACTTCTAATAAATGAATTAAGCACTCACCTGCTGGAATCGTCGCTCAAATGCAACATCTTTCTCCACATACTTCCAGTACTCTTCAAGAGTAGTTGCTCCAATGCACCTATGTTGGCCCCAAGCAAGCATCAGTTTGAATAAATTGGCAGCATCTATTGACCCCTCGGTACGCCCTAAAAACAAAATTCAAAGGATCTTTAATCTAGCCTAATGAGTTATAACATATATAATTATTGCTTGAGCAAAAAGTTTAATCACACGCAACCGAAACAAGGTTCTCTTACCCGCACTCAGAATACAATTTTCAGCCTCTCTTCAAATTCACCCCTGTGTTTGGCACCAGCTACTAGAGCTCCCATGTCCAAGGCTATCAACCTCATATTTGACAAATTGTTGTATAAGATAATTTGGAAACCAAAACAAAAAAAACAAATTAGCTTCTCTGACAATCTTGAAAATTGCAATAATCATGCAACCCCAAGTCCACCGGAACACTGTAGGCACGCACGCACCCACCTTCAACCAAATTCGCAAAGAAAACCTACAAACTAAAATTTGCAAACAATGAAAATATGTCAATATATGCAGAAGGGCCCGCCTTGGTACATCCCCTCTAACAATTCTTTGTGCGAGACCTTCCACGACAGTAGTCTTTCCAACACTAGGGTCTCCAATAAGCACAATATTGTTCTTGGTTCTACGAGACAAAATTCTAATGAACTCTCTGAATTTCTTCATCTCTACCAATGACGGGATCAAGCTTCCCAGCATCTTCAACCAAATCAAGTCCATATGTTTTCAAGGCCTGGAAATTAGTATCACTAGACACAGTATTTGCCTTGTCCTCGGAGTTTCTCCAATTCAGATTTCACTCTGGCTACACTCACACCTGCATCTTTGAAGCAATCTTAAACTTGAGAGTCTTCTAGCACTCCAAGAATTAGATGGTCTACTACTAAGTGGCTATGCCCCTTGTTTTTTTTGCAAATACTGAGTACGCATGATGGCTTTTATCAACAAAGAGTTTGGAGGAATGCTGTCAGGGGCAGGGTCTTGGGAGGGGATTTTTTCAGGGCTTGGCGGAGGACTCTCTGTACTGCTTCCACATTTTCCTCTCCACCTACAGTGAATGAAATCGCTTGGCGGAGAATGTCTACTTTGATCAAATACTAGTCTTCCATTCCTCGATGCAAAACTGAATTAAGCCATCATTCACTGGAACACAACTAGAACAACAATAATTCAATGATGGGTATCACAATACGATGAGTAGAATTCATGGAGGAAGGAAGAAAATCTTGTCGATCAGGCTGCAACGTGTTACATTAATTACCGGTGTTAGGGTGCTTGGTACACAATAATGAAATGGTTAAAATGCAGATTTTGGGAGCCCATTAAATTGCGTTGTATGCAACTCTAGTACAATCTCTGCCAAGTATGAGACGTGACGCTAGTACAATTTTTGAGAAAAAATAAATGGCAGCTTACCTTTGCCTGCCGCGTTGTATGCGACTCTACTATCTAGTACAATCTCTGCCAAGTATGGGATGCGGCCCTAGTACAATCTCCGAGAAAAAATAAATGGCAGCTTACCTAAGCCCACCACCAATGCTTAGGAGAGGATTCCAAGGCATGACATCACGCTTTCCCTAGCCAATAAGTTGTTAACAAAAAATCAAAAATAAATAAATAAATAAATGCTTTAACATTACAATTACAATGGTTTGAAAAAAAAATCACAACAAAAATAATACACCAACGTCATATATAAATGTCCCCAAAAAAACATAGAAAACATTATAAACTTAAATTTATATTTTAGTATTATTTAATTTAATTATAATTATCATCCATTTAATTGGATAATATAATGAACTTTTTATTTCATAGACATAATTTTATGTATTCAGCAAGGGCTTTGTTGTACAATGGCTTCAATAAGATGATATATCATTTACTTCACAAGAAGACGATTTGTTAAATCTTTCTAACTGCAGGATCCAGTTAAAAACAAATACTAGTAATATGATGAACACGGTCTCTAAACACACAACTTATTTTTCTAGCTTAAATTAATTTGATAAAGACAAAAGCAATAGTATATATTGGTTTTTCTCAATTATGATATACTTAGGTAGTAACATGGAAATATTTGAAATTGAAAAAAAAACCGTGTATTAATTGTTGGTTGTAAGTAGTGTTATTTTTATTGGGAATGGTATTAAATCATATAAAACATAAAATCTAATAAGCATTATTTTTGCAATTCATAGAGTTTTTACTAAAACTAATTATATAAAACATACCTTCTATTTCATATATAAAACATAATTCATATTTCATTTAGGACTTCAACAATCACTTTATATAAACATAATTCATATTTCATTTTATATAAAACTAAATTGCAAACATACAAAAATTAGGTTTTACCATAATTAAATTTCAAACCATATTTGAGTATTTTATTGTCCGGCCCCTTTATGACGAGCCATATTTGAGTATTTTATTTTCGGGCCACTTTATGGATTTCTTTGAGGAAATCAATCTTATAAATATATATGGGCCACATATCGAAAGAACAATTCCAGGACAAGATTGTGGATGAGGGGACATTTAATCTCCCCAATTTAATGATTGCGGGAGATCTTAACTTCACTTGGTTAGCTTGTGAGATTTGGGGGTGGATATTTTTAGTGCATATTTTGAGGAATTTTTTGGCAGGGCTGAATTAGTGGATGTGGAGCTTGTTTCTATATGTCTTACTTGGCGCAATGGAAGGGTAGGGGAGGGGGTGGCAAAAAGGTTGGTCATATTTTTCTTAAGTGTATCTTTGATAGAAAAATTGGATAAATATAGATCTTGGGTAGATCTGAACAGATTCTGGGATCATTATCCGATTTTTTGTGAATTTGTGCTTGGAGAGGAGAGGCCAAATAGACCCTTTAACTTTAACCATGAGTGGTTACGGGTGGCGAGATTCAAGGATCTGGTGAGCAGGGTGTGGGAAAACTTAGAATATCCGATTGGTTTATCTCCGATGGATCTTTTAACTTTGAAATTAGGTAAGCTAAAGTTTGCGGTCATTGGATGGGATAAGAAGAGATTTGAATTGGACAAGAAGGCAATAAAATCCATTGAGGCACAGATGCGTAATATCAATGCATCTTCAATTACAGGGAATATGGAACAGTCTGATATGGATTTGTTCTTGAAGCTAGAATAAGAAAAAATACAAATACTCAAGGTATGATTTGAGAAGGCCCAACTGGAGAGCCGTATAACTTGGTTAGAGCGGGCAATAAGAATACCAAATTCTTTCACAATTTCATAGAACATCTCAAAAACATTAATTCTATTTGGGATCTGAAGAACAAAGAAGGTATGCTAGTAAAGGAGGAAGAGGAAATTTCTCAGGTGGCTCACTCACATTCTAAGTCCTATTTTAGTGCAGATGGAAATTTCTCTATCAGTGATCAGTTAAAAGTTATAAAGGAATATCCTAGACTATTTTTTGAAGAGAAAGGGGATGAGATTTTTAAGACTGTACCTTTGCTTGAATTAAAAGAGGTTATAATGGCCTCGGCTAGATCAAAAATTCCGGGCCCGGATGGGTGGACAATGGAACTGTTCCTAGATTGTTTTTAAGTGGTGGGTGCAGACCTGTTGAGTGCAGTGGAAGAGTCTAGAACCAGTGGTTAGATCTCTGGTGCCATAAACTCCACCTTCATGGCATTAATTCCCAAAAAATATGCTACAGACGACCTAGAGGATCTTCGCCCAATTTCTCTTTGCAATTTTGTTTATAAAATCATATTGAAGATAATAGCAAACAAAATTAAACATGTCCTATCCATAGGTCTCTCTGCGGAACAATTTGGTTCTTAGAAAAAAGACAGATACTAGAAGCCATTGGGGTGGCTCAAGAAGTCTTTCACAGTGTCAAGACTCGATGCTTGTGCACTTCAAATGGATTTAAATAAGGCTTATGACATAGTTTCGTGGGGATTTTTAAAACTCATTTTAATTCAAATTGGGATTCCATTTAGGTTTATGAAATGGATTATGGGTTTTGTGACCTAGGCGTCATTTGCAGTTCTAGTGAATGGATTCCCTACATATTTATTTTCTGTTGAAAGAGGGATTAGAAAAGGGTTCCCTCTCTCCCCGCTCCTCTTCATCTTGGTGATTGAAGGTCTAAGTCGGCTGATATTGAAAGCTAAGGCTGATGGAAAAGTTAATGGTATAAACATGAGTGGTGACCTAACTATTACGCATGTACTATTCCTAGACGATATTATGATTCTTGGCTCGGGATAATTTTTTGAATGGCGAGTTTATTTTGATATTATAAAGGAATTTTGTAAGGTATCTTTCCTTACTATCAATTTCAAAAAATATTTGTTATTGGTAAATGAGGCCTCTGAATCAATTATGGTTGAAATTAAGTATATGTTCCATGTTTAATCTTATTCCTTTTATGTGGGAACTCAGTACATGGGATATTACATAAAACTAAATGGATACAAAGCTAGTGATTGGTTGTGGTTACTTCAAAGATTTGAGAGAAGGATCAAACATTGGTGATGGCGTTGGTTATCCCTGGGGGGGAGACCGATCTTGTCCATATTTGTGCTAGTCAACCTGGCTGTATATTGGTTCTCATTGTGCAGAGTTCCTAAATTCATCATTAATGAGATCCAGAAGAAAATTATGGCTTTCATTTGGTCTGGAAATCTTGAAAAGTCAAGGTATAACTTAGTGTGATGGGATATTATTGCTAGACTTGTGGCAAAAGGGGGTTGGGGTATAAAAAACATGCATTTGTTCACGTTGGCCTTAAGGGAGAAAAGGCTCTGGTTAGTTTTCTTTGGAAACAGTTTGTGGTCAAGTGCCATAAAGGAAAAATAATTTAGATCACTTTCAAAAGTTCTGTGGGTTCGAAGCTTTAAGAAACCTTATCGTGGAATTTCAAATATCTGGGCAGGTCTCTTAGGGGCGTTTAAGATATTTGGATCCTAGCTGGCTTGGGAATCTTGTGATAGGCAGGCTATCAGGGTGGGGGAGGACCCTATCATTGGTGGTCCCTTACGGTATCGGTTATCATTGGATCTTATTTTTCATTTGCACGGGAAGGGATATTATTCACTATACCATATCTCTTTGCCACCCATCAGTCAAACATCTTCTCAGGTTTGGATTACCACTGCACAACTGGCTTTATATGGCTCGATGGGGGCTGAATGGGTCGAATACATCCGTGGCTTATAGCTAGGATCTATCAAGTTGGAAGGTGTTTCTGATAGTTTAAAATGGACATTCAACAAGGGGTCGGGAGATATCATTGCAAAAATGGCTTACCAATAACTTACAGATGAAATATATGTGACTCATCAATGGTGGCATTCTATCTGGTCATGGAAGGCATTGCCTCGTGTTATTATTTTTTGCTGGTTAGAGCTGGAAAGCCAAATCTTAACCTAGGATAATATAGTAAAAAGAGGTATGATCGACCCAAATTTTTGCCCACTGTGTGGTCTGGATGAAGAAAATATTTTCCATCTGTTTGTTTCTTGCAACTTTTCTCAATCGGCTTGGCATGTTATTAGTGGTATGTTAAAAAACAATACAACTTGGAACAATGATACCTTAGTGGACTATTTGATTGAATGGAAACAAAACAACCCTTATTGGCTTTCAATGCCTTTTTTCATCTTGTGGGAAATTTGGAAAAGTAGAAACAATTTGATTTTTGAGGGATCTCTACCAAATGTTTTTGCTATAGGCATGAAAGGTCTGAATGCATTTATTGAATATGGCTTGGTGCAACCCACTAGATGCAACATTTTGAAAAATCATTGGGTACTCGAAGAGATGGCCCCTGCACATATATTGATGGGTATTTTTTATGGGGCTTCCCACTTGGAGTCCAGACTTTGTGGGGTTGGTGTGATCCTTTAGATGGATGAATTTATCTTCTATAAATTATGGATGAATTGTAACCCTAGTACAAATACCAAGGGGGGGCTCCTATCCCTTTGGGTCCTTCTACAGTTCACACGTAGCCTTGACTTAGATGGGATCCATATCTATGGAGATTCTAGAGTCATCATCAACTGGGCCAAGGGAATCTAGAGGATTAATCTACTTCATCTTGATCCATGGATGAAAAGAATCCGGAATTTGCTTTGTGGGTTCAATAACATATCCTTCCCTCACATTTTCAGGGAACAGAACCTCCAGGCAGACTTGTTATCAAAACGGGCTCTCAGTGCTGTTGATGGTTTCATTTTTTTCGAGTTCTGGTCGGCGGGATCTACGGTCTCGAATGGTGGCCTCTAGCCTATATTTGTCTGAGGGTTGGTTTATTTTGGTACTTTTTTGTGGTTGGGTTTTTTTTTGCAACTTACTACTCTTGTTCTTGAGGTTGTGTTGGTTCATGGGCTACCTCTTTTGACAATTTCTTTGTTTATCTTCAATTTTTGGTTCATGAGCTACTTCACTGATAAGTTTTTAAATGGTATACAATTACTTTGATCTTAAGAACAAGATTTAGTTGTTTTTATATTTTATACTAATAAATTAAAATATTATTTTAAAGAAGGTAAAATTTAGTGATTGATTTGCAAATCATAATATTAATTTTCTTGAGCAAACAAAAAATACAAAATACAATTTTTCTTTTTAAATAATTAAAAAAAATATTTATTAAACGAATGAATATTTTTTATTATTTAATTAACAATATTAAAATTTGAAACAAAAAATATGCTAAATACACAACTATCAATCATTTTTTCGTATTTTTACTCATTTATATTTTCATTTATTTTTTCTAGCTCTTTTGGTATATACACGATAATTCTAATTCACTTTTAAATAAATAGAAACTTTTAAAATGGAAAATAATTTCTACTAATGCATATCTCATAGTATTTTTTTCATTTTAAGTAAATCAATTTAATTTACTATAATATTACCTTTTATTATAATTTACTATGCATATAAATGATTATTTATCTTTTATGATTTTAATATGTATAATATTGAAGTTTGTATGGAAAATTAAAAAATATAATTGTATTAATAATAAAAATATTATCAATATTAAGAATAAATTTGATATTTTTAACTACATAACATTAGAAATAAATTTTAAGACTATCTTAACTTATGTTTTATCTTTGAATTGTTTTACAATTTAACTATCCCTAAACTAAGCAGCAAGGATTAACTAGCTTCAGCTCTGCACTTCTTACATTGCAAAGAGCATACATACACTAGTTTTTATAACAGTTCATGTGTGAATGAATGATAGGGTGCTATAGTCTTATTCATGGATAGGTTATGTCATTTCTGGCTTGCAATTCTAAGGGGTTTTCGAATGGAGCTCAACGCAAGCCCTCGTAATCTGGAACCCTTCGCTCTGTGGTCTATCCATCTACCAATACACTTTGTTGTCCTAGCATGGACTCCTTACTCTCACTGCGGACATAGTACCAACCATGGAAAAAAAGTGGGAACAGGGTTTTTTTTTTTTTTTTTCAATTTTAGGGTACTGCGATACTAGTTTTTNACTGGTTTCCTCCTTTCTTGTCACTGTGGTTGCTTTGGCGACCGTTTTGTTTTTTTTAACCCATTCCGTTGTGCTCACAGTTTGGCAGAGATCTCAGTCTTTGCTTGAGTGTCATCTTGATGGCGTTTATTGGATTATGGGTTATGTCGCTAGGGTTTTTGCTTCTGTCACCTCGGTGAATACGGTTTTCCCGGTTGTTTGGTCGTTGACCTTATGATGGGTTTCCTAGGGTTTTGTTGTGGTTTGGATTTTGGGGTGGGAGGTTTTTTTACTTTTGGGGTTTTATTTTGCTTTTCTTCTCAGTTATCCTATCCTTTTGTTTTCTTTCCAGTCTAGCATGGGTATGTGTAGCAGTTCTCTGGTTTGGTTTCGGGGTTTGGATTTGCTATTTGGTTTATGGTTTCTAGGTTTTCCCCTTATCATTGTGAGCATTTCAATCCTCGGGGTGTTGAAACTTCTCGGTTTCTTTTCACTATTTTTTTGTACTGGGTGGACCTCATGTGAGTCTATTCTGACTGTCGGCATATTGGTTGGTCTCTAATGTTGGTAGCTTTGGTTCCTGATAAGGTCTTAGGATCTATTGGGAACTCTTCCTCACATTTTAAGGCTCAGAGGAAGACTAAGGCCACTAAGGAACTGGTTACTAAATGCAGTTTTGTGCTAGGTCGGGACGTCTATATGGACAAAGTGGAGGTACTGTGCAGTCGCGTACTGGTTGGTCGGTTGGAATATTGTAAGAACCGAAAGAAGTGTGGGTGGTCTGGCATACCCAGCACTCGAAACCACTCCTAGATTATGTCCCGATTGTTAGCAAACTATCGAATGGTTGGTTTTTCTTTCTCTTCCTTGATGGAAAGGATGCCACCCTGATACTTAACTCTCTTTGGCCTATGTGTAACAAATCCCTAGTCCTTAGTCGATGGCACTCAGGATTCGACCCTGTTTGAGAAAGGGTGGTTATTAGACACCTTTGGGTATTTCTCCATGCCTTAACCCTTACTCTCTAGAGTAAATATCTCCTCGTGTGCATTCCAAACACATTGGTTCGTTTTGTGGACGCGGAGGATAATTTTCACCATACCTTCGATTAACGTTCGATGAGGGTATTGGTTGAAATGGATATTACTGCAGGGTTGCCGCCTGATATTGATATTATTTGCAATGACCTTGTTCATGTTTAGAGAATGGATTATCTTAACGTGCATTTTCGTTGTCACTTATGTCATGAGACTAGACATCTTAGGCACAACTGTCCCTTGTTGTTACATGGGTCTCCTCGGTCGTGGGAAGGTGTGGTCACGATCGGAATGCAACAGGATTCTCACGATCACTCTATTCATGTTCTGGAGGCTCCCTCCTCACCCCTACCAGAAGGTATGTATAGCTATGTTTCCCCTTCAAATTGTGAAGATATTACTAAATGTGAGTTAGATTATATTGTTGATATTAAAAAGATTGAAAGTAGTAGTCGTCTAGTGGATCCTTTTCCCGTGGTTGATGACCCTAGTTTGGGACCTGTTAAATCGGGAGGGGATGATTAGACTCTTTTTAGGGTTTTGAGTGTCTTGCTAATTGGGGATAGTGTGGGTATTGCTTTGACTACTCCTCCATTGGCCCAAACTATGATTATTCCCTCATTCTTCACTAAGGTTGATTTTCCTCCCCTTGATGGGGCTCCTTCCTTACCTTTGTTTGAAGATTTCCACCCACCTGATAGTCCCTGTGAAGAGTCCTCTTTCGACTCATCTCTTCTAAAATCACTCTCTATCTTCTCTGACAAATCCCCCATCACATCATCCACCTTACCTCTTGACTCGATCAGACATGAAAATGTGACCATTCAAAGATCCATGAGAGCTAAGCCTGTAAAGTCTCTAGGGAACCCTAGGGACCACATTGCATTCCCTTATCTACTAGAATAAAATATTTGGTTAGATCTTGTCATTCTCGCAGCTAACTTTCCTCCCTTGGGGTACTCAGAGCAGAGTTATCCCCCATCTTGGGTTCTTAATGAAACTTATCTCTCTTAGCGTTCGTGGTTTCGGAGGACTTACCAAGATTAAATCCCTCAACTCCTTACTCTCTGATATCAAGCTTGATACGATCTTCTTCCAGGAAACTATGTGTGATCATACTCAGGCCCTTATTTCTTTTGCAAAAATCAGGCTTGGATGGAAATTTTGTGCCACCGACTCTCTTGGCCTCTTGGGGGTTCTTATCACGGGATGGGACCTACTGTAGTGCGATATAAAGCTTTTGTCTCTTGAACATGTATTTTGTAAATGTCGTATTGAGGAATCATCCCATGGAACTTTCTTGCCTCAATTGTTACAGTCCCCATCATAATAAGACTTTATTTTTGGATGTTGCTATGAATGAGGGTATATTTAATCATCCAAATTTGATTATTGCTGGAGATCTTAAATTTACTCTCTCTGATGCAGAGACTTGGGGCCAGAAATCCCTTATTGATCCACTAAGATCTTATTTTTCTCAGTTGTTGGAACAAACCAATATGGTTGACTTAGCTTCATCCTGTGTTGGTCCAACTTGCAGAAATGGTAGATCCGGGGCTGAGGAAACAAGTAAGATTCTTGACAGGTACCTTGTATCAGATTCATTGGTGCCTCTTTTATGTCGGTACCGGAATTGGGTTCACCCTTCGATGATCTCTAATCACTTTCCAGTGTGTATGGAATGGGACGATTCTGATTATAAGAGGAACTAACCCTTTAATTTCAAGAGGGCATGGTTATTGGTGGAATATTTCTCCCAACTGGTTAACTCTTCCTGGACCACTGAGATGTCTCATTCGGATGGTGATGCTATGACTAGTCTGGTTTTGAAATTGAAAAGACTCAAAGGTGAAGTGAAAAATTGGGAAAAGAGACAATTATTGAAACTACAGAAGGTGATAGCAAAACTAGGTTTAGAATTACAACATATCTACTCTTTATTTCCCTCAAGTATCCTCTCAGGTACTGAAGCACAATATGGGTTTCTATTAAGTGTCAAAAAGAAAATATTTTGGCTCATGAGGTACTTACGTGGAGACTAAAGAGTCGGGCTCTTTGGATAGAACATGGTGATGCTAACACTAAATTTTTCCATAGGTTTTCCTCAGCATAATGAAACCATAACACTATTTGGGAACTTTCTAATAGTGTTGGAAACCTTGTCAGCAATTTGGATCAGCTCAAGCTCTTGGGGGAAGAAAATTTCCCCTCTATTTATATGGATGATGGTAAAGCTCTCATATCTGATAAATTACAGGTTATGGTTGCTGAGGTTACGATGAAGAAAATTGAATCTACTCTTAAGAGTTTCAAGAAGGATAGGACTCCTGGGCCAGATGGTTGGTTGGTTGAATTCTTTATATTTTTCTTTGTTCTCGTTAAACATGATTTGTTGAACACCGTTGAGCAATCACGAACATAAGGAAAGTTTGGGAGAGCATTAAACTCTACTTTTCTGATCCTCATTCCCAAATGTGATAAACCTAAAACATTTGCATATTTCTGCCCCATTTCTTTCTACAATCTGATTTATAAACTCATTTCAAAAATCATCTCCAACCGACTAAAGCTTATACTTGCAAGGGTCATATCTATTGAGCAGTTCTGCTTTCTGAAGAACAGGAAAATTCAGGAACCTATTGGAATTACTCAAGAAATTCTACATACCATTAAAACAAAAAAACCAGAAGCTCTAGTCCTAAAGCTTGACCTTATTAAAGATTTTGATAGAGTTAACTGGACTTTCCTACGCCTTATACTCCTTTAGACTGGTTTTCCTTTGGAGGCAGTAAACTAGATTATGGGATGTGTATCTTCAACAATTTTTTTGGTTCTAATTAATGGCTCACCTTCTGGGATTTTTAATGATACAAGGGGCAATAGACAGGGGTGTTCCTTGTCACCTATCCTCTTTCTATTGGTGATTGAAGGACTTAGTTGACTCATTCGGAAAGCTAAGAGTGCTGAAAAAATTCATGGGATTAGACTTTAGTATATCCTTTCCTTAACCCACTTACTCTTTGTGGACGATGTACTATTTGGTAGTGGAACCCTGGAGGAATGGAAAGCATATAAAGATCTATTGGATCTCTTTTTCTCGGAGTTGGGGATGAGCACAAGCTTGGATAAATCCTCCTTTCTTAGTAATATTTTGACTAATGAAGTTAGTAACAACATCAATGCTATTCTTCCATATAAGATGGATCTAATAGACTCGAGCTTCAAATATTTGGGTCTCAGGCTTAAACCCTTGGGGTATGGATTAAAGGACTGGAGATGGATTATAAAAAAATTTGAGAATAAGCTCGGCCATTGGACTCACAAGTTCTTGTTATTAGGTGGCAGACTAATTCTAATAATATTTGTCTTACCAGGGATCCCGATATATTGGTTCTCCCTTGCAAGGCTTCCAAGATCCATCTTGAATAAACTAAGGAAATGTATCTTTCCATTCCTTTGGGGTGGTACTGTAAACAAGCGCAAGTTTCATTTAGTGGATTGGAAAATGCTCTCAATACCTTTCTCCCTTGGGGTATGGAATATTAAAAATTTGGAATGGTTTAGCATCTCACTCATAATCAAGAGTTTGTGGATTGTTCTCAGGACTAAGGGTCTTTGGAATCAAGTGATTCAGGTCAAATATATTAAAGGTTTATCAATTGATTGTTGGCTCTGTCAGAATTTATTCTTTGTACATAATACATCACATCTTTGGAATGGATTCCTTCGGGTTCTCCCATGGATTAGTAGTATGTTGGGTTTGAGAGCTAACGATGGTGACTATATCAAGTTGTGCATTGATCCTATTGTTGGTTTGAAATCTAATTTTATTCTATCCAATGATATTCGTGCTTATCTAAATGACTATGGCATATACAACCTCAATGAGGAACGCAACCGTGGTGATCTATCCAATTCCTCTTCCTACTGGTTGACTGCGGAGGACCTGTATCTTTGAGGGGATTGGAAGGAGGAATGGTCAAGTTATATCAACGGTCAATCTCATGGGGGCATCGGACTCAATACAAAAAAGGATTGTATTCTCTAGATGCATAATACAAAAATGGTGAAGCTACAACACATTTGGCTTACGATGTTATTGCTAATAAGTTCTCGGTGAAATTATTTGGTTGGAATTACAAGCAGCTTTGGCATTGGCATTTTCCACTAAAACTAAAATGCTTCAGCTGGTTATGTGCTAAAAACCGCATCATTTCTTGGGATAATTTTACAAGTCGAGGTTGGATTGGTCCAAATCATTGTTGTTTATGCAAAGATGATAACGAATCAATGAATCATTTATTTGTTGCTTGCTCCTTTTCTGAGGTAGTGAGGGATTCCCTAGCCTTTAGTTACAGGCTGGTTCTTAGTTGGAAGAATCCTTCCTTTTTAGAAAATATAAATCGTTGGACTGTGAAAGTTCATAGCCTGATTTACTTTCCTTTTTTTTACATCTGGAGTATTTGGAACTCTCACAATCATTTCATTTTTGAAGGTCAAGAACCGAGGGTGCGATGTGTTTGTCACATGATCTTGGATCTCGTAAATACTTTTCCTGTTGTGGGGGAAAAAATGTTCTTCATGATATTGGATCAAATCCTGTTGTTACTTATCCTTTGGGATTCTTTGATGGTGCAACTTCAAATATCGAGGGTGTAGGTTTACTCTTCATATTAGTTCCTCTCATTTTTTTCTTGTCAAGTTTGGTTGTGGTGTCAGTACCAATACCAAGGCAGAACTGATGGCTCTTTGGTCTCTTTTGGTTTTTGCAGTTACTATAGGCCTTCCTACTCTCTCCGTCTTTGGGGACTCCCAAGTCATCATTAATTAGGAAAACTCGGTGGCATGTATAGATGTTGTCAACCTGGAACACTAGTGTGATCGCATTACTGATGTCAAGGCTTCCTTCCTCTCTATAATCTTTCAACACATTTATAGGGAGCACAATATGAGTGCTAATGGTTTATCCAATGAAGCACTTATTCTTGATATGGGAAACCTCTCTCATTGAGATGTTGGAAGGAGAGGCTATTGGAAGTGGAACCATACTATTCTATAAAGGGATGTTTTTTCAACATACTTGCAGTGGCTTTCTCATCTTTCCTAGGAAAGATTCAAGATTTTATTTTAAGCCTTTGATTCGATCTGTCACTACTACTTTGATGAGCTGCTTTCATGGCATTTAAAATGCCTTAGTATGGGGGTATTTTCTCTTTACGCCACATGTCCTTCCTTGGGATATGCCTTCAGCGCTCCTTATGTGCTTCCTATGGAAGGTGTGGAACGGTTTAGTGAGAGATTTTTGGAATGTGTGCTGGATTGATGCTTCTTCTGCACACCTTTTGTGTATGGGCTACATGATACTTGTGATATGGACTGGGTTCTTTGTATTGACGGATGTTTATGATACACAATATCATAGATATGTAATTTTTACCTTTGATTCTTAGGAATATCAAGGAACTGCACTTTTTCTTCTTGAAAAAAAAACTCCTGTTAAATTATTAAATTAATTATACAATACAAATTTTGAAACAACTATGAAAGGAATAAATTACTTGAATTTAATTATTACTAAATTTATTGATTGTTGGTCTTATTTAATGCCATTGAGTGGTTATTAATGTTATTTTGTAAGTACGAAATGGTTAAGTTTTGTAATTAATGCTATAATCAACTAACACTCAGAGTGTCATCAGATTTGTAATTGATGTTATAATTATTAAATGATGAGGGCGTGATAACTAAGTGCTTTGCAATTAATGTTATAGTTATGATATTTTTGAGTTTTAATTAAATGAATTATGTAAAATATTTTTTTCCACATAAAAAATGCATAATCTTTATATTAAAATTAAGATTACATTTTTCATACGTTTTTATGATAAATTCATGTGCATATCCAAGATTGGATTCTAGCCTAATAAAGTATTTTGAATTGCTTCTTGTTATAGCATGATTTGCCACACCTAATACATCATGCTTTGATGGCCTATCCCTGTCCCTATGTAGACTCTTTTTACCCCTTTTTGCTCACTATGACCCTAATGCTCTAGTGGAACCCCTTAAAAGACATTTTTGTATGTATACACGGATCACAAGTCTACAACCCGCATATACGAAGCTTGCACCACTGTTACCCGTGTACATCGAGAAATGTGTTAAAAAACAAACAAAAATGTTTGAGTTTTTCGCCATCAACTAACAAATGACTTGTCCCTTTTCTTTCCATATGTCGGGAAACACTCCACTTCAACTCTTCACTTCCTATTGAAGGGATATATATTGAGCTACTATGAAGCATTAGAGGAGGATAATTTTGGAGAGAAAAGATACTATAGTGGTATTGAACCCCATTCTTATGCACTTGAGTATGCATCCCTTTGTCCTTAAAGCAACCATTATTGTTATTTCTCAAGCTTGCCTTGCTCTTTGTGAGCTTGCCCTTGTATGGAGGATTGAAGTGGTGGAGGGACTCAATTTCTCAATTTTGACAAGGTGCCGACAGAGTTTGTCATCTTTATCTCTGTTCATTTTAATAGAAAATGCATTTCGCATCCATTGCAGTGTAATTATTAATATTTTTTTCCATGGATGTAATTACTTTGGTTATGTATTGGAATATAACTTGCTAGATTAGATTCTAACGCTTTACATATATCATGCTCGTATATGTTGTTGTTTTTTAGGACAATGTGTAGGTACAAGTTTGATTGAAAGCTCAACGAGGATCTACTTCGAGCATCCGGAATTAGGTACGCCTCTTGCCGCTTAGCATTAGTTTCGTTTGTATATTTAGCATGCCTGGAAATGGGTTTATTTATGGTTTCATCTTGTCTATTGTGGTCCACCCCAAGCCATTGAATATCTTCTCCATAATAGAATTGGAGACTCGACTGGGGATTTCCTTTTTGTTGGGGTTTGGGTGCATGATTGGCTTGATTTTCTCTCTACTTCTCTGTGTTTCAGTGTCCCGTTTAGTAGTTGGTTGAGTTATTGGAAATCCCTTAAAGTAATTTGAGTCTTAGCTTATTTTTTTACCACCTCTTCCTTTGTATATGCAGGTCATAGAACTTACAATCACATATATACATGGGATGCAGTGTATACAGTCGTGTGCATACATTGTCTTCCTTGAAAAGTTGCATACATCTCTCCTTTTGCTTGATATCTTGATGTGTGGAGGTTCTGGGTGGGTTGTGGATACTGTTGAGTCTTCCTCAGTGTCTATATCTCCTGTTGATTGCTTTTGTTCTGATCGAAGACGCATTTTATTTCTTTTCTTTGAAATGTATTATTTCCATTTATCTCCTTTTTGTTTTAGTATTAGTGCATTGGCCTTCTTGGTCTCAGTGTCTTGCTTGGCTTGTTTGCTACTTGCTGGGAGGTCTGGGAATTTGTAGGGTCTTCTTACTGCATTTTCATTGCATTTACAGTGAAAATACAAAAATATTTTGTCTTTGAATGTTTATTGCATTGTGCATATGCATTGATTTGGTACTTGCATTAGGTTTTCTTAGATGGAATTAGTGACCCGAATTTTATATAGGAATGATTGCATGGGAATTTAAAATGAAATTTTTTCATTGCTTGTAGTGGCGTAGTGAATTTTCATGATTAAAAACAAGTTGCACTTGGAATTGTTTATTAGGTGTGCATATTTACTTCATTGATGAGTCGTAACATCACTAGTTGCACGTTCATTATCCTTGATTAATCACAACCATTAAAATTAACCCTTAAATTAAAATTGATTACACATTTTTATTTGATAGAGGTGCACCAACAAGCTTAGAATTATAGAGTCTTGGAATAGGGTGTCATGAGTAAATCTTTCCAAGACTATGAAACAAAAAAACTAGGTGTCTGTCCACATGAGAAGTGAAATCCTTGGTATAATTAGTGTTCTCAGGAGGCTCCTCTTACACAGGAGTTAAACATGAGGAAACACACACGTTTGTGGTGGGGATAGCCCCTTATCACTTTGTGTTGAGTGTCGGATATATTTCCAAGATCTTATTCGTATATGGGGACTTTTGAGGTACCTTTGGTGCTTTTGATCTTCGGGAGTTTTTACCCTTCCCATACAGTACATCCCGTCTGTGACTTCCTTCTTGAGCATTGGTTATATTGGGGTGACCTTAGTTTCCTTACCTAGGTATTGCAGGGGGTACTTGTAGAGGTTTTTATGCGAGTGTCCTAGCCCAGTAGGGGTCAGAAAACATCGTTGCTATGTGTGTTGAAGCTGAGGGCTACTATAATTGGTTACACACCTCCGCTTGTAGTGTATGGGAGTCTCAGGCCTCTGTTAGGAAATACATACATTCTGCATTCATGAGCTCACTTATCCTCCCTCTTTGCTTGTTTGCATCTAACCTAGTTTTCTTAAGGGTGTGCTCTTTGTGCGCTAGTTGGATTTATGGATTGTAATTAGTTGAGTCTTTGTTATTTTGAGTCATTGTGGATCGAGTTTCGACACCTTTCCAATATCGATGCTCAGCAGGATTGTCTCCTTGGAACCCTTCTCCTCCTCCTCGAAAGAGGACTAGTTGTTCTAGGAAACCTTTAGTGCACTTTGATTCACATATAGTTCTCGTTATGAGTACTACATACGAGAACCCAGAGTTCCCTTCGTCTTTGTCATCTGGAATGGGGGGAAGAACCATATAGATATCCGAAACTCCAGTTTACGGTGACCCTTCGGGCTTCAGTACTTCCCATACTACACAACCTCGACTATCATATTTTCCAGTTGCCCAAGTAGGTTCACCTTGGAGAGGTCGAGTGTTGAGACTCAACCTAATCCCTCTAGCACAGGTCCATTTACATTCAGCATGCTAGATTTCACTACTTATATCCCATCATTCTCCATCGGTCTTAGTGCAAACCCTGGTGTTGGACTTGTGGGCTTCACAACTCCTTTTCTTTCTCATAGGTTTGGGAGTGGTCATATTGCACCTTCTACTCCATTTGTGGAGGTATTTTCGCTCCCTTCATCCAATATTGACACTAGGGTTCACTCTCTCAGGGGTGATGGTGGATGTATGAATGTTGGGGCCACCTCTTACATTCCATCCTAGGTCCCATCGTCCACCACACCGGTTCCTTCAAATTCCTTTCTCATGTCGCACCCTCCTTATGTCCCACACGATCCCTTGGGAAGTAGTGCTCCATATAACTAGACTGTCCCCTCATCAGTCGGTATTGTTGTATCAGAGGTTATATACCTCCTTATGTGTCTGGGGGGAAACCGACCTATCAATCTTATAACTATGGTTATACGGTGCCTCCTTCTCAAGGAATACCTAATCATCAAATCCTCGTGCAGCCTTATATGGGGCATATGGGAGGTGGTCAATATACGACTAGTCGAGGCTACGACTTGTATCACAATTAGACATATATGAACCAACCTCTTCAGGGGGCATAGAATCCTATGACACAACCTAGACTCCCCTTTTTGGTTACGTTAAACCTACCCGACCTTTCATATATAAAACATAATTTATAATTCATTTACAACTTCAACCATCACTCAGTATAAACAAAAATTAAGTTATTATCGTAAGTAAATTTCAAACATATAAAAATTAGGTTATTATCATAACTAAATTTCAAACAAAACTTCATTGATAAGTTTTTAAAACCAGATTTAGTTGTTTTTATATTTTATACTAGATTATTTTAAAGAATCATTTAGCTTCTTTAGCGATTGTTTTCAAATCATAATATTAATTTATTTGAGCAAACAAAAAATACATAATAATAAAAATATATTTTTTCAAATAATTTTAAAAATTATAATATTTTATTAAAAAAAATTATTATTTAATTAATAAAATTAAATTTTTAATCAAAAATATGCTATCTACCCAACTAGCAATCTTTTTTTTGTATTTGTATTTTTACTCATTTATGTTTTCGTTTATTTTTTCTAGCTCTTTTGGTATGTATATGATAATTTTAATTCACTTTTAAATAAATAGAAACTTTTAAAATGGAAAATGAATAATTTGGACTAATGCATATCTCATGGTAATTATTTTTTCATTTTTAGTTACCTTAGTCAAATCAATTTAATTTACTATAATTTTACCTTTTATTCAAATGCTATGCACATAAAAGATGCTTTATCTTTTAAGATTTTAATATGTATAATTTTGAAGTTTATATGACAAATTAAAATATATATTTTTATTAATAATAAAAATACTATCAATATTAAGAATAAATTTGATATTTTCAACTATATAGCATACTGAATAAATTATAAGTGTAATACCTTGTCGTTACTTTTGATATTTTATTGTTATTTACTTTAATGAAACAAGTAAACTAAATTTCATATGAATATAATTGAAAATTGAGAGTTTTAACATCTATACAATTATTTGATAGAAACTTGGGTTTAAGAATAGTTATCAAAACATCAACGAAGACAAGTGGCCAGTGCTAGGGGAGTTAGTTATTTGCTTTAAATTTCCTAGGAAAGGGAAGATGCATGCAGAGTATGAATTATAAGAAAAGAGAAATAAAGTAGAGAGCTTCCAGTGATCACAAGAGGTGAAGGCTCTATGGAATATATCCATGAAATAACACGGAGCTGCTAAAGAGAATCTTGAAGATGTTAGGCTCTGTACTAGAACTGTTAGTGAGCATAAGATAACGTTGGCTTCTAGAATAACTTACTCTCCATAGTTACCGGTGGCAACTTGAAACTATAGGAGAACTATTTTAAACTTCAAGGTCTGGGAAAGGGGGTGGAACTAGACAAGCTTGCTTGCTATAAGTTCCAGTGGAAGGGTGGTGTGTGGCTATTAAGACTACAATTTTTGGATTATACAGATATGTATTCTAGAACTAATGTTGTTCTCAGTACAACCACTGTTATGTAAATAATTTATTACTGATGTTGTCTATAATTGAAATACAGTCATGGTTATCCAAGTATAGGGTTAACCTTTTCCCTATTATTGTTTGTATTACAGTTTCAGTCACATTTATATTACCATAGGGTTAATCTTTGTTTATATTTCATTTATAGTTATCATTATATTGTTGTAAAGCTAATGTTATTATGAATATAATTCATTTTTTAATATAGTCAATGTTAGGATACGAGGAACCCTCTCTTCTAATATTACAAATAAACACTTATTCAATAACAATAGTAGAAACTAATAAACTGTAATAACTCTTTTAAAAACTAAACATCCTTCATCAATACACTAATACATAATATCAAAATTGCGATAGTTTTTCATTGCTATTTCCATGTTTCGTCGTCTCAATTGCGACAATAACGACCGCGATGTTTCGTGGCACTTATTTCGTGGATATAACAACAAAATTTATAAGCCGTCGATATAGAGACGAAAACTGGCCACCACATGTCTTCTATACGATGGCATTGAAATTGATTTTTTTAATTCATTTTCTACATTTCTTCGCTCTATTGACAAAGTTGTCGTCCCTATAACGACGAAAATATGGCAAAAAACTTCTAGGAAAAAATTTGTTTCCACGCAAAACCATGGAACACTTTGACAAACGTTTCTCTCTCTATCGACAAATTCTGGAATTTGAACAGAAATTTCTTCCATGCAAAACCATGGAAAACCAATATCTATCGACGAAATCTACAAGTTGAACAGTAATCTTTCCATGAAACTTCGTCGCTATAGCAACGGTATTCATGGAAAGCCACCCGAGGTTTCAACAGTTTTGCAATACCCGCGACGAAAGTTCGTCGATATTGCGACGAAACCTGGAGGTTTCAAAAAAAAATTAAAAAACCATGGAAAGGCACCTTCCTTTCCACGGTTTTGGATCTTCAATAAGTGCTTGTGAAAAAATACATATTATATTTTAAAGACAAAGAAATGGATAAAATATAACACAGGAAAGGTGATTTATAGAAAACAAATATATCGAGAAAGTAAGATATGGGAAAAAACATATTGAAGTAAAAGGAAAAAAAATGGGAAGTTCAGGGGGGAGATCAAAAAGTGTTACTTGACTCTAAAAAATAAGACATAATGATTTAAAAAGTGCCCAAAAGAACCCAAAGTGGCCCTAAGCACCCTAATTATTGCCTCAAAAACTGTTTTCCCATTAGGATGCACAAATTCATAATAATTGGCTAAAATACATAATTAGACACTAAAGTGGCACCTCTTAGAGCGGATTCTATGACAAGGTAGGAGGGTACATCTATAAAAATACCATCGATAAAATATGTTGTAAGCACCACATGGATCATATAAACATTAATTAAATGATATTCTAGGCACCACTGAGAGTTGATTTCTATGATAAGGTAGGGGGGTACATCTATAAAAAGTACCATCGATAAAAGACGTAGGCACCACTAGGCTCGAATCAACTTATTGTGATCCGAAATTAGGTTAATCCCACAAGGGCTTGGAAGGATTCCCATAGAGCTTGGAAGAAGCCTGCAAAGGCTTGTAGATACCCGTAGAAGCTTAAAGAAGCCCACAATTTAGAAGTAAAGGAAGCCCATGGTCTGAAGATGAAGGGAACCCGAGATTTGAAGACTGAGAAAGCCCGCAGGTGTAAATGAAGCCAGAGAAGGTCAAGCCCACAATTTCTAGAAGAGATGAAAATGAAAAACTGATCCTTCTTATGCAACCACCTCAAGCATGGACAAAATCGATCAAAGTTAGTACCAAATATGCCTGAAAGAAAGAAAAAAAAGTCCCTTGAGCACATGATAGGAAATAGACATGTTAATCAACAAAAAATTGACAACTTATTTCTATTATTTTACTATGCATGATCTCATATAACAAAAAATTCATCATAGATCACCTTCTGGCATTGATCAGAAGAAGGTTGCACAGTTGAGCATGCAATTTGTGGTTTAGAAATCATATCATAATTGCCTTGGAGACACTCCTCGTGAAATATCATCACTTTCTCTACTACATGTGAAGAGCTACTAGTGATAATTCATCATACTACAAAAAACATAAGGTGCATTGAATTCGTCTTTATTGAAAAATAAATAAATAATAAAAAAATAACTCAACCCCTAAGGAAAAAGAGTAGTTATTCACCTGGAAAATTTGCGTAGGACCTTTGTAGTGCCAATTGGTGGTAAGTTGTTTTGATGTTGCTCATTATTGGAAGAGGTGAATATGAAAAGTTGATCCTTCTTATGCAACCACCTCAAGCATGGCCAAAATTTGTAAAGTTAGTATCAAATATGCCCATAAGATAAAAACAGTCCCCTAAGGACATGACGAGAAAGAGACATGTTAGTCAACAAAAAATTGACAACTTATTTCTATTCTATTACTATGAATGATCTCATGTAGCAAAAAATTAATCATAAATTACCTTTTGGCACTGAGAAGTAGGTTTCATAGTTGAGCATGCAATTTGTTGTTTAGAAACCATATCATAATTTTCTTGAAGACACTCCTCATGTAATAACATCACTTTATCTGCTACCTTTGAAGATCTAGAAATAGTGCAACCAATAACCAGTGTTAATAATTTAAAGTGACATTGAGCATATGATTTCTAGATCTGTGTATGTGTTTGTGTTTCCATGCCCTCATGTATCATACTTCTTGTACGTCCTTGAGTATGGCATGGAGGCAGTTCTGAAGGGGCGTGAACTTCAACAAAGAAAATAGGCATATTGATATGTTGAAATATTATTGAAATTAATAGTTTGTCATTTTGATTAAAATTACAATATTTCTCTTTACATGTCTGTGTAGCTGTGACAGTTGGTGTGTTAATTGTTTCTCTATTTGCTAATTCCTCTTGCGGTTCACCCTCCTGAGCTTCACGGTCTTCCATTGAAAGAAGAAAATTTATAACTATACGTCAAGAAATAAATATCTATAATCACAGTAGATATTTATATTTCCAAATCACACATACCAGAATGGCCACTCTTCTCCCCATTATCATGGGACATGCACACCCCAACATCAGCCGGTACGTGCCAAGTACCGCTGGATTCACTGCTACAGTTGCATTGTTGCTTAAAAGAAAACAAAAATATTTAGTTATGGGTGATATAATCAAAACTGAATAGGCTTTAATAGTATACTGCAATGATGTCCTTATTCATTTTATTTACCTGCATATGCATCATTGGGGAGATTGGAGTCTACCCCAATATTTTTCGATATTCAATGACACTTTTAAAACCATACTTGAAACCAAGCTTTAGGTCTTCCTCGATGGCAGCATCTTGGAATGTATTTCCCTGCAATGCATAAAACATATAAAATTTCCAGTCTCAAAAACAGATATTTGTTCGCTACTTTCAAATAAATATTCCCCACAGTTAATCATTTAATTCTTACAATTTGGGCTCTTAGTTTTCTATAGCCACCCTGGCCCAGTCTATGTTGCCCATGCTTTTCCACTCTAGCCTTGGTTGCTTTGGAGGTGTCCGGTAGCCTATATATGAAAATTCGAAAAAACGTTAGATATCAGAATTCTTGCTTAAAACAAAAAAGAAAAAAATAAATGAGCATATTTCACTAAAAAGATGATATGTGTTGTACCTTGCTTTTCCAGGTCATGGTTGTTTTCCTTCTCTTTTTAGAAATTTCTCCTTTGCATCCTCTATGAGTTCCTTCCACTCTTTCTCCAGAACCATGGGAGGGTGCTAATGCTTGAGGTCAAGTTGCAATTTATCCCTATGTTGGGCCCTGGTATATTTTAAATTCTCATCGGCTAACTTTGCAACCACTTTATTGTTGAATGTATTTCCAAACAAGTTTACCATGTGGTCTATCAAAACATCTTTCTTTGTGCTATCTTGGCTATTCCACCATGTATGAATGGTGGGTTCAAACAGCTCCAATGCTTTGTCATTCAAATTCCTGTAGAAAACATTATTTCCTGCAGAAATGTGTAATCCATTAATTTATAATAATTTCAGTGTATGTCCATTTCAATTTCATGATTAAAATGAATAAATTAATTAGTAAATACCTGCAATCTTTTGAATCTTGATCGAAACACAAGCGTCATCCACTAGAAAGGTGATATCTAGTGATCTGGTGCTTTTAACTCGTGCTACTCCAAGAAAAGTTTCCTAGTCATCTACAGTAGGTTCATCTCCGGAGTCATGTGGAGTCCTAGGCTCCGTCTCATCATGCTCCGGGATGTCATGTTGATCAAAATCAGTGCCCTCATCAATGGATTCGAGGCCAACTGGTGTAATGTCAAAAATCCTCATTGGTACATTGCTTTGTCGGTGCTGTTGCTGCATTGGAGCATCACTGTTACCTATTCCTGTCTCGACAGTTTCTCTAGTGACGAGTTGTAAAAACTCCTACAAATGAAAAACTTTACTTTATCAGATCACTTGGAAAAATAGAAAACATAATATTAGATATGAAATCATGCCATAGCTTAAAAAAAATATGTGAATATGTCACTTACCCCATAAGATTTTATTTGTTCTTTCAGCTCTTCAATCCTTGCCTTGATATCCTGTGTCATGGGCCTATGCAAGCTAAGGAAATCATATCTATGTTTGCCTTTTTCAGGGCCTTCTTTATAGTTTCCACAGGGTCCATGGAATAGTAAATTTCATCCTCAAGATCCTCATTACCCAGATCAAGTGCACTGGACTAAATTCATCAAACAATAAAATTAAGCAAAATAATTTTAACATCATTCAAACATTGTTATTGTAATAAAATTTAGTTACTATTAAGAACTAACACTTACTTGATGCAATGTTGTGGTCGTTGAATTCCCACGGGCACCCCGTACTGATCTACTTCTAGTGGGTGATTGTCCACAGTCACCCTGGACCATGGAAGTAGTAGGTGCCTTTCCATGGTCCCCACCCTGACACGATAAATCAATCAATAATTCACCATAAGCACAGAAAAATACGAATGTCAACAGTGGAAATCGAATGCTAATAGAAAAAATCGAAACATTTAGCTATTATATTTAACACTTAGCTGATGGGGCACAGTGTGACCTTCCACGGTCACCATGGACCGTGGAAGCGGTAGCTGCTTTTCCACCGGCACAACCCTGACACAATAAATCAATAAATAAATGTTATGAAATAATTGTAACATAATAAAAAATGAGATATTGCAATAATATTTATTTTTACCTCAGAAGTAGAGGACACGTGTTCTGTTCCATGACGAACATGGGCAAACCCCTGCCACATTGTAATAAGCATGTTGTCCCATGCAAATATTTTGGGGTTGGAGTTTCTAGTTATTGTAGTCATATTTAGTTGAGTCAATAATTGTAAAATCAACAAAAATGAGATATTGCAATAATATTTACTTTTACCTCCAATGGAGAAGATACATGTTCTGCTCCATGGTGATGAGAAAACCCCTGCCATAGTGTAATAAGCATGTTATCATATGGAAATATTCACAATAAGCACGAAAAAAGTGAATGGTAACAGTGGAAATTGAATGTTAACAGAAGAAATCTCAACATTTAGTTATTATATTTAACACTTACCTGATGGGGCATAGACTCGTGACCTTCCACGGTCACCCTAGACCATGGAAGTAGAAGACACACATTATGTTCCATAATGACCATGGGAAGGCCCCTGCCACAATGTAATAAGCATGTTGTCACATGGAAATCTTTAGGGGTTGGAGTTTCTAGTTATTATAGTCATATTTAGTTACTATATTTAGTTGAGTCAATAATTGTAACATAAACAAAAATGAGATATTGCAATAATATTTACTCTTACCTCCGAAGGAGGAGATACATGTTATTCTCCATGGGGATGAGAAGACCCCTGCCACAATGTAATAAGCATGTTATCATATGGAAATATTCACAATAATCACGACAAAAGCGAATGGTAACAGTGAAAATCGAATGTTAACTGAAAAAATCAAAACATTTTGTTATTGACGTCATATTTATTTACTATATTTAACATTTACCTCACGAGGCTTAGATTGTGACCTTCCATGGTCACCATGGACCGTGGAAGAAGCATGTGGCTTTCCACTACTGCAACCCTAACAAAATAAATCAATTTCTATAAAAGTTGAGTCAATAATTGTAACATAAAAAAATGAGATAAGCATAATAGTGTAATAAGCATGTTATCACATGGAAATCTTCATAATATGCACAAAAAAAGAAAATGTCAATGGTGGAAATAGAATGTTAACAGAAAAAATCGAAACATTTAGTTATTGTAGTCATGTTTAGTTACTATATTTAGAATTTACTTAATGAGGCATAGCGTGTGACCTTCCATGGTTACCCTGGACTGCGGAAGCCACATCTATTTGATTTAAGTTGTAATCGATCAACAACTCTTCACCTGGAAGTATTGTTTTTGTTGCACATACAAATATACGATGTTCTTCGCATCCCTCAAATTTGCAATTCAGTTGCTTAGTTGCTGTCACTAGCCATGTACTATTTATAAAGCCAACAACGTTTCTGGATGCTTTTGGTCTCCCATCAATATACATAGTCACCCCTTTGTTTTTATTGTGTTTTTCTAGTTATATATAATTTGCGGCAACTCCATATCTCCTCATACTTTGAGTATATTGGACCAAGATAAACCAGTTATTGTATCTATATAATGGTCCGACATACTCCATTAATTTAGTTACAGTGCCATAGCTGACCTTTATGCCATCCATGGAAAATAACTCCAATCCATGTAAGGACGAAGGAGCAATGCGATACATCCTCCCATTGATGAAGAAATTTGTGTCCACTTGAGGTAGCTTATTAGGTACCCATTGTTGCACTAGATGTCTATACCTCAAGGGAAACTCAATGTCATCTATGCTCGCAGCATCATAATTACATGGCCCTCCGTTGGCAATAAAATATTGCATGCGTCTATGAAATCTTTTCCTTACCTTTTCAGATCGAGTTGATATAGAACCGGTAGATCTAGTACAACACGTATCACTTTCAACCTCTCCGAGTATATCTTCACCATCACTCGAGGAAGATAGATCTGATAGATCCCTTTTTGGTGTTACCTACACTCGATAAAACAAGAATATAAGCTACCAAGCAGATATAATTTAGCGTGCAAATATATTTACTTGTAATGATTTAATATCAAAAGTTTTTTCTTCCCAAAAACTTTACCAAAAGCTATTTTTCTCTCAAAGGTGTAATTTCTTTTAGAATTATTTATATTTGAATTATTTTTAAGTATAAGACACGATTTGATTTGGTTTGGAATTTGTTCACAACACAGATATAGAAGTGTGTTTATTGGGCCATTTGACTATTTAATGCATGCAAAGAGGTATGGGGTTCCCCCTCATATAGATCACGTTGGGGATTCAATTTGGAATGGGCGGTGGTCATATTGCTTCATTCATGGATTTCCCACCGAAACTCGACGATGTTAGTCTAACACTCCCTCTTCCACAGTGGTTTGATATGCAAGTTTCCTCCTACAAGGTAATCCTTCTCTAACTATGTGCCTGATTTTTTTAAAATAGGATAACATTGTGAAATGTCACCAAATTTAGACCAATTATAGGTAGTTTTGAGTGGTTTTTCACATGGATGCGGATAGGGTGATGTTGGATCTAGAATCGTCTTATCACAAACCTGAATTGTCTTACACTACCCACGACCATTTTCTTACCATTGCTACGGTGTTTTGCAACAAGCAAATCCCGAATTTGTTTGGTTGTTATGGTATGGTTCAGGTTTGTTCTCTATCAAACGGGCAATGGATGGGTTCAAGGTTGGCATTTGATGGGAAAAATGCCTGTCATGGATCATTTTGCACCTCAAATATGGCCTATATTTCATATAAATCCTCAGAAAATACGAAGTAAAAAGTCAAAACCATAGTAGCAATATTCGAGTACGAATTCGAATATGATTCGGATACGATACGAAAAAAATACATAACAAAAAAATCAAGTACGACTAAATAATGAGAATAGGCATCTTATAAATACAAAAACATGCAATTTTAATTTAAAAAAAATAAGATTATACGATCATCATTCCAAAGTGTAACATGTCATTCATTATTCATTAGGAACTAACATTCCAAAGTGTAACATGTCATTCATTATTCATTAGGAACTAACACAAGTAGTAACTAAGTATTGATTTCTTGTGACAATGGATGAGACCTACAACTGTCCTTTCTGTATAGTTTCAACCTCAAAGCTAAGGGAAACAACAGGAAAAGGTATAGTATATGGAAAAGAATCTCCAATTTCGATCCGAGATAAGTAAGGGCTCATTGGACCCCATAAAAAGGCTATGTTATTCAAATCCTTATCACTTCAATGAGAGAGTTTCACTAATGACGACCTAGCAATATATAAGGCTTTAGAAATGGCTAAGTTACATATTCAAGTTGAGATGATGATGGGTAACCTCTCATCTCCGTCCTCTTGGGAATCATTGTTGGCAATATGGCAGATGAATGTGTTGGCATTGATGTCAATATATGAATGGAGAATTGATAACATTTGCTGAACTAATGATTGTGGACAGACATATCCTAGAGATGTTCATTAATGACAAAAGAACTATTGATGGGCATAGGCATGCATGATAAAGTTGGAAAAAGACTAAGTGAGGAAAAATTGTCCTAAAGCAGTAGTCTTCTGAAAATGCCCACCATATTTCATAAGAAGGAGAAAATGATCACCATGGCCTCTCATCCCATAGTTGGTTGAAGTGTCTATCCGACCATGGAACCAGTTCTTAGAACAACCCTTTGAGGAAGAATATACAGGCCTCCCAAAAGAAGTTCTTTTTGGTCAAATTAAACAAGTTGCTCTAGGAGAATGCCCGCCATAATTTGTGGGTTGAAATAAATGCCCACACCATATGGGAATCCTGTAGGTGGTTGTGTTTTCTACATGGTCATGTTCTTACTTTGACCTGAAAGTACTTGAGGCAGAAATTATGGATCTACCAAAACAGGGTCTTAAGCAGCTTTTACATCATGCTTCAGTAAAATGCCCGTCGAGGAGAGAGAATGTAGTTCCAGAGGATGAAACTAGTCTTAATGGATTCATCTGGTTGTCCTCCATCCATTGGATGTCTTACACTCCAATTTTGATAAAAATTTGAAATCACCTTTGAGACCTAGGGTTTAAAAAATTGACCAAGTGTCAAATCACAAGGTTGAAGAGGCATTTGGAAATGCCCGCCAAAGCCTGTCTGAGTGATGATAAATTCATCAGAAGGTATAGGCATGTTCTTTAATGAAATGGATATCCATCCATGTTCTTATTTTCTGTTATGGTGACCACGTGAGAAAAATATCAGCCTGCCAAAAGAGGTAAAAACATTAGCTTGCATATCCAAAAATATGAAAAATTGACAGAGTGTTGAAAACAAGAGGTTGAGAGCCCACTTAGAAATGCATGCCAGAGTCAGCTCTTTAACTGATAAATTCATCAGATGTTATGGGTCCATTCTTTGATGATTTGGGAATCCACTCATGATCTCAGTTTCCCTCTGGGTGTTCACACGTGTGAGATATGAATCTGCCAAAATGCCTCCTAGCACAGTAATGACTAGGGTCTAACAAAATTGACTAAGTGTTGAATTGAGTAGTTTGAAATACCATTTTAAAGTGACTGCCAGATACTGTGTGTTTGTTAGTAAGGTTTTAAGGTGACATGGTCTTGTTCCTAGTTGAGGTGGATACCTATCCATACCCTCAGTTTGTTTAAAGATGGTCAAGATGTGAAAAATATAAGTCTGCCAAAAGTTAGAAAAGCATTCCTGTACAGTCTTGGTCAAATAAAAGAGTAAGCTACATGGAATTAATAAACATAAATTTTTAAAGGGAATTCTGCATATGTTGAGAAGGATTTAAGGATAGTAGTTTGGAAGATATGATGTGATCGAAATTACACAGCATATATTTAAGGAAGAAATTCCTATAGAGAGTTTAATGAAGATACACATAGGATGTAGATGAAGGGATCCCGTGATTTAAAAATAAAGGAAGCCCGCTGAGATCCCAAGCCCATAGATTTGAAGCTAGTTAATGAATTAATTGATTAATTAAATAATCCATATGTCAAACAAAGGCAATCACACTAACCTTGATTAATTAAATATTCTTGATAGCCTTCAGACTATTTGAGATATGGGACAAACAGAGGCAACCACACTAACTACCATGCAAGGACAAACCTGCCGAAACTCAGAGTGCATGATGGCTTTGATAGGGATTGGAATGGCTTATGCCAACACAGATCCTATATACTGGTCAAATACCAAGACCCAGATGTCCCAAAGAATGCATAAGAAAACCCTTACTAGATCCACCAATAATAAAAGCGATGGTAGCACAACAAAAAAATTATAATTTCAGTATGATTGTACCAAATCCGTATTGGTTCGAAAATTTGACTTATTTTTCCCAAATTCCTACGTTTCTAGGGTTAATGAGATTGCATAATTCATTGGGCCCTTTGTTATCCTCTAGAATGCGACCGGATTGCCTCCCCTGGGAACGTCGATATCCTCTGAACTACGGCCGGATTGTTTTGTTATCCTCTAGATTACGGTCAGATTTCCTCCACTGGGAATGTCGGTATCCTCTGTATTGGTATCCTCTGCTCCTCCATTTACCATTGCTCTACTCATCAAATTACAATGCTCTAGATGCTTCTAATGAACTAGTGCGTGGGAGTGAACTTGTTCGTTGTTGTTTTGCTAATGAGCTAGTGCGCGAGTGTTTTTGAATTCTATGTTTTTTTGTTTGTTTTTTTGCATATTTTATATTTTGTGTTTTGTTTTGTTTTTCTATTTTTCATATTTATCTTTTGTTTAGTTTATTTGGGGTTTTTTTTATTTGCATATTTTATATTTTGTTTCATTTTAAATTAATTATAGTCAAACAACTCTATGTTTTTAATTTAGTGTATTTTAATTTAACTAGGATTTTGTCATAATTTGTATTGGTTGCATTGCTTATAGTGAGATCCTATACATAAGTCCCTTCAAGGATGAACACAATGATGATGAAGATGACGAAGATGATGGTGATGATGACAACAACAATGATGATCATCATCATCATCCTTGTCATTGTAATCACCATCGTCTTCGTCGTCTTCATCAATATCATCATCATCATCTTGATAATCATCGTCATCGTTCTCATCGTGATCTTCATCATCATCATCATCTTCCTTATCATCATCATCATAATCATCATCTTCATCATCAATGTCTTTGTTATCACCATCATCATCATAAACATCTTCATCTTCATCATCATATTCATCATCAACATCATCGTCATCCAATTCATCAACATCTCCATTATCATGATCATCATGATCATCATCATTTTCATTATCATTGTCATCATCATCATCATCATCATCATCATATTCATTGTCATCATCATCATCATCATCATCTTCATCATCACAATTTTAGGGGGAGCTCAGTGAATGAAGAAGTCTACATGATAGGGGGAGCAGCCAGTTGAGTGAAAAATTAAGGATTGCTTCTAACACCCATTCCAAGGACCAATCTGACAATTCAATATGATCCGAGGAAGTAGTTAAAAAAAATACAACTTTTTGGGCCCTAAGAAGCCTCATGTTCTTAGATTTATGCACATGAAGAATCAAGACTTATGGTACTAGTCCCGTGTCTTAACAAAGGAAGATCCAAACTGAGTAGTTTGGTAGTTCCATAAAGTGCATTCTTTATAGGAGTGAATAATCACTCATAACCATTCTATTATAATGTTGGCGAAGCTTAGAACAATTTAGTGAAGACCAAGGTAAAGTTCTTGTCATCACATATTCATCATCATCATCATCATCTTCATTAGCATATTCATCATCATCACCATCACCATCATCATCATATTCATCTTCATCATCATCACCCTAATCATAATCATGATAATCATGATCATCATATTCATCATCCTCATCCTATTCATCCTCATCATCCTCATCATCCTCATCCTCATAATCATCGTCCTCATCCTCGCCCTCATCATCATCATCATCATCATCATTGTTGTCGTCGTCACCACCACCACCATGATTGATCATCATCATCATCTTCATCAACATCATCATCATCATTGTCATCTCCCTCTTCCTAATCAACATCTTCATCATCATCATCATCGTCATTTTCATCATCACCCTCATCATCATCTTCATCACCACCACCACCACCACCATCATTTTCTTCATCATCATCATCATCAACAACAACAACATCTTCATCATCATCATCATCGTCATCATCATCATTCTCGTCATGCACATACTCATCCTCATCCTCATCATCATCATCATGATCGCCATCATCATCATCATCGTCGTCGTCATCGTCGTCATCGTCATCATCATCATCATCATCATCATCGCCGTCATCGTCGTCGTCGTCATCATCATCATCATAATCATTATCATCATCTTATTCTTCGTCATCATAAGCATCATCATCATCATCACACCTATAAATCAATAGATAGATTTTTGGTATAAGCTAGAACAATAAGGAATTCATTATGTTAATTTTAGAATGTGAAATGTCCAATCATATACATGACACATATATGCTCAACTATAAGAGAAGTTGATAAAGATCTTATTGATGTCCAAGTACAATACCATTACAAGGTTCTCATCAAAATTCATTTAGTATCTATCCAATCACGAGTATAATAAAATTCTTAGTTATTCAGAGTCACACTATTTGGAAACCCCAAATACACGGTTTATATATAAATTATTTTATAAGCTTGGCACATAGAACATGTGTGGATACTTAAAACACACCAAATATTCATAAATTAGGGGCAAAAAGGGTTTTCATATTGAGTGCTTATCCTAGATCAACAACCCTCTACATCAAATATCAAATATCATTGAATGTTGATTTATGTTCATCTATGTCTCCTTCCCAACCCACACCATATTGAACAAGCAAATATCGTGCATCCTTCTTACTCCCCACTAAATGTGATGCCAAGTTTTGTTGTATTTCTAATATACTTGAAAATATACTTAAAACCACTACATAATGGATAATAATAATAATATTCACAACATGGGATATATTAGCATTCATAGTAACCATTGGGTGCATTGGGGTTCCAAAGGCACTCTCGTATGGAACTGTTTTCATCACTGCTATTTCATCCTCTATGTTTAAACATGCATGTCTCTTGAAAAATTTATGCTAACTTCCATTGGTGTGCATATGGGATAACATTAACTCAATATAAATATCCTCATTATAGTTTCATATCTACCTTCATTTATTGAATTAGCCTCCTCCTTTTATATCTTTATACTTGAACTCCTAGAGAATAATGGATCTCCCCATGTTTTTTCATCTTAGGTATTTTTGTTTTGAAAACAGTCAACATGGATTAAGACAATCATTTCATCTACATATATTTTTAAGATTAGAAATGTTCTTACCAACCCACTTGATTCACACATTCTTGTTTCCATCTTAATGTTGTAGAAGACCATCTCTAATCAAATGACCATCTATCCACTAGTACCAATCTCAAGATGACTCCTTCATCTCATTAAGTTCTTTCTTCATGTTTCACATATTTTGTTTCCCTCCCTTGTGAACTTATCCTTTGAGAAAATACATGTATATCTTTACTTCCAACATGCCTTTCAAGAACAAAATATTTACATCAAATTTCAGAAGACCTATATATCTACATTAGCCATGAATGCCAAAAACACTCTTATCCATGTCATGCCATTATTACTAAAAATGTTTCTACATACTTTATTCATTCAACTTGTATATATCCTTTTTCAACCAAGTGTTCCTTATATCATCATTTGGTCTATGCTTGATATTAAAAATCAACTTGTATCCATTTTTCTTTCTTCTAGGACCATATATTTGCTAGTTTCCAAGTTGATTCTTGATAAATGAGTCTCATACTTCATCCATGACATGTTACCACTCTTTCATTATCTCCTTGAAGTGGAATTTTCATAGATTCAAGACGCAATTCTTTTTCTCTCAATGCATATCAATTGCTAAATATTATGATCATAGGTTGTAGATAAGCATGTTCCTCTGCACGGGTTTGTGTTCGATGCACTTCTTCATCCTCTTCCATTAGGTCCTATACAAAATTAATTAACCAAGTGGGGCTTCAGGCTCCTTAACATCACTTGTGGTCTTGATGGATCCAATAATTGCAACATTAACATTTTTAAATTCATATATTGGTGCATCAAATTGTTGGTCAGGAAACTCATTCAACTTTCCCACTCAATTCTTTCATGCAACTAGTTCATCAAATATCACATCCCCACTCTTGATAACTTTCAATTTGAATGGAATATAGAGATAATTAAAAATTTCAAGATCTCCATAACATATTTGATCAATATGGATTAAATGTTTTTGGCATCAAACTTCCTTTCCTTCTCAGCAAGGATATAAGATTTAATAACACATCCAAAACCTCCAAATGTTGAACATATGATTTCATCTTGAACCATGCTTGATATGGTGTCATTAACCTGATTGTAATTGTGGGAAATTAGTCTTGAACATATCTCGGAGTTGCCATTGCTTCCAATTAAAATAATTTAGAATACATACACTTGTTAGAATACATATCACACTTTCAACCTTTGTTTTATTTTTTTCTACACTTAATTTGTGGTAGGGTTTTAGACACTATGAATTCAAAAAAATAATTCTTTCCTAAGGACATAAATTAGTAAATGCTTTTGTGAGATACTCGCCTCCATTACCACACATCAACCTTCACTTTCTTCAACAATTTTCCAAATTCAATTTATATTACCATCGCAATCAAATCTTGACACGTCACTGTCCAACTCAATGCCACTTTCGACAGGTCACATGTGTCCTCCGATGTGGTGCGATCAGCAAAGATGTACTAGCAACTCCTGGGTTGCATTAAGTATGAGTCTCTTCCTTCAACTAATTGGCAGCCCAAGAGTACATTTCGCATATTTCTTGGCCATGAAAAATCTCAAGCTCCCTCAAAATATATAGAAGCTTCCCCCTTTCATCGTCCTCCTAGAAGAAGATTATATCTCTCACTTTGTAGGACTACTCAGCTCTCAAATTGACGACGAGGTGCTTCATAAAGTAGCGAAAGATGATTCTGATTCTTCATGGCCAGTGTAGGAGCAGAACCTTCCCTCTCAGCTTCTTGATTCAAGTATATTTTCCTACAGTTATTCCAATTTAACCCAGTGGCCTTTGCCGGATATTCAGGAGATAGATAGCATGGCTTCCTCCAAGGATCTCCAGGAAATTAATTCAGCACTCTTATACCTTCAAAGTGGAATGAAATGGGTCTTTAATATGGTGGGAACTAGCGTCAATAGAACCCAAAGTGTTTCTAATGATGCCAAGTATATTTCGAACCAATTGGACTGTCACGCTTTGAGAATAGAAGACGACACTAGGGATCTGCATGAGTTAATGGAAAAACTTGACTATCTTAAGGAACATGTTCATAAATTAACCAAAATTGCGGAAGGCAGCCACTGCAATGAAACTCCAGAAGACCATTAGATGGAGGAGCCCTCGGTTGGAAAGCCAACCCTCGGCCAAGAAGCTAAAAAATGACAGGCCTTTCTCTCTCGGCATTGTCTTGCAATTTTTGTGTTTTGCTGAAATCTATTTAGGTTCTTATGTATTTTTTCTTACTATTGAACAATCAGTTCATTAGACAATACCCCTACAGGGGCAATCTCAATTTCAGGAAAAGAATCAGAATATCCCTCTTTTTTGTAGTTTGCTTATTTGCTTCTATAAACTCTATTGCAACAAAGCAATATTTTGATTTCAGACTATAAGGATGGTTGTGCTCAGCTTTATAGCTTTATATATATATATATAAACCTTCTTTGGCTTTTTGTTAAAAAAAATATGTTGATTGAACATAATTATTGTGTTATTTTATGATTATTGTTATGTTACAGCTAAAAATATTCTCAATTATTAAGTTATAAGTATAATTTAGTTGCATTTAATTACAACAACAATTAACTTGGGAATTAAGGACCCAATTAGATAAACTAGGTCCTTAAACATATGGGGGAGAAGAATAAAAATATTTCCAAGGATAGCATGTGTCATTGTTGTAAGCTTATTCTATACACCAATGGATGTGGCTAATGTACACATCACCATGGATGAAAACATCATAAGTTATTCCCTCATCAACCTTTACAATTCCATCATCACTCCCTTCAAGTAACAAGGTCTTATGGGAACATTGTTCAAATAATAATGGCTATCCTTCAAATAAAATGTGCATGAGATATGAAATGACAATTGAAATATAGAAAAACAAATCAGCCCCAAATCTAGGGATATAGACCCTCCTTTTGTTGGTTAAAATGTTCTACAATATACATTAAATTGAAATGCTTGTAGCCCCATATAATTATCATCATTAATAATAATATTTCTAATTGAAAGTACATGAAAAAGTTGAGAGGAATTGATGAAATACATGTCTATAAATTTATGCAATCACCAAATGGATATCCCACACAATTTCCAACCATAACATAAGATTTCATGCTAAAATACGCATGAAAATGCACCAAAACTTAAGGGTACTAGTGGCTGGAAAATATCATTGGAAACATTCTCCACAATCTGAACTTTTTTATTGAGAACATGGTTGGAAATTGAGCACATAAATTTATGAACATGATGATTTTAAAAATGGTTGACCTGTGATATTTCCAATATACTTTTCACATACAAATTCATCAAAATTTGTTTGTGGAAGGAAATTTTCTATGTTCTTTCCATGTCACAAATTTGCTATATATGTTGAGAAAAATATGCATTATACAAGGTAGAGGGTGGTTGGAAATTTCCTTGAAAATTTTGCAATAAATATTCCCAAAAGCTAGTGTACATGGATGAAACAAATATTCATAAATATATTCACTGAACTACCCAAAATCTAAATCATGCATAGGAGCATATGACTAGAAAATATCTTGTAAAATTTATAGATTTACCTCCTCTATTTTGGGTTGTCCAGGGACCTCAAAATTATGCATTATATTCCTTAGAAACATCACCATGACTGTGAATAATAATAATAATAAATTACAATAATTCATATCCCTATCATGATTGGAATCTAAAAGGTAATGTCTCTAACTTCAGATCCTTGGTTGTCCCCATATTCATCAAATGGAGAGGTAAATACCTCTTCTAATTCCTCATCTTCCAACGATTTTTATTTAAGATTATGCTTCTTAAAATAATCAATAACAGGATCATGGAATTTATAATTTTGAGCGGACAACATGCTTACCAAATATTTTTCTTTGTGGAAGGGTGGAATGGGATCTTGGATACTCTCATCAGCCAAATCCTCTTTACTTTAATATGCAATAGTTTCTTCATTTTTTTCTTCATAAGGAGATGAAATTAATTGCTCAATGAATTTCCCATTCGAATCATAAATATTCTCTTCATGGGAGTCTAAATCATTAACTTCAACAATATTATCAGCCATAGCCTCTTCGTGATCAAATGCAAGTGGGAAATGACATGATAAAATGTCATCAAACACATGCACATCATAGTATTCTTTGATAAATTCTTCAAATGACCATGTTTCCTTATTGTTCTTCATCGTCTTCATCAATATCATATCTTCATAATCATCATCATCGGCGTCGTCATCATCGTCATCATGATCTTCTTCTTCATCATCATCTTCCTTATCACCATCATCATAATCATTGTCTTCATCATCAACGTCTTCGTTACCACCATCATCATCTTGATCATCATATTACAAGGAGATGGAAGCGAATTTAAGAAAACCAAAAGAGGTTTTTGTCCATCACGGACTCATTCACAAAAACCTCTCTCATTTTTTGCAACTAGTGTCATGGATTGAAATATTCGAAGTGATCTTTACGACCTTTTTTCAGGGTTTAAACTATTAAATAATTTATTATTTTAGTCACAAAATTTGGGCACGGTTTGCGAGAATATAGAGAAGTGTTTTTGAAAACCAAAAAATGTTTTTGTCAAGTACATACCAATACACAAAAACCTCTCTTAGATTTTACACAGGTATCATGGATTGAGAAATATGAAGGGATATTTGAGACCCATTTTTCAGAAATTTGCCAAAAGTAGGAAAAATATTATTTTGCATATTAAGAACAAAAAATTGGCTAAGTGTTAAAATCAGAAAGCTGAAAACGAATTTGGAAATACAAACATATAAAGATCATCATGACATAAAAGATATAAACATGTGCCTCTACTCTTCAAAATTTAAATATAATTCATCTTGTTTTTCATCCAACTCAACATCTCTATCAGGATCTGGTTCAGAATACATATTGATGAAAGGCTCATTCACATCAACATCATCATCAATGGAATCTTCGCTAATATAGTCATCGACATCGTCAATGAGATCATCGTCATCTACATTTGGATGATCAACCTCTTCAACATCTTCATCTAACACATCGACTGCAGCCACCTTCTCCTGATCTAAATCATCATCATCGTCTTCTTCTTCATGATTATCTTCATCATCTACATGATTATACTTTACTAGTCTTCCTCTTGGATTGTATCTAACAACGTATGAACAACCTGCTTTACCTGGTACCTCTGAGTAAAATACTTGCTCACATTGACTTGGAAGGACATAAGGCTCTGTACTCAGTTCAAATTCCTTTGTATTATAAGGCATACCTTGAAAATTTCTATTATATTCCAAGTTCCATAGGTGAGGTATCATTCTTTGTGGTTTTTTTCCATTCTCTTCTTTACCATTGAATTTTGCTTTGTCTGTAGTTCGATAACTATGGTTCTTAGGCAGAAAGTGCCTATACTCATCAAACACTTCCTTTACTAAACTCCTTGAACGACGAGATTTTATCTTGGGACCGCAAGATGGACATGCAAATTTACCCTTTGTTTGAAGACCTACAAGATATATGAATTAGTGTAGCGAATTAGAATTACCATTTAAAATAATGAATGATATTTTTAATAGATATATATAATATTAAAGAACAAAAGAAACTAACAATATGCCACAAAAATGTGTTAACCCGGGAGCATCATGAATTTTCCATCCAAGTATTCCATGGAATTGAAATCGTCTTTGCCCTATTGGTCTAGAGATGTCATACATAGTGACGCCAACCCATAACTTCAACAACTCATCGATAAGAGGCTCAATATATACGCTCATATCTTTAACCTGGTACTTACCTAATTGTTCCAACATACATGATTAATTATATTTAGCTATATGTCGTTATATATAAAAGACATAATTATCATGCACGAAACAAAAAAAAATGAAATATTTAGTGATCATAATTTTAAGTAAAAAAATACGAATTAATTAAATACCTGGAAAAATCATTGCCAACATGGTGTGCTCTCTCTTGACCGACATCCAAGGAGGAAGGTTATTGTTTATAACAAAAACAGGCCACACTGAGTAGGTAGAATGAATCTCTCCAAATGGATTGACACCATCAACTGCCAACGAAAGTTTAACATTACGAGGTTCTTCTTTGAAAATTGACCACTTTTCTTCGATGTTCCTAAATGCAGACCCATCTGCAGGCATTCGAAGAACATCATCTCGACTTCTATTCTTTGCATGGAAATCTATAAATTGTGCTATACTTTGACACCTGAACAACCGTTGGAGACGTGGAATTATCGAAATATAATGAAGAACTTTGTGAGGCACCTTTTTTGTCACTTTATTAGTTTGATACCTACTTGTTTGACATTGTGGGAATTCATTTTCTAATGCATATTGTCCATAGTATATGATATGATCATGAGGACATGCATCAATAGCTTAATACTCCATTCCAAATTCTTTCATAATCACATATATCTCTCGATATGTGCGTGGTAAAATATTTGACGTTGGTAATAGAAATTCACCTAACAATCTATAAAATTCAAAAAAATGAGTCAATGTAAACAATATTAATCATCAATATCGCATCCATACTTTACAAATTAGATAACAATAGCAATATAGGAAAAAAGTCAAACCTTTATGTACATGTGAACATGCATACATAAATAATTAACGAATTACATACCTTAGTATCTGTGTGAGACATGTGTTTGATAAACCATTCAAAACCTTCAAGTTCACAAACAAAAATATAGCAGATAGAAGATTTTTTTTTGAGCCTTCATAAATAGGTTAACGTGACTTCTCAAGTAGAGGATCGACATCATGACTATCATCTTGGTTGTCCTCATCCATTGGAGCAAATGTATCTTGGATCAATCTATGTATCTCATCTTCCTGATTTGTATCACTAACGTTATCTCCATCCATATCATCATTAAGAACTTGATCAGCTTCAGTATTCTGATCTAGATGTTCGTCATCCTGTAAATAAGTATTTCTGCTAGTACTTGGCAAATAACTCTCTGGAAGGCGACATTTTGGGGGCATTGTCTATATATTTACAAACAACGTAGTAAAATTAGTGTGTATAGAACATATAATAAAATGATAAGACATTTTATTTAAATTCATAACATGATGACTATTACAGAGAATACATTAAAAATTGAATAACCTCTTACCAAGGGACGATATTCATAACCCCCTTCGGCGTGCCCCTTCTCCCTAAAATGTCTTTCAGATGTCGTTATTAAAATTCTTCTTCTTTGCAAGCCCCTGCAATCAGAGAAAGGGAAATAAAATTTTCCATCTACCCTCGCCTCTAATTCCGCTCTAAACTAAGCAAGCTTCCTTTCATTTTCATTCATAGTGAAAAATCCTTGTAGTGACAAGTAATTGTCTTACCTACACCATACTAAAGAGTAACTTGTCAAATACATTAGATATAAGTATATTTCTAAATGCAATATATTATATACCAATTTCTATAAAGAAAAACATGAAGACTATGATGAATAGGATTGTCATTGATGACAACATTAATGACAATCATTTTGGAAAAATATGGTAATTTGGTGAAAAACAGGAAAATGACCAAGTATGGGAAAATTAGTAAAAAATTCCTTAGGGAAATGCATGTCATAATTTATAGGAGAATATAAATGCCCGCACCACATGGGGGTCCTGTAGATTGTTGTTTTTCCTACCTGAACATGTCTTCAATTTGTCCTGAAAGTGCCTGAGGGAGAAGTTATGGACCTGCCAAAACAAGGTTTGTGCCAGAGCAAGCAAAAATGGCTAAGCAGCCTCATAAAGATGCCTACCCTAAATTATGGGTTAGAGTAAATGCCCGCAGAGCATGGGGGTCTTGTAGTGTGTTGGTTTGTCTACCTAACCATGGTATTATTTCTGCTTAAGCACGTCTGAAGAAAACATTATGAATCTACCAAAATGAGGTTTCAAAATATAAATGCCCACGGAGAATATAAATGGTCGCACCACAAGGGGTCCTGTAGATTGTTGCTTTTCCTACCTGAACATGTCTTCAGTTTGTCCTAAAAGTGCCTGAGGGAGAAGTTATGGACCTGCCAAAACAAGGTTTGTGCCAGAGCAAGCAAAAATGGCTAAGTAGCCTCAGAAAGATGCCTGCCCTAAATTACGGGTTAGAGTAAATGCCCACAGAGCATGGGGGTCTTGTAGTGTGTTGGTTTGTCTACCTAACCATGGTATTATTTCTGCTTAAGCACGTCTGAAGAAAAAGTTATGAATCTTCCAAAATGAGGTTTCAAAATAAAGTTTGGAGAAAGTCCTAAAAATGACCGAGTGTTGGAAAAGTGGCCCAGGTAGCCTTAAGAAAATGCCCGCCACAAATTGTGTGTTGAAGAAAATGCCCGCACCATATTGGGGTCTTGTAGATTGATATTTGTCCTACCTGACCATGTGTTCATATTGTATTGGAAGTAGATAAGGAAGAAATTATGAACCTGTCAAAACAGTGTTTTAGGCAGATTTGACCAGACTAAGAAAATTGTCGTGTTGGAAAAACTGGCTCATGTGGCCTTGGGAAAATGCTCACCGTACCTTATAGGTGTATGATAAAAATTATCTGAATCTATCATCCTATAACTTGTTGAAGAGGATATCTCTCCATGGTCTCAGTTCTCAAAGAATATGTTTGATGACAAAGATAATGGTCTACCAAAACAACGTTTCAGGCTGTTTTACACTATTCCAGTGCTGGCAAACTGCCTCAGGGAAATTCCCGCCCTATCTCATAGGATGATGAGAAAAATAATATGAAAGTGTTAGGCTATAGCTTGTTGATGGGTGCATCTAACCATGGTCTCAGTTATCCTATGGAGTGTTTTATGACAAAGATATAAATCTGCCAAAAGTAAGAAACATATTACTTTGCATTTTAAGAACACAAGAAAATTGGTAAGTGTTAGATTCAGGAAATTGAAAAGGCATTTTGAAATGCCCTCATGGAGGGGTTATTTTGATGATAAAATTTATCAGGTAGCATAGGCATGTTCCTTGGTGAACTGATTATCCATCCATACCTTCAAGTTGTCTTATGATGGTCTCATATGCAAAATATCAATCAGCCAAAAATAGGAAAAATAATATTTTGCATAGTGAGAAGAAAAGAAAATTGACCAAGTGTTAAAAATAGGAGTTTGAGAGGTCAGTTGGAAATGCCAGCCAAGGGTTGTCTTTTTGCAAGTAAATTTATCAAATGTCATGGATCCAATATTTGGTAAGTTTTCCATCTGTTCATACTTCAGGTCTCCATAGAGTGTTCACACGTGTGAAATAGGAGTCTGCCAAAATGGGAAGAAATATGTTTTGATGTTCAAAAGAGGTTGAGAAGCTATTTTGAAATGCTTTCCAGAGGTTGTGTGTGTGTCAACCGATTTATCTTGTGATATGGCCTTGTTCATTGTTGAAATGGATATCTATCCATGCTTGTAGGTTTCCTTATGGTGATCACATGAGGGAGAAATCAATCTGCCAAAATAGAAGAAAATTTGTTTTTACAAGTTAAAAACAATTTTGTCCAAGTGTTAAATTAAATAGTTTGGAAGCCTATTTTCAAATGATCTCCAAATAATGCGTGTGTATCAAAAAGTTCAAAAGGTGACATGGATCTGATCCTTGTTGAGGTGGCTATCCAGCCATACTTTCAGTTTGCATTATGATGGTCATATATGCAAAAGATGGACCTGCAAAGTTAGTGAAAAATAATAAACATAGTTTATTAAATAAGAAGCTACATGAATATATTTAGAAAAATAAACAGAAATTTAATAAAAAGAATTAAGACAGAGTTTTGAAGAGACACATCTTACTATTGGAGAGATGCAATGTTTAGAAGAAGTTTTAATTGATTATTTCATTAAAACAATAAATAAGAAACAGAGATTCGAAGAGATGTCTAAGCATGATGACATGGAAAGGTGTATTTGGAACAAGACATGAAAGACAGAGATGACTAAGGACATGCATAATGACATTGAAAAGCAAGCATGACAAGCATGGAATATCTAGAGAGTCAAATGACCCATTATGTGGTCATTTGAAGATGATTGGGAAAGACAAAGATGTTGGTGCAAAAATGACAAGGAGATGGTGACATGACAATAGACAAGAAAACTTGATGACAGAGATGGCTACAGGCATGACAAAATAGTGGAAAACGAAAATATTGCGGGCATCTCCAAAAGATCATGTGGGCATGCTAAATGAGGAAAATTGCGAGCATGATAGAAACTATTTTGAGCATAAGATATTGCCTATTGCAGGCATCCCTTATGGCCACATGCGGGCATCCTAGTGTCAGCTGCGGGCATAAGGAAGGACTTGCTGTGGACATTTGTGGGAGTTGTGGGCATCTTTGATGGCTGAAATGAGGAGTTGCAGGCGTCTTTAAACCCTAGCAGCGAGCATCTGAATACATCACCTACTGGCACCTTGAAGATGGACAGTGCGGGCATACTTATTGGAAGATCAAAGACCCCCATACAGGAAGTTGAAGAAGGGTATCCGGGCATAAGAAAAGGACAAGTCTTGGCATAAAAAATAAAATTAAAATGATGATGACATGAAAAATTAAATAAATTTTGGTTAATGATAACAAAAATAAATTGGTGATGATGTCTGCCTCCTAAGACATGGAAATAAAAAACTATTTACGGCCAAAAAAGGATGCATTCTTACTGACCCACGCATAGACATCCAAGAGCCGTTGAAAGATGGCATTGGTTTGGCGGGTGTGATTTCTACTAGTAGTTTAAAGGATTAATTGTAATATTTTTCCGTAGGTGCATTCATTATATATGAGATTATGCTAAATATTTTGTGGAATTCCTGTCCAAGTCACTCCTTTTCTTAATTGCATGCTCTTATTTGTGTCCATAAAAAATTAGATCTCTTGTCGTCATATAGCCTGCCCTGCTCTGCCATAAATCTAATAATTTGAATATTTGCTTCTTGCATTTGAAGTCTTCCGCCAAAGGTAGTATGCTCGGCAAGTCAAAGTGATCCTGCTGAATCTATAGAAAGTACCTCAAATGGCAATATGTAAGTCAAGATAAGTTCATTTTATTTCTCACGATGAAGTCCCAACTATACCCCCTTTCAAATAAGGTTTAAATAAATAAGATGTTAAATTAAAGATAGCCATATATAATTGATATAGAGATGAAAGTTCATCGAAAATTAAAAACGTCGATATTGCCATGGCTTTTCCGCCATGATAAAAAAATGAAGTATTAATCCACGAATGTTCAAAACGTGGAAATATTTCATGGAAAAATCCTCCCAAATATATTAGTGATATTTAAGAAAAACCTTTACTGTATCGAAACCATCCGAGAGGTAAGGTTTCAAAGATTCATGAAACTAATCCTAGATATAAACATATTATTATTCTTCACACATAACCAACAAATAATAACCAACCTCGATACAGGTAGGGTAGAAAGCCTAGCATTAATCTCGACTAAACAAATGCAGATAGTAAAATCAGGATATGGACATTCAGGTTTATAACCGGAATGATTTATATATATTAAACCCATAACTCAACAAAGTAATAATTCTGAATTTAAATACCCATAACGAAAATTACCATAATGCAGAAGCCGAACGACTTGAGAAATGTAAACCCCTAGCTAGGAAGTCTTTTACATAACAACCAAATTAATATCAAGAACATAATCACTTGATAGATGAGCATGCAATCGAAACGGTTGGGGAAATAATCACAAGTTTAAACAAAACGACTTAGTGGTTAAGATTCACTTTCCTTTCTCTTTAGCATAAGATTAATTAATAAGGTAAAATACTTTATTTTATGTAAACACTCACATCTAATAATTAATATCTCACATAGAAATTTTTATGCAATATTCACATGCACACATGCACATCACATGGCGTATATCTATATTATGTAAGTCTACAATGTTGACTTTTAATACTTAATTAATGTAATTTTTCACACACATTATTCGGCTTAATAATTTAACGCACAAGCACCCTCTATTTGGATTAATTACAATAAGTTTGCTTTTATTTAACGACTAACACTTTCATGTTTCTTTTCATCATTAGTGAGTTGTTTTAATTTTTTTACTAACATAGTTTGGTTTAGTCTTATCATCGTCACACTAACAATTTTAGTCTCTTTTCATTAAGCTCTTTACATAGTTTTTAATTTAGTTTTGTTTCTTTTTATTTTATATTATAGTTTCGATTATTATATATATATAACATTTCCAGGTTAATAAATATCAATGGCTTTAAATATTATCTAGGTTTTCATTTCCTTTTTCTCCTTGACCAACTCTTCAAGGACATTCCTTCACTATTTTTGATTGAATAAATTTAAGCATCAACATAAATTTGAATTTCCATTGAGGACTCGTGAGTCATTCCTTTCCCATTACCTTGGTGCATGTCCTAGATGTATAGAAGATCCGATAGAATCCAAGTCGAGCCTCTTGAATTTGAACTGCTTATAGCCATCAAAAATAGGATAAGAGTCCTTAACTCAATTTTAAAAAATTATAATGTAATCTCCAATCCAAAGCCCTAGTATTTGTCCCTCCATGTGTTCCATAAACATGGATTCTTCTGGAAGCCTTGGCTTTGGTACTAACATTGATGTAGTTGGATCCTCGACAATAGGGAGTATGTTTATACAATACAATCTAATTGCAAACCACAATAACTCTCAAAAGGTCATCAAGAAATTGGTCATTTTCCAATATGATTCCAATGTTGATGCCACACCATGATGTGTAGATTCACTACGCAATCTAGCTCCATCCACGACTCCCTTGCCAAAATTTAAAGACCATATACCTAAGTTCTCTAGAAATGGTGTGACGTTCGTCAACGAAGAATTTTCCATCTTTTCACCTAAAGCACCCAAAAAGTAACAAAATTTTAATATTTATCTTTCCATGAACCTTATATGGGAATAATCTTATTGTGCTTCATGATAGGAAGAAACTAATTGTCATGAGATAACCATGAACCACGACATACATTCAAAACATTTCAGGTTTAGAGATCGATTTTATCGAAACTCTCATCGACACTTATTATGTCTGAGGAAGAACAAGAAGCATATGCCCAACATGAAATTGAAAAAGATCAAGTATGGAACATGCATGCAGTTTGACAGAGCTTACTCTTGTGAATCCAATGGTGTGAATATCATTGTTTTTCACCTTTTTATAAGCTTTATAAGTTTTCCTTTTGCTTGAATTTCCAATGCATGAATAATATATATCGTGAAATTTGAAGCTCTTGCCTTAGTTATCTAGACAGAATTAGAGCTAAGATGCCAACATTAAATTTTTTGGAGACTTCAAACTGGTCATTATTATGATCAAGAATATTTATTGACCAACAAATAAGTTTTTTTGAAAAGTCATCCATATTTTTCCCTGTAGAAGTTACTTTAGCTCAATCTTACTTGCATACACCGTAAGCTAAATATGGTGGATAATATACTAGCTATGTTTGATTCTAACCCTTTTTGACAACATTCAAACGACAAGGCTAGTTGTGACATCATTTCCTTATACTGCCCTTATGTGATTGACAATGATGAATCCTAGCAAGTTTTTGAGGATAGTGAGGATATTTGTTGTTTTATGACCGATAAAGGAGATGAAATACCTCCACCTCCTAGGATTATTAACCTTAAGAAGAACATCTATCCCAGAGGTCCAATATCGCTTGATAGTGTTTTCATTTAAGGATGTTCCTCAAAATCCAAGCCCAAATCCTAAGCCTCCTAAGCACAAGATTGGCCCTACTACCCCTATCAATGTTGGTTCTAAGGAAGAGCCAAAATTCTTATATGTAGGAGTCCAATGCACCGAGGGGGACGAGAGAGAATTTTTCAAACCTTTTCCATGAATTAAAGGATATGTTTGTGTGATCATACAAATACCTTAGAGGCTTTAATCCTGGTATTATCTAGCATTCATTCCCTCGAAACAAGGAGCTACACCCATGTGACAAAGACAGTGACAAGTAAATCCTAAGATCAAAGTCGTTATAAGAGAGGATCCCAACAAGATGTTAGATTCCACTATTATCTTTCCTGTAATCTATTCTAAATGGCTTTCCAATCTTGTTCGAGAGTAGAAAAATATTGGTGACATTCTCCTTTGCGTAGACTTTAGATACCTCAATAAGGTTACTGTCAAAGATAATTTTCCCCTACCTTTCATGGATGCTATCCTACAACAAGTTGTTGGTTCCAAGATGATGTCATTCCTAGATGAATTTTTAGACTATAACCAAATAAAAAATAACCCCAGAGATTGATACAAGACCACATTTACCACTTGATGGGGTATTATCATCGTATTCCCTTCGGACATATAAATAGTGGTGCCACTTTCCAAAACGTAATGCATATCATTTTCGATGACTTGATAGGGTTTACTATCCATGTATTTTTATATGACTTGATTTTTCATTCCAATAAGAAATATGACCATTTTGACCATCTCTATCAGGTTTTTCTTAGATGTATACAATTTGGCATTTACCTGAACCCCATCAAGTCCATTTTCAATGCTGCTAAGGGGAAATTATTAGGGAATATCCTTTTTTAGTAGGGTTTGAAGATTTATCCTAAGAGAAGATATGCCATGCAAGATATCCTTCTTCCTACATTGAATAAATTTGTATAATCATTTAAGGGAAAAATCAATTTGCCTTAGTTTGTTCCCAAATTTACTAAGATATTTAATCCTATCCATATGCTATTGCACAAAGTTGTCACTTTCAATTGGAATGATGAAGCATAATCCACCTTTCGGGCCATTAAAAATCCCATTGTCTCCACTCTTGTCCTTGCCATGCTTAACTTCAATCGTGACTTTAAGATATATACCAATGCGTCCAAACAGGCTATTTTGGCTACTCTTGATCCAACTTGACTCTGGTAACCATGAGAAACTTGTAAATTCACGATTCAAAGCTTATCTGAGGATGAGGTCAATTTTCGTTTGATTGAGAAGCATGCATTAGACTTAGTTGTTTCGCTTAATAAGTTTCAATGCTATTTGCTCAAAAGGCATACAATTGTAAGCGTGCCTCTCCCTATTTTGAAGTACCTATTGTCCTAAATTGACCTTGATTTTTCTATCTCCAAGAATATTAAAGGTCGTGACTAATCCCTTCTCCTAGTCGAGCACACTAACTTAGATTTCCTAGATATCGAGGAGGATTGTGAGTCCCTTTTCTTATTTCTTGTGATATAATATGATAACATGGACTATGACATGACCACTCATTCCTAGTATGAGGATATTATGCGTTATCTTGATACAAAAACATTCCCTCCTTGTATGAAGCCCAATAAGGGAAGTACGTTGAGGCTCAAAAGTAGCAAGTATGAAATGCTAAATAATTTCATTTTCCGCTGATATTTTATTGGCATGCTCCTTCGATGCTTTAGTAAAGACCAATCCTAGACTATCCTTCATGAGTTCCATGATGGAGCCCATCTCTAGTTTCACTCAGGTGAATAATTCTCCGCTAAGGAAAATGCCCTCAAAATGATGCACTATGGCTTCTATTTTCCTACTATATTCTTCTACAATGTGTTTGAATTTGTAAGAAATTATGGTTGTGATTTATTCAAAATCGAAAACTCAATACTTTACCCCTACATCCGATGATTTCCTTATTCCCTTCTCAAAAAGTGGGGTTTATATTTCATTGGAACTATCTCCTTGCCTTTGTCCATCTGATATATCTTTATCCCGAATGTAACTGATTGTTTCACCTAGTGGGATGAGGTCATACCTTTGAAAAATGTTAAGGCCGAGCAAGTGGTAGTGTTTATTCAAGAAATTATATTTTCATGTTTCATATTTCCTCTTCAAACTGTAAATGACAATGGGGGTGCTTTCGTGTCAAAATCTTGGTCCTTGGATTGTTTGAACAACATAACATCATTTTCTCTACCTCTTCTCCTTACTATCTTCAATGGAATGGCTTGGCTAAGTTGACGAACAAGAACCAGATCAAAATAATAATGTGAATGACTAGGGAAAATCCTAAGGAGTTGCATTTGAACTTGATCAATGATTTCTAGGTTGAGTGTACCACTGCCAAAACCATCCATGATGAAACCCCTCTCATGTTTGTCAATGAGAAATAATTTTTCATGCCATTCAAGCTTGATATTGCAAATTACTTCTTATCCTTCCAAACAAAGAAGTTATATAGTAACCCCATTAACCCCATTGTCCAAATATTTAATGGCATCCTAGAACTTGAGGGAGAAATGGAATTTGGCCTCAAAAATATGAAAAAGAGGCAAGCTATCATTAAGAAAATCCATGATAATAAATCCAAAGCGAGGTATGTTTGAGTTATCCATAGAGTGTCACTGTGGGACTCACTCATGAAGACAAGGGTAATCATATTAAGTTCCAAAAGTTATCTCTTGGCACTTTCACTGTCACCCAGTATCTTGGGAATAACAATTATTGTTTGAATGACAACCATGAGAGATTATTTTGCCATTTTGTAAACACCCCGGTCTTGAAACCTTACTAATGTTCAGAGCCATCTTAATTCTAACCAACTCATATAATAAAAATACAAAAAGTTAAATAAACATTAAAAAAATTTACAAATGATAAAAAAGAAGAAACATAGTTCCTTCTGAATTTTTTCTTTGAAATTTATTTTTTGTCATTTAGATTTTGTTTCTTATGCATTTCATGGGTTTATCGAGTTTCTTTTTGTGTTTTACTTTATGCAGTTGTCCAATTAGTTTTGTTGGAGTTTGACATATTTTCAAAACTATACGTCTGTTGTCCTCCCTCTTTAGATTGTTTAGTTGTTAATCTCTATGGCATGATGATGTTATCCATGATATATAGGAGAGGACATGGATTGAAGGAAGAAGAACCACTAGATGGTTCATAGTGATCATCATGGGTATGTTGAACTAATAATGCTTTGTATTATTGGTTTTCCCAACTTTTCTTTCTTATCCCTCTGCTTCTCCCATCGAAGAATACTTCCCCTACTCTATTCAATCTCTACCCTTTTCTAGGATGAATATGAGTACTTATACCTTTTTTGTGGTTATAATTTGATTTACAAATCACGTTGACCCAGTGTTGTTGTCGAGTCATCATGTGTCCCCATCCTTTTGTCGTTTATTTGCAAGATGTTTTTTTACAACATTGACATAGTTATGAAGTGTCGAAACATGATGTCAATGGATAACACTCTCATATATGTCATTATTTTACTATCCCTCAACCATAGAGTCACTCCCAAATACCTTCTTATGTATATTACTAGTTTCACAAGTCATGATATATTTATCCTCTCACGTCACATGTGGAAATTTTTTTCATGGAACATCAAACACTCTATGCCAATGAATGGAGGAGAAGAGATGTGAATGTCTCAAATTTGACTAAGGGGTTTAGTTCGATATTCTAGTGGTTGAAAAAATGTGATCAAACAACCAATCAATGGGAGACTCTTATTTTAATTTCCAAGGATCCGGTTATATGACTAGAATGATATGGTGAAGTATGTAATTCTGATCTATAAATGACATGTAAATAATGTTGAATCTAAGGTGAATATACACACATTAAGAGGAAGAGAGGAGAGATTATCTCTTGTGAAAATTGTATTGGATAAAATGTTGTCATTGATGTCGATATGACAACAAAGCTTAAATGATGTGTATCATGCATTGCAATTGGTTGGCATGATCAATGTTCCCATAGGGAGAAGTGTATTTGGTGAAGCAAAATGACCGCAAAGCTACTTAACAAAATGCATGCATAAGAAAAATTATTACCAAACTTGGGTTTGGAAAAATTCCCACTATATTGAAATGATTATAGAATAAGAGAAGTAAAATTCCCACCATATGCATGCACAAGACTCTTGAAATGTACACATTTGTCGAGAGAAACTCCTGTAATCATTGACCAACATGCCTAAGAGGAATATGCCCCCCATACTTTCCATGCATGGTCAAAATACTCGTAGCAGTCATAAGATAATCGCCTACCATCCTAAAAAAAATGTTAGCATTGTTAAGAGAGATAATGCCCATAATGATTAAGGGAAAATTCCTGCATGAATTATGAATGATTCGCACCAGACTGGTAAAATTCCCACATTGTCATGGGACCATGCTTGTAGGTCATATCAAAATGCATGCCAGAGGAATGCCCACAACCGTACTAACAGATATGCTCGATTTAATCACAAGGAAAATTATCGTATGAGGTTAAGTCAAGACACATGGATAAGTGTCAAGCCACAAGGATAAACATGATTTCCAACTCCTCCCAAACATATCCTAACCCACTTGAATTCTTCCAAACACCTTCTTCTAGACTCAAACATACCCAAACACTCTCAATTGAATCACTAACAGACTTAAGAGGACTAATATTAAATTTTTACACACATTCCATAAATTTTACACAGCCATATCCATAGATCTAAACAATTACTTAGATATTGAACAAAATATGAGGAAAAATACCATAGTTCTTTATCATTAATGGTTGGTACTAGTGAATACATTGATCAAAGCAATA
>LPNX011052510.1:257443-349254 GCA_001517045.1 Pseudotsuga menziesii
TCTCAAACCTCATGGAGTACACAAATAGAGATATACATGTGCACCCCTCTACCGAGAGAGATGTCGAATAGAGTAGATATGGTAAAACAATGATATCTCGAGTATACTGAAACCTTCTGGGTGCAAAAAAAGTGTTTCTTGCTATAAATGGAACTCTATACTCAATGGAATAGGTCTCATAGCCCAAAAATATATGGAACTACATGAACTAAAAGTTCATTCTCGGCCCATCTGCACCGGTCAAAGCTCTAAATCAATAGATACTAGTTCCAAATGTTAGAGTTTCCTACCAAATCATTCCCTTAGTCAAATATACATGATATACATCCCTAAAATATTTCTACAATAGAAATGGCATCTAATGGTGTGGCTTCCTCATCCAGAAACCAACACAACACACTATACTTATGGAAAAACACCAACAAATTCACACTGCTACTAACTAGAACTCAAACACACCAACATGAATTTGACTCAGCTACTGAAAATGGAAATAAATATCTACAATAAGCTCTATACATAAATTTGGATGTGAATTCTCCTCTCGATAATCAGCTGCAATGAAGCTCATTGAAGAGATGTTGATGATCTCCTCCTCTCTACTAGCTAGGGTGGAATCTTTCACCACCGAAACTAGTTTACAATTGCAAGGGACACATATCCCAAGCTTGAAAATCCATAAGATCTCTTCTATTCAAAAAATCAAATGTCCAAAATATTTCTCCCAAGAGGCCTTCATGATTTTTATAAACACCATTGAGCCCTTTCCCCCTCAATCTATAATTCTCTCCCAAAATAACCAATAAAATATCAATAAATATTATTTTATGAGAGAATTATCATTCATGATACTTTTACATCCCTTCCTAATGTTATTTGAGCAAGTAAAACATCCACCTTCCTCAACAATTTGAATTAGATATGCTTAGCTTGATTTTGGAGGAGTTACACTATCATGTGGGCCCACCTTCTCCTCAAGCGCTCTCCTCGGATAAATTTAGGAACTACAACTTGTCATAAGTTGTCATAGGACCTGATTCTTGTCATAAACAATCATGGGATTCCTTTTGGGAGTTACACTTCCACAAGTAGGTCCTTACTAGCTATTTTTAGCACGAGGAATTACATTTCATAAGATGCCTTCATTATGAGCCTTATTACACCTTGGAATTTGAGTTTGGAGATGCTTAACTTGATTTGGGGGTGTTACAACTCATGTGGGCCCAACTCATCCTCCCTATGCACCCTCCTTGTCCAATTTTTCCTAATGTCACATTATTTACAAATATTGGGCCTCCTACTTTACAAATTTATGACCCATGCCACCACCTTAATCATTTTTCATGAAAATTACTAAGTGACTTTGGCAATTGCATCCCCTACTCTAATGGAGTGGTCCATAGTAAAATTTTGGGTACATGACAAAGACACCTCATTGTATGGGGGAAATCGAAATAGAGCACCCTTTGTAGATAATAATATATGGCAATGCTTTCTTAAGGTGGATATGAATAGGTTTGATGGGAATGACCCAATGGGTTGGGTTACCCAGATGGTATTTCTCCCTACATGGAATTACTGATGACATGATGAAACTTTGGGTGGGGGTAATGTACCTAGGTCAGGAACAGTGGAAATGGTGGAAATGACATAAGAAAGACTATGGAGGTAACATTATCTAGAATTGCTTTGTGAAATCCATCTATGCTCATTTAGAAAGAGATCCTCACAATTTCATTAGGTTGACTAAGTTCTAATAAACCAACATAGTTGAAGAGTTTACATCATTTTTTGGGTAACTAGAATTCCACACAAAAGGTCTGATCGATTACCTTTTTAAAGAATGCTTCATCATTGGTTTCAAAGATAAAATTAGAGCACAAGTCATGATGTAGCACCCAATGGTATGAGGCCTATTAATGAGATCTTGAAGTATAAATGGTGGAAATTGCCCAATTCAAAATACACTCTTTTATTTCTTTCCCTTACCCTCATATGGAGTCTACTACCAACTCCCCCCATATTAACCCATAAGGATACACAAGTTAGCTCAAGAAGAAATGGCCAATTTCCAATGCCTCCAGATTTTCTATAATTATGATGAGAATATTCTCAAAGGGAATAATGGTGAACATAAATTGGATGTGTCCCAACTTGACCACCAAGAGTACATTCTTTAGGAATCTTCTCCCAAGATGGAGCATCAATACATAACACCTCCTCCTCATGATAACCCAATTTTGGAACCACCAAAGGAGCAACCATTGATTTCACTACATACCTTATTAGGGATATCAACTCCTCAAGCCTTGAAGTTGGTTGGATACATAAAAAGTAGAAAAGTGATTGTATTAATTAGCAGTGGCAATACCCACAGATTTATTCATTGGTGAGTGGGAGATAAAACCCATTTTTATGTCCATGGAGTGTGTAATTTTAAAATTATGATAGCTAATGGAGGCATGGTGGAGTGTGGTAGAAAATGGGAGAAGGTGGAACTTCAAATCCAGGAATATTAACTAACATCAAACATGTTTTCTATTGAAATCAACGATTGTGATGTAGAACTTGGAGTAGAATGGTTGTGGACATTGTACATTACCATGGACTTTTGTAAATTTTACATGATCTTTACCAAAGATGGTAAAAAACATACCCTCAAGGGACTCAAGTCTAACTCCTATAAATGATCAACTATCATTGTATGAAGAAACTATTGAAGAAAGGACACTCTACATTATTGCCCAATTTTCCATATAAGTGAAGGACAACCCCAAATAGAAAGCTCATCCTAATTTATAGTTGGTCCTCACTAAACATCACCATGTATTGAAACTCCATGTGGCTTACCTTAGTGATGTGGTGAGAATGACCATTGTATTCCCTTGATTCAAGGTAGTCAACCACCTAATGTGCACCCATATAGGAAACCTTTTTCCATATGAATGAAATTGAAAATATTATTCATGAAGAATGGGAGAACAGAGTCATCAGACCAAGTTCCTTAGTCCTCCTTTTTTGTCATGGTATTATAAAAATAAGGCACATGGCATATGTGTCTTAATTTTTTTTCTCTCAATATGTTAAGTGTCAAAGGAAAATTTATTATTCTCGTTATTAATGATCTCTTGGATGAGCTTCATGGTGCCAAATTCTTCACTAAATTGGATATTTATTCGAGATACCACCAAATAAAAATGGAGGTGGACATCCATATGACAAATGTTTGCACACATGAAGGGAATTATGAGTTTTTAGTGATTCCCTTCAGGTTTTGCAATGCCTCATCCACCTTTTAGAGATTCATGAACAAGAATTTGTGTCTGTTCCTAAGTAATTTTCTACATGTATTCTCTGATGATATCTTGATTTATAGCAAAAACTAGAAAGCACATGTGGCGCATGTTGATAAAGTCCTCCAACTCTACAACCATTAGTTGTTCCTTAAGTGTTACAAATTCTCTTTTGCCACTTTATAGGTCGATTACATGGGTCACATTGTCAAATGGGATGGGATGTGAGTGGATCTCAATAAAATTGAGACCGTGTAGGATTATCCATGGCCCAAAACCCTTAAAATACACACTAGTTCTTATGACTTATGGGACACTACACAAAATTTTCCAGAATTATGGGCGAAATTTTCCAGAATTTTCAAGAATTAAACTCCTTGCTTAAAAATATTACCTTTATTTAAAATGAGGTTGTCAACCAATATTTTTCATCCTTAAAAGAATCCATGTGTATTATTCCTTTCCTAGTCATGTTTGATTTCACTAAAAATTTTGTCTTGCAATGTGATGCTTTAGACCAAAGCTTTGGAGTCATATTGATGCAAGAATAGCAACCCTTGGCTTTCACTAGTAAATAGTTGTGTGACAAAAAATTGGGTAAGTATACCTAATGGAAAAAGAGGATTGGCATCCAACATGTTATCGATACTTGTAAAGCATACCTCATTGGGAGGAATTTCCATATAAAAATATATCATCAAGCCAAAAGTATGTTCTAGATCAAAGGTTTTCATCACCAGCGAAACATAAGTGGGTGACTAAGATCCCTAGGTATGATTATGAGATCATCTATAAGAAACGCAAAGAGAATGTGGTGGTGGATTCTTTATCTAGGAATTATGAGGAGGAAGGTTATATGATATATCCTTATATATGCTTGATTGGATCATTGAATCCCACCAAGAACGAGGGGTGAACCAATATATGGTTCAAATCCTCCATGAGATTCAAGACTATCCCAATCCACCTAAGGGATACATGTGGAAACAAGATACCTTGAAGTGTAAAGGGTGCATTTTTCTAGTAAATAGTTTGAATTTGAAACCTACGATGCTAGAGGAGATGCCTTCATACCCCGTCCTTCTTTAAACTCTTAGTCACCAAGTTGAACATGAACACAACTTATTATCCTCAAGATGTTGATCAAGAAGAAGTGGTCAACAAGTGCTTGAAACCCTATCTAACATGCTTTGCATTAGAGAAGCAATAGTACTGGGCACAATGGCCACCCATTGTGAAATGGTGGGACAATACCACTTATCGTGGCACTACCAAAAAGACACAATATGAAGGTATCTACGACCAAAATCCCCGTTCAATGGATTCATGTTTACCATACACACTCAAGGTTCAAGCAATCGATAACATGCTTCAAATTAGAAAAAAACATTCTCCACACAATTAAGGACAATCTAGTGATGGATCAAAATCACATGAAGAAACAAGCTTACCATAATTGCTCCAAGTTTTCTTTTGAAAAAGGGAATCGATTGTTTATTTTCCTTCAACCTTATAACTAGGCCTCTCTTAAAGATAAAATCTACCAAATTCTCACACTGATCTAGTGGAAATATATGCAGCCAAAATACTCCACTTGGGAACCAACAATGATTTTACAACAATTTTCACACCTATATCCTTGAAGATAATGCTTCTTTTAAACAGAAAGGGCATGTTAGTGTTCTACCCTAACTTTTCTACTTTGGAAACTTAGTAATTAAATAATTTATGCACATGACCATACTGTTTGAATAAGGCCGATTAGATAGTTAGTGGATACTTACTTAATGTGAAGAAGGTCATCTTTATTAAATAAGGACCACAAGGTGGTTGATACCCATTAATGGAAACACTACAAGAAGCTAAGGTTTTTGTTATTAAGAAGATATTTGTGGAGCTAGCAAGCTAAGGAATGTTTTGTGAAGTGTTGTTATTTTTTATGGAGTTATGCTCATAGGAGGATGTTGAAGAAGCTCGTGAACATTACTCATTCTTTTGGATATATTTAATACAAGGGTTATATTCTATAGGTTTAATCTTATTTTGTCTTGTAATTCATTTTTTGTATTTAATTTCTCTTAAAATTGTTCATATTATGTTAATTTCACTTTTTAAGTATGTTACAAATGAGCTCAATCAAAGCATAAACCCTCTATTTGTATATGGAACGTCTCAAAATAGGCAAGTTTTTTGCTAGATATTGCAAATAAAGGATTATTAGGATCACCCAATGTCATCCTTGAGGAATATTTGAACTTGAGAATATATCAAGCATAAATATGGGCCCAAGTTCCTAGTAATACCTAAGGAATATATAGGCCCTAAGTGCCTAGTCAGAACTAAGGGTTTCACTTTTCAAGTTTCTATATACTCAACCCCCTTGAGAAACCTTGGGGATCATATTTATTGTAGCCATTTATTTTCCAAACTAGATTGATGAGGAAACAAACAATTCCTTTGTGGCATTGATCCTCATGATAGAACTCAAGAGGAATCTTCACAAAATGCAATCAAACATGTCACCGTGTCTATATGGTCTCCCAATTGAATTTAATGGAGGCTTTTGAGGGCTTATTGAATCATGACCTACCCTTTATAGTCAAGCAATCAAGTAATGAAAAAATATTTATTTGAGCATTCGGCTCACCTTTTTATAACTTTTTCCTTATATCCATATGCAACTACATTTACAAAAATATTTCCAGCATCATATCCATCCAACTCAAACCTACCCTCCCAATATATATCTAAAGGTAACAAATGGGTTTCCTCCATGGGTGTGATATCCAAGTTGCAATTCGCACTACCTAGGAGGTTCTCCACTTAGTCATACTTCATAAAAAATTGAGTCTTTGTAGCAAAAATTGACCTCTCTAAATATTTTCATAAATCCAATTGTCTTTACTTGCATTTGATTCTTACTCAAGATGAATTTTTTAGACCTTGCATTCAATGGATAGAAGCTTACATCTCCACAACCTCTCTTGTCATTCTCATTAATGAATCAACCATCCAATTCTTCCACATCACCCAAGGGATTCACCAAGAATGTCATATTTCCCCTCCTTTCTTTGATAATCATTGAAGGTCTCAAAAAACTTATCCAAGCATAACTCCTCAAAAATATAAAAGGTGTCAAGATGGTCGAGCAGATCCATATCACCCACTTATTGTTTGTATATTATCTACTTCTATTGAGAAATGGATCCGCCCAAGAAGCCAATGTATATGCCAAACTCTTTGAGATTTTCTATTTATCAATCGACATGAAAGTTAATAAATCAAAAGTTTTTCATCCATTTCAATAATGTCCCTCTAACTCACCTTACCATCATTATCAAGCTACTTCCTTTCTCAATAGAATATTTCCAAGTCAAGTTAACATATTTGGGATTTCATCTAAAACCTAATAATCTTTCGATTGAAGGCTGAGCATGGATATTTGATAGGGTAAAAGCTAGAAGAAACCATGAGATGGACTAATCCTAGGGGATCTAGAGTTGGTAGGATAATTCTTATTAGAAGTGAATGATAATTCTTATTAAAAGTGATATGCATGCTATTCTTAGCAATTGATTGACTTCTACCTCTTCCCCAAACCACATTTTAATGCAACTCAAGCAAGTTCATTTCAAGTACTTGTGGAAAGGTAACAAGGAGGTTAATGTGATGCCACTTGTATTCCAATATACATTATTTCTCTCAAAATAAAATGGAGGATGGGGCATTGAACATCTTGGAAAAATTTCTAGAACTCATGCATTAAAAGGGACCTAGAAACTAATGCAAAATAAAGGTCTATGGCAAGAATTGTTATACAACAAATACATTTCCCCAAGCTCACTACAAGATTGGATAAATTATCCACACAAACATTATCAAGGAGGTTCTTTTTTTTGAAAAGCACTCATCCAATCTGCTGACATGTGAAACCAAAAAATCTGCTTCTTATAAAAATAACCAACATAAGTACGCCAAATAACCCATCAATGGATAAATAATAGAATTGTTAAGATATGATATGTTTTAAAATTACATTGCCTTGGGATTTATAAGCCATTTTGCACCTTTTTAATATAAGTCATGTCTTTCGACTTTTCATAATTATTTATTATTTAATAATTAATAATTATTAATATTAATTTAATTAATATTGATATTTATTATTACTAAGTTATGCTATGTTATATAATTTTTTTTATATAACATTGCCTTTCCATTAAAGGGAGCTTTGTCCTCAAATATTATTGAAGACGAGGCTTATGTCTTATTTATTGGTTGTAATGTCATCTCTCAGTCCCTTCTTTTAGTACTTGTGACATTTGACGAAATGAGACGATACCGGTTACGAATTCCAAAGAAAAAATGTCACATTGTCTGTGATGTGGTCCATCCGAGATCTATGTTCATCAAATATGATTGTTGATCTCCTTGTTGGATAAATATTCCTGTTTTTTGCTTAGGTTGCAAATTTTGTGTTCTTTCGCTTCTAAAATGACAACTCCTATGTTTATGTTCATTTTGACCATGTCGTTGGTCAAAGTACTTTTTGTAATTTGGGTGTCGATAAAGATTTCTTGTTTTTTATTATGTTGGATTGAATTCTTTTTGAACTATGATGGGGATCAAATTTGTATTTGTCTCTTCTTTCTCAACTTGAATTTGTTTTCTGGAGAGTCTTGATGCTTCCTTCTAGATTTTAACTAATTTGTTCTCTAATAGATTACTACAAGTATGAATCTTCTTGAACCTTTCGTCTTGCGATTGTTTGTCATATTTTAACTTCTTGATTTGTTCCTCTAGTTCTTGATTAATTTTTATTAGACGATGGTTTTCTTATTGTTGTTTCAGTATTCTTCCTTCGAGGTCTTCATGGGAAAGTTCCATCTTCTGACTATTTTTTAGTTTCTTGATTTTCGTAAGTAATGTCTTGTTATGAATTCTTAGTCGACATAGTTCTTCAGTATTGCTTGCTAATTTTCCATTGATTTTCGCAATTTCTAACTTGTGCTTCTTTTTTGTGTCGTCATACTTTTGTTGGAGTTCCTCCTTATGTTGTTTATGTCGACATATCTCTGATTCTCGACCTTTTAGCTTTCTCTAGATTTGCGCCAAATCATCATCCTTGTCCATGATGAGCTTGTTTAAACAATCTATGTCTTCTTCTAAATCGTTATCACTTCTATATAATGATTCTTCGTTGTCTTCGATTTTTTTATTTATTTTGTCTTTAAGGTCTTGGAAGTGATTTTTTAATTGAGGTATGTCTTCATTCTTAGATGATAACAGTTTCTTGATATATTCATTAGCTTTTTCCAATTTTTTATTTTGATCTTTTGAGCGATGATTCTCTTGTTCTATCAACTTATGAAGAATGATCTACTTATTCATCTCAAATTGTAGATTTTTATTTATTTTCTTGTAGTATCCTAATTCACTTTCTGGATTTTGTGATTGCATATGTAATTTATCTTGATCGTCTTTCATAATAAAATATTTACCGCATATTGGATAGGAGCGATTTTCTTTCTTAAAAAAATGTTGCATATTGGAATTCCATTTCGCAATAAGGACACTTGGACCAAATTTTGGATTTATATATGGAATCTACAATTTCTTCAATAAATCCATAATTGGCTTTCAATGACTTCTTCAATATCTTCCGAGATTTGATTTCTGCTCTTTTTAATATCTTCTTTGTAATCTTTCTTTGACTTGGTCTTCTTTCTTTTTGTATTAAATAATAATTGTAATGACAATTATTAATTAATAATTATCATTATTGTATAAAATAATAATAAGGTGTTTTCTCTAATTCGCCAAAGTAATTGTTATTTTCAAAAGATAATAATAGAATATTATTATTATCTTTTTTTGTATAGGGTTATCTTGGAGTGGAGCAACAATGGTATTGGAGTGGTGAAGTAGATTTAGGACGGAAGATGTGGAATCTTGGATAATGGGGTGAAGTGGACCGTGGTGTAGAGCAGTGTGTGGGAGGGAGTGGAATGCAGGCGCAAGGATTGGGAACTGAAGGAGCGTGTAGGAGGTAGGAGGGTGCAACGCATGAGGGAAACGAGTGGCAGTAATAGGATTAGGAGGGGGTTGAGGGAAGTTTGAGGGTGACTATGTGAAGAATTCAGGGGTGGTTGGAGATAAGGAGAGCGAGTGGTTGCATGGGAATATGAGATGCATAGAGATTTAAAGGAGTATGGGAGAAGGGATGGAATGCGAGACACGCAAAAGATGGAGGAGGGGGTTATAGTAGTCAAGCGTATGGATGGAGTGTGCATGGACTGGTAGGGAGGGTGTGGGTTGTAGCAGGAGACAACGTGGATGGAGTGTTGGGAAGAGGGGTGAGGAAGATGAAGTGTGGGCACAAGTGAAAAGGGAGATACATGAGGACGAGGGAGCACAGGTGCACAAGTTTAGAAGGAGAGAGAGTGTTGGCGGAAGTGGAAATGGTCAGGGTGTGTCGAACAGTGAAGGAATGAGACTGAGGAGAACAATAGATGGATGGAGGGAAAATGGACGCGGTGAGGTGAGCTGAGGACGGATGCAGGTATATATATGGAGTAATGAAATAGATGGAGAGCGAGAATGGAAGATGGGAATGTGTAGGCAGATGTGTGAGGAATGTAGCAAGAAGGTGAAGGTTGTCCTCTGTGGAGAACAAGGAGGGTTGGTAAAAAACCTATGCGGGTCAAACACCCAGTTTTGGAGAAGCTCAGGAAAATATTGGCCGCAAGCTGAAATATGCCCAAGAAGGGGCTCTTATACCAATAAAACAGAAAAAATTTGCTTCTTATAAAAATAACCAGCATAAGTGCGCTAAATAATCCATGAATAGATAAAAAAATAGCATTGTTAAGATGTGATATGTTTTACAATTGCATTTCCTTGGGCTTTATAAGACATTTTGCACATTTTCAATATAGGTCATGTCTTTTGAATTTTCATAATTATTTCTTAGTTAATAAGCCCGGTGGGTTAGCTCAAGTGGTTGAGAGTTGTTTATGCTAGAAGAAGGTCTCAGGGTCAAATCCCCAGGTGGCTATGTTGGGGCCTCACTCAATGTCCCCACTGGGTTAGGCCCTGTAATCAGGGCTGATGGTTTACCTCGGGTACAATCTTTAAAAAAATGGGGAAGTACCTGAGGGTTTCCCAAGTGATGTTCCATCATAAATAAAATTTAAAAAAATATTTCTTATTTAATAATTACTAATTATTAATATTAATTTAATTGATATTGATATTTATTAGTATTAAGTTTTTTTTTGTAACTAGGGGAATCAACAACTGGAGCTGGAATGGTACTCGCATGAAACAGGGTCCCGGGATCCATTATCACTACCACTATACCCCTAGGTGCCCCACACCCACCCGCAAGACATGGGACACGGGTAAACCTAGGTGGGATTTGATCTTGTGACCTCCATTTACAACAAGTGACTTCATATCAATCGACACTAATGAGCCACACCCGTTCAGGTTATTATTATTAAGTTATGTTATGTAATATAATTTTTTATGTTGTATTTTGGATTTCATATAAAACCTACTAATCTCCCGATTGAAGAATGGGCATGGATATCTGATAGGGTAAAAGCTGGAAGAAACCATGATATTGACTAATCCTAGGGGATCTAGAATTGGTAGGATAATTCTTATTAAAAGTGATGGGTAATTCTTATTAAAAGTGATATGCATGTTATTCTTAACAATTGGTTGAGTTCTACCCACGGGGTATTCACTTAGTGAAACTATGTCATAGCGCCTTCATTCTTGGGATATTAAAGAATACCCCTAATTTTACTAGATATTGATAATTATTTACAAAAGTTCTTTTGTTTACCCCCCTCCCAATACATATTTCTAATTAAAAAACCCCTATTTTTTCAATATATTCCTTATTTTTACTAGAAACCCCTTTTTATGCCCCTCAATACCTATAAACCCCCATACCTTATTCCTTGCCCCACAATACCTACAATATATTGACCTATATTTTCATAATTAAAAACCCCCTTTTATGAATGAACGTGATAAGATATTGCTCAATAAGGTAAATCCCCTGTGCTTCTACCGAGCTTCCCCAAAGCACATTTTAATGCAACTCAAGCAAGTTCATTTCAAGTACTTGTGGAAACGTAACAAGGAGGTCAATGGGATGCCACTTGTATTCCAGTAGACATTATTGCACTCAAAGTACAATGGAGGATGGGGCATTGAACATCTTGGAAAATTTGCTACAACTCATGCATTAAAAGGGACCTAGAAACTAATACAAAATAAAGGTCTATGGAAAGAGTTGTTATACAACAAATATATTTCCCTCAAGCTCACTAGAAGATTAGATCAATTATCCACACAAACATTATCAAGGAGGTTCTCTTTTTTGGAAAGCACTCATCCAATCTGCTGACATGGTTACAAATAATCTATAATGTTGGAAAGTTGGCAACAACATAGAAGTTGGAATGGGCATGGCACTGAAGTTGGACTACAACATGCCACTACAATTATTGGATGCTCTCTGAATCAGAAACATGTTCACTCTCATCTAGGTAGTTATGGAGGGAAGACTCCCAACTCAATCATAGTACACAACTCAAGAGATCGAGCTACAAGGTTTACAAGGGAAACAATAGGTAGATTACATAAGCATTAGCAGAAATTTGAGGTTTAAAATGGGCTTACTAAGGAAAATAATAAAATAGTAGTTAAAATAATAAATGAATATTATAAATTTTGAAAGAAAAGACAAAAACTAATTTTTTTTTTCACATTTTCAACTTATCTCTATGTGGTTTTACTCAAATTTCAAGTGGGAGCACTCGTTGGATGCATAATTCAATTCAACATTCAACAATTACTTGGATTCTGCATCTAACGATTACACACATTGCATACTTTTAATAGACCCCATTAAAAATGGACTCTATTTTCTTAAATAAAAATAATTATAGTATTTTTATTATTTATTTACCATTCATGATATATTTATGTGGTGTATTGCTCTAATATGTTTTCCAAAAAAGCTATATATCTCTACTTTTTCTATTTTTCTATATAATATTTTAACATTATCGGTTTCCTTTACTAAATCATCCTCGACTTCACTCTCATTTTCACTAAGCCATTCAGTTCATCTTCAAGAAATGCTTTCATGTTTTTGAGGTATTTCTTCTTCATCTCATATTCATGTCGTAGATGTATTGATCTAGCGCATTCCTCGATTCCATTGTTTCTCTGCCTCCGTAATCATTTTGGCAATCTCATCATCACTCAACCTACCGCTCTCATTCGTCATAATCATCGCCTCATTTACCCTACTTTCCTTATGCTCTACTGAGACCTTCACAATTCCATTTGCATTGACCTCCATACTCGTCATAATTTCGATTTCACCTTTAAGCGCACACGGAAGTTCCTCCAAATCAAATTCACCCAAATGGAAAAATTTATCACATCAACGACTCTATATTAGTAAAACTTATGCCCAAAAAAGAGTTTTTACCAGAATATTTGCATCATGGATAATACATAGACAACACTTCCGCAAAAGATTTGCTTTAGTTTGGTATGTGCAAGTTTGCGTGCAATAATAGTTGAAAAATCCAAAATAGTCCATACCTTGATAAACATCCTTATTAAACTTATTTTTACAAAGGAAGAGGAGAACATCATAGTATAATCTCAATTGCTATGTGATTTTTAATTAATCCCCTCTACAAAGGGCAAATTATATTTATCTCTCATTTTAACTCAAGTCCTTTGGAATAAAATGCCACAATTTCAATTACACCATTGAACCAACATATTAACCTTGAAAATTTTGGTATATTGCATTACAAGTGGCCTACCATTAATATTTGGAAGAGACGGGTAAATAGGCCTATTGTTATCTTTTAATTGAGAATAAAAATTTCCCAATTTCAATTACACTTTTCACGGAACATGTTAACCTTGCAAAATTTTGTATGTTCATTACATGTGGATTGACATTAACCTTCTCAAAGGATTCTAGGCTCCAAGTTTAGTTTATTTCTTAAGTTTATCACTTAATGTACTTCATATGCATAATTTTGGCATATGTTACTTTTGAGTTGTCTATGTCAGTCATAGTAAGTTGCTTTGTTCCACTCTTGATTTTCAAAGCACATGATCAAAGAAAAACATGGGTAAATGAATCTATCGTTATCTTTTAATTGGAAATTAAACTCCTTAACAAAAAAATATCTTTTAATTGAAAATAAGATTCTTTAATAAAAATATTATTATTGAAATGTATTTTTTAAATAAAACATTATTGTTGAATGGGTAATTTGTTCAGTAAATCATTGTGATGATGATGGTTAACATCCAGTGAGACCAAACTTTGGTCTATCAAACCTAAAGAAACAAATTAATTAGTTTGTTTTAAAATTGTATTCCTATGCTCAAAGAGCTTGGTGAGAAGCGTCCGGAGCTCACTATAATTTTGACAAGTTAAAAGGCTAGGAAGGTTGGTATTGCAACAAAGATTGTGAAACTGAGATATAATGTGGGTGTATGTAGGGCACTCTAAGAGGAAGTGGTTTTCATCTTCAACGTTCCTATTCCACAGAGATGATAGATCCTTTCCACCCATGGTGTTTTAGGAACTGTCCAATGACTTGTTTCACTATGCAGCTCATGAGAGTTAGTTCTTATCTTGGCTATATTAATTTTTTTCTTTGAACTTGTTAATATAGAGAGATACTTTTGGTCTTCTAGAGTATGGTTGATGACCTCCTTATAATATCTTAATTTTATTTTAGCCTCTAAATCTTTCTCACACCACAATTTCTCTTTAAACTTAGAAGTAACAATATTTTTAATGTTATTAATATTTTGCAATGCAACATTTTCGTCGATCTCCCAGTGGTTTAACCAGGACCTGGTATCCTTATACCAACCTCCCTTGATCCTTAGGTGGTTTTGGCTGGACTTAAAAGCTATCTTTGGAAGTCTATGGTCTCCCATGTTATTGATTTTGTGTTTGTACAACATGAGCCTAGTCATAGCTAGGCTCTTGATAGGGGAAAGACCCACTTCTATAAGGAGAATAGGATATGGTGTATTGATTTAAATTTTGAGGTTATACATTATAAACGCTTCTGGATTTGCTCAATATTCCTCCAAGATTCTCTAGAGATGTTGCAACCCCAAACCTCACAACCATACAAGATAACAGGAGTGATTAAAGTTTCAAAAAGGAGCTTACTTTTAGCCCACATCACAAGGTTTGCTGCTTTACAATTATTTTCAAGACCAAACTAAGCTATCCACCCTCCATTCATCATTTTCTCAATGCTACAGTTCCATTTGAGCTTGTGATGAATATCAATTCCTAGGTATTTGTAAGAAGACACTTCCTCCAAGTTGCTATTGTCATATACAAAATTAGCGTAAGTGTCCTTCTTGGATTTGATAGTCATAACTTTTGTTTTGTCAGTGTTGACAACCATACCCATGGTAGAGCAGAAATCCTTCAGAATTCGTAGTTGCTTATCAAGATTAGACGGATCCCTTTCCAGAAGAATAATATCGTCGGCATAGAAAAGAAGGATGATGACTATCTTAGCTAAGAACGTGCCAGCACAACCTGCTTCTTCTAAACAATCTTCAAGCTTATCGATGTAAATGCCAAATAGGGTAGGGGAGAGGGGGAAACCTTATTTAACTTCGATATTGCACTTAATATCTCTTGACCACCCCTCGTTGCTTTTAAACTTGGCAATTACATTCTCGTATTACCTTATTGCGGCAGCTCTCAACTCGAAAGGAACCTTTAGCTCTTCTAATATATTCCAAAGGTTATTTCTAGGTATTGTATCGAAATCCTTTCTAAAGTCCACAAAGAAACAAAAGAGATTGGATTTATCATTACGCCATTCCTCCACAATGATCCTAAGGGTAACGAGGTGGTCAGTTAATGTTGAGTGTTTCCTTCTAAAACTCGCTTGGCCTTTAGCCCGCTTAACTTCACTTTCAAGCCATCTGCTGATCTTATTTTCCAAAATAATACAATATAACTTTGCTAAGAGGGGGCTAATCATAATTTTCTGATAATTAGAGGGGTTATTTGTATCCCCACTTTTAAAAATAAGGATAATGAGGCTTTGGGTCCAAGGTTTAGGGAACCCTTGCTTGACTGCTTGATTGAATAGCTTGTGGATATGAGGGATGAGGACAAGACCTCCAATTTTTAAGATTTCTACCTAGTAACCTTCAATGTCCTTAGCTTTTCCATTTGTGAGATGCTTAACCCCAAAATCAATGTCTTCTAAAGAGAAAACTTCTACCATTGTGATCAGGGTTTCAAATTTGTCTATGACATTTGGGGTTTCATAAAGCTTTTTAAGATAGGAATTACAGTCGTGTAAAGAAATTCTATTATTATCTTTAGTTTTTCTAGTTAGAATCTGCCTCTAGAATTTCTTAGGAGCCACCTTAGAGAGGTGTAAGAGATTTTCTTGTCTTTTATGAATATATTGCATTTTTTTCTTTTAGTTAGTGCTTTGTAAATTTTCACCTTGTCAATTTTAAGAGAGACTCATCGAGAGCTTCCTTAATTTCTCTCCTCTCACTCTTACAATCTTTATTATACCAAGGGTTAATTTTTCTATTTCGTTTATTACTTGAGACCTCAATTGAGAACTTGTTAATAAAATGCGAGAGGGTTGTAGTAAAATTATGATAAAGGTCTTCTATGTTGTCTATACTTTATAAATGAAGAAAATTAATTTTTAAATCATTTAGAAAAAGATCATTTTTCTTTCTATCAAATATCAAGTTCTTTTGGCTATAAGGGTTATCTTCTATGGGATCTCTTTGCATGACAAAATTGAGAGTTACAATTAAAGGTCTATGATCTGAGTCAAGCTCGTGGTCCTTTAGGATGTCAAAATTTATTATTTCATTGTATAAATGGATATTGAAAATAACATAGTCTACCACGCTACTACCAAGCCCATGTATATAGGTCATTTGGATAGAATTAGACCACTTCTTTAGACCGTTACAAATTATGATATCTTGAGCACTACAGAGCTTGACTAGCTCAGGCCCAAACAGATTATCCCTTAGATCTTCAGAGCTTCTGTTGTAGTTGCTAGCTAGAGTAATATCTTCGTCTAACCAAAGAGGATTAGGGTTGGAATAATTGCTTAGAAGAATAGCTTGGTTGCTTGATGAAGTATGAGCATTAAAGTCACCCATTAAGAGGATATTACCTTCATTCCTAAGGATAGAAATATCATTCTCTAAACCATTGTAAGGACAATTTTTATCTAAATTTTTTTTCTTATAGAAGTTAGAATTAATAGGGGGGAAATAACAGATTGCTATGTAGGTTTTTTTATCATTAATGTCAGAAATCTCTATCCAAATATACTGGTTGTAAGGGTCTTTTTTAAAAAGCCTGGCATTGGGGGATATGTTCTTCCTAATGTAACAAGTTATACCCCCAATGCCTCTACGATAGGATCGTTTGTTCCGGATTGACCAAACTACAAAGCCATCTATGTTAGGAACCTTAGATTCTTCATGCTCCCAATTTTCAACTAACAATATAATATCAACTTCATTCGAGATCCAACTTATCTTGGGGCCTTTGTTCCAAGGGAAGCCCCGACGACTCCAAGAAAGAATACAGAGCATGTTGAATTGCTATTTATTACTATCTTTTTGGTTTCTGTCTCTAATAATGGATTTTCTATTTCTGATTATTTCCCATTTTCCTTCCTTCCTAGATTCTTTACCTTTTGACAGGAAAGATAATGAATTCAAAACTTAAAAAAAAAAAACTAGAAGGAAAGATATGAAATGAAATCCAAAGATTTGGTAGCCTTAAGACATGGAGAGAGGAGGGGTGACCCTGTAGCACAACTTTATTGACATAACGGAGGTTGAAACCCCCCTCTCACGCACATGGGATTTCAAAAAGCACAAACAATTCAATGAAGTTTGGCATTGAAGTACACCATGAAAATTTAAATTTTAAATAAATATAACAATTTTATTGGATACAAACGTCCTTCCGAACGGTTATCAGCATTATTTTGGACGGTTATCAGGTTTTCTATCAAACGATCTTGGTTGGGCTTTCGTTGTACATATATTTGAAAGAAAGCTCTCATGATTACAGTGAATCTAGCTTGGAGTGCACTCAGAACGGGCTTTACATCTTCAAGTGTGTAGGCTATGTGATTGATGTTAATAACAAGAGCTATAAGGTGGTATGTCTCCAACTTTGTCAATAAATGTTGTTATAAGATGGAAGCTATAAATACAAATGAAACTAGTAACAAGTTGCTTCATACTTGTCTTTTTAAGAAAAATTAAATTAGTAGTATTAACTATTTTGTTTTGTAAAATACAAATATTAGATTATTATATTTTTTGTTACTTAGTTTAGTAGATTTGAGATGATATAATATTGTGACACCAATTGGGGTGGTATGTCAAGATAGACAATACAATAAACAACATGCCCGAGAGATTGGTGGAGAAGGCTATAACATACTCTCCCAACCACCCCACCTACAACCCATTAGCAAGTTAGAAATGGATTATAAAGTATAAGGAATAGGGACGCTAATTTTTGTTAATGTGAAATTGTAATGATTATTTTTTGGTGTGCAACATACATTTTTATAATTCAATCTATATGCTATAGACTATATAGCCTCACATATATATATATCTTTAGATAATCAAAGTTTAAAAGTAGATTACAAATGATTTAAAAGGTATTTGTAATAATTGTTATGAAAAAAATACTTGCAAATAATTAATAAACAAAAAATATCAATAATAATTGAAAGCTATATCTAAAAATATTTTTTATAATTGAAAAAACTAATAATAAATTTATTATAATTTAAATATATTTTTATGATTGAAAAAACTAACAATAAATCTATTTAAATTATAATAAATTTATTTAAATTAAACGAGTTGAGAGGCACATTTCTAAAGCCATGGTGGAGAGATGTGTGTATGTCCCAAATATTATAGCATACATAAAATCAAGAAGTTAAAAAATAGAAATAAAAAATATATATTATAGCCTACACATAAATTAGAAACATAACATGTAAAATAATTTTATATCTAACATAAAAAGTAGAAACATAACAAGTAAAATAAAAATACTATATTGACATAAGAAATAGAAACATAATAAGTAAAAATTGCCATGAAAACATACAACTATATTTAATTAAAAATGCAATCTTAATTGTCATTTCAACAATAAAAATACAACGATAATAATAGTTATATTAGATAACTAATAGTTAGATTCATAAGTAACTATAACTCCAAATTAAAATTAGAAATATGAAAAGTAGAAAGATAAAAAAGTAACACAAAAAAAAAATTATAGCCAACATAAAAAAATAGAAACATAAGAAGTAAAAATATATTACAGTGAACTTAAGAAGTAGAAACAAAAGGAAGTTCCCATAAGAAGGAGAAAAAAAATATTATAGCTAACATAAGAAGGAGAAAAAATAGAAATAAAAACTAGATCCCAAATTGAGTTCCCATAAAACCATTTACATTACCATTAAAATGATGAGATAGGCAAGCCACATTCAGGTGCAGAAATAATTCAAGTATATCTACCTTAAATATCCACCAGATATGTAAATATGTTTTCCAGTAATAACAATGACAAATAGCATTCAATACAAAATGACTAGCCAAATAAACATGGCAAGGGATAATCAATCACACATATATAACATACAATATTATAATGGTCTTATAATGAAAAAATCAACAATGAATGAGCCTCTATATTCCCTTATGTTGCCTCTCTCTCTTAGAATGCATTGACAAATAGCATTCAATACAAAATGACTAGCCAAATAAACATGGCAAGGGATAATCAATCTAACATACATTTTTATAATTCAATCTATATGCTATAGACTATATAGCCAGACATATATATATCTTTAGATAATCAAAGTTTAAAAATGGATTACAAATGATTTAAAAGGTATAAAAGGTATTTGTAATAATTGTTATGAAAAAAATACTTGTACATAATTAATAAACAAAAAATATGAATAATAATTGAAAGCTATATTTAAAAATATTTTTATAATTGAAAAAACTAATAATAAATTTATTATAATTTAAATAAATTTTTATAATTGAAAAAACTAACAATAAATCTATTTAAATTATAATAAATTTATTTAAATTAATTGAGTTGAGAGGCACATTTCTAAAGCAATGGTGGAGAGATGTGTGTATGTCCCAAATATTATAGCCTACATAAAATCAAGAAATGAAAAAATAGAAATAAAAAAAAATATTATAGCCTACATAAAAATTAGAAACATAACATGTAAAATAATTTTATATCTAACATAAAAAGTAGAAACATAACAAGTAGAATAAAAATACTATATTGACATAAGAAATAGAAACATAATAAGTAAAAATTGTCATGAAAACATACAACCATATTTAATTAAAAATGCAATCTTAAATGTCATTTCAACAATAAAAATACAACCATAATAATAGTTATATTAGATAACTAATAGTTAGATTCATAACTAACTATAACTCCAAATTAAAATTAGAAATATGAAAAGTAGAAAGATTAAAAAAAGTAAGACCAAAAAAAATTATAGCCAACATAAAAAAATAGAAACATAAGAAGTAAAAATATATTACAGTGAACTTAAGAAGTAGAAACAAAAGGAAGTTCCCATAAGGAGAAAAAAAATATTATAGCTAACATAAGAAGGAGAAAAAATAGAAATAAAAACTAGATCCCAAATTGAGTTTCCATAAAACCATTTACATTACCATTAAAATGATGAGATAGGCAAGCCACATTCAAGTGCAAAAATAATTCAGGTATATCTACCTTAAATATCCACCAGATATGTAAATATGTTTTCCAGTAATAACAATGACAAATAGCATTCAATACAAAATGACTAGCCAAATAAACATGGCAAGGGATAATCAATCACACATATATAACATACAGTATTATAATGGTCTTATAATGAAAAAATCAACAATGAATGAGCCTCTATATTCCCTTATGTTGCCTCTCTCTCTTAAAATTTAAAATGCATTGACAAATAACAATTAATACAAAATGACTAGCCAAATAAACATGGCAAGGGATAATCAATCACACATATATAACATACAATGTTATAAATGGTGTTATAATGAAAAAATCAACAATGAATGAGCCTCTATATTCCCTTATGTTGCCTCTCTCTCTTAGAATGCACTGAGGATGAATTCTAAGAAAAGGTGATTCTAGTGGGAGATATATATAAAGAATGAGCCAATGTCAAAGGTACAAGGCCCAAAAGAATGAGCCAATGCTAAACGACATCAAATAAAGGGAATAATCTCACTCTTGAACATTGAGGTTTGATATGTCCTTTATTGTGTGCATATTTTAACAACAATATTTATCATCTAAAAGGTTAATGTACAATCCTTAATACCCATAAATTTATGTGCGCTTTTTTCAAGACGTGGATGTATATACTATTTTTTTAACAAGAATCGAGAATATATTGTATTATATAAAAAGGTTGCATGCAGCGAGGCTTACAAAGAGAGAGCAAATTGTCTGGAGCAAAAATGCCTATGCCGTTAAAACTGTAAGCTAAAACCAAAACATTTCTATCGTTCCGTTAAAACTGTAAGCTAAAACCAAAACATTTCTATCGTTCAAAAAGATACTGTTAAAACCCTTCGAAGGGTAAATACGGACATACTTTCCTACTAATAAAAGACAAAAAAAACATATAAAACTATAATTATGAGGGATGTTATTGTTACATTTTCGGTGGGGATTTTCCAGGTTGGGAAACTAAGGTCTCCTCCATTGGATGATCCCTTGCTGGAGAGGTCTGACAGTTGCTGCATTGATTCATGTTGACTAACTTGTTCATGTTGACTAACTTGTGCGGGTCTTCTTTCATTTATCCTATGGTTACCATTAATTCATAAAGATCTCTATGATTGTCTTCAATCCTGGTATCATGGTTCCCCATTTGCTTGGCCATCCACTAGACTTCTTCTGTTGTTTTAGTTCCTTCCTTTGATGTCGTAGAGCCAGTGAAGATTCTATTTTATATGTCGTTATCAGTTTATCATTCCCATCCATCTCTACAAGATTATCCAAGTCAACATGAACAGAGAGTGGGGTCTGCACCGCCTTCTCAAAAGAACCCCTTTCCTTTTTCCTTGGACTGAGAACCAAGGAACGCAAACTAAATGCAGAAGTGTCTAAGCCTACGTGAACGATGAAAGGATGCACCTTTTGGTCGAATGGGGAACTTCCTTTTTCCTCAAGACTAAGAAAACGGAGGGCAGAGGGATGCAAACACACTGCTGAGGACGCTGCACTGCATTTCGAATGAACCAAAGACTGAACATGGAGGTTAACGCCTTCCATAATGCGTTCCTTGTATCTAATCAACCATGAAGGGTCGGACTTGGCATTAAAATCCTTCACATGGGCAAAGCCAGCTAGAGTGCATGCCCGCCAGCTGGTCATCGAGAAAGGAACGAGGTGTTGGATGTAATGAGGACGTTGGTGACCTCCAAAACGTGGAGAATATGCGTCCATCATGTAGCGTGGTGAAGGTTCTAGGATGGAGGCGCTGGGAATCCCCCTTTGGGACCACCACACAATATAAAATTATCTAAGGGACATGACTTAGGGCTGCTAAAACACCATTCACACTAGAATTTCCAATTTTTAATTTGACCCCTTGATTTGCTAAGATGTCCACCTATGGGTTGTTTCTTCTTAGGCTATGGAAGAAGGATGTGTGAATGTTTACAAGGTTTGCTTGATTCGATCATAAATCCTTTGGATTTTAATTGCTCCTTTGTTGTAACCAAAGATAATTTTGCGGATAACCTGAATGGAGTCACCCAGTATTGTAACTTTGGTGTAATAAGTCAATACTTTTTTTACCAAGACCCCAGGCATAAGTCAATACTTTGTTTCCTCCAGAATCGAAGATGATCCCACCCGCTCCTACCTCCCTCGTGGATGTATATAATATTACAATACATATTAGAAGTTAAATAATTTTACATGTCAACCATTTTGATAACTTAAAAAAATAAAAATAATGTCAATAAATTTACAAAATAATAATGTTACTTCATAAAGATTTCAAATTTACAAAGCATGCTTAGATTAATTGTGTAAAGACTGATTAACTTGTTAACATGACATGTAATTTTGGCATATTAGATCATTCTCTATGTTTTCAAGCATAGAATGGATATATGAATATTATATCACTTTTGGAATTTTCTACTACAAAACTTTTAGTTAAGATCTTAATAAACTTTTAGATTGCATTGATTTCACAATCAACAATTATATGTACATTCTCCTTATAGTTGTTTTCTAATTAAGATTTAAGTTGCATTGTTTTCAGCAACTCACTATTGCAAGGTATTAATTTGATTATTACATTTTCTTACAAACCCTATATTGCATTGTTTTTAGCAATAGAAAATTTCAATAGTATCGATATAATTTCTAAAATTTCCTAAGATGCATTGTTTTCAGCAAACTTATGTATATTCTCTTTACCACACATTAAATTTTGGATGCAATATTTTCCACAATGCATTGATTTGAGGATATTATATCACTCTTCCACTACATAATTTTCACTTAAGATCTTAATAAACCTCTAGATTTGCATTGATTTAGCAATCAACAATTACATGCACATTCTCCTTAAAGTTGTTGTCTAATTAAGATTCCGCTTGCATTCTTTTCTAAAACTTTCCTAGATTGCATTGTTTTCAACAAACTTATTTATATTCTCTTTACCATGCATTGAATTTTGCATTATGTATTTTCCAAAATGCATGGATTTCTGCATTATGTTCTTTAGATCTCAAATTCCCTATGATCACCTGAGAAGAAAATTGAAATTTAATTCCCGGTATTATCATTAGGTTTTTACATAAGGAAAGGAGTTGTTATAGTAACTAAAATAATAGCTCACACTTCTCTTAAACGTCATTGATTTGCCTATGTTTTTTTTTACATTTTTAGATTGTTGAATTGATTATATATTATGCATGTCCATCCTTTAGGAATGGTATATCCTTTAGATAAGAATATGATTTGTTAGAACTTATGGTGTAAGATGATGATCACCTGATTTTTGAAATTTAATTGAGTTATAAAACCCTATGTTGCATTATTTTCATACAGTTATAAATTCCTAATTAAGAATAAAAAAAACCAATATAGACCCATATAACTCTGGTGCAAACCTTTCCTTTCCTTCACTAAAAAAAATGGGGTTTGCACCTCAATGGATTTGATCCCTCTCAACGCTTCATAGAACCAAAGTTATATGGGTCTATGCTAGTAGTATTACATCATGAAACAATGTATATGGATTTGTTTTCCACGCACCCTTGGCCATACCGAGATGCCCTTAGGTGCACTTGAAACCAACCTTACATAAATAATGTGTCCATCTTGTTGCTATAGTACATTGAAAACAATGCTTGGGAAGATCACTCTCTAGTATGTGGGAATCAAGTGATACAACTAAGGGTGCGATATAGCCCCCTTAGCTAATGCCTTGAGATTGGGTCAAGTAATACCATTGGAAACTTAGACATATATCATAGAGCTATAGTTATTAACACGTGTTTGTCATTAGGACCCTACAAACCCTAACCTTTATAGTACAACCCACAAAATTCATATTTAATGTGGACTATAAAGAATTTGGGGATTTTGTCAATGAAATGATACTCCTACAAGAGTAGGACTCCAAAAAAATACAATCTAGGTCTTGACAACACCTTTGCAAGATACCTATCTCCAAATACTCTTTATGCAACATTGTTGATTGTGTTACCACTCTCATGTAACCGGTTTTTAGTGGACCCAACCATACAATTGTTGGTGACGTGTAAAAAGACTCATTGTGAGATATTGATCACTTTGATACAACCCTCCTATAACATTTTTTGGACACAAGACTAAATAATTTAAACTAGGACCTCACAAATGGACGAATTTATTGCATCATTAGAAACTTCAATCAAAGATATCAATCAACAACTAACAAAGTAAAAGGACCAACTCCATGACCTCCACCTTACTTTGAATAAGATTTTGGAGTGTCTACCCAAATTGGAAGGGATATTGGAGCATAAATTTGATCCCTCCCAAGAAGTCACCTCATTAGATGGGGGAACTTGAAATAGAACACCCTTTCTAGATAATAATACATGGAACTGCTCTCTCAAGGTGGATATGAATAGGTTTGATAGGACTAACCCCATGGTTGTGTTACCTAGATGGTATTTCTCCCTCCATGGAATTATTGATGACATGATGAAACTTTGGGTGGGCGTATTATACCTAGATCAAGAACGATGGAAATAGTGGAAATGACATAAGAAATACTATGAAGGTTACATTATTTGGAACTACTTTGTGAAATCCATCTATGCTCATCTTGAAAGAGATCCTTGTTATTTTGTTAGGTTGACCAAGTTGCATTAAACCAACATAGTTGAAGACTTTACATCATTTTTTGGGTAACTGGAAATTCTAACAAAAGGTCTGGTCGATTTTTTTTTAAATGCTTCATCATTGGTTTCAAAGAGAAAATTAGAGCACCATTCATGATGCAACATCCAATGGTTTGAGGCCTCTGAATGAGATCTTGAAGCACAAATGGTGGTAAATGCGCAAGTCAAAAGACCTTATTTTCCTTCTTTCCCTTACCATCATATGGCGTCTACTACCAACTCCCCCTATCTTATCCCTTAAGGATCCATAAGTTAGCTTAGCAAGAAATGGTAAAGTTCCAATGACTCCAAATTTTCTATAATTATGATGAGAATATTCTTAAAGGGAATAAATGTAATGAACATAAATTGGATGTGTTGCAACTTGACCACCTAGAGGACACTCTTGAGGAATCCCCTCCCAAGATGGAACTTGAGAACATAACACTGACTCCTCATGGTAACCCCATTTAGGAACCATTGATTTCACTCCAGTCTTTATTAGGGCTACCAACTCCTCAAAGCTTGAAGTTGATTGGCTACATCAAAAATAGAAAAGTGATTGTTTTAATTACAGTGGCAATACCCACAATTTTATTCATAGGTGAGTGGTAGATGAAGCCCATTGGTATGTCCATGGAGTGTGTACTTTTAAAATTATGACAGCTAATGAAGGCATGGTGAAGTGTGGTGGAAAATGTGAGAAGGTGGAACTTCAACTTGGGGAATGTCAACTAAAATCCAACATGTTTTCTATTGAAATCAATGATTGTGACGTAGAACTTGCTATAATCCACTATGGGACTTTGAACATCTTGCTAGAAAATTTGCTATAATCCACTTGTATTCCAATAAACATTATTACACTTGGAGGATGAGGACTTTGAACATCTTAGAAAATTTGCTATAATCCACTTGTATTCCCGTAGACGTTATTGCACTCAAAAGACATTTAAAGATGGAAATTTGAACATCTTGAGAAAATTTGCTATAACTGTTGCAGTAAAAGGGACCTCGAAACTAATACAAAATAAAATAAAAGTCTGTGGTAAGAGTTGTTATACAACAAATATAGTCCCCAAGCTCACTACAAATTAGATAGGTATTGACACAAACATCAAACGTTATTAAAAGGTTCATATTTAAATATTTAAACTTTGCACAAATTTCGTATGCAAGAGAGTTAGATATTTAAAGATCCAAGAGAGACTTGGGTATTTAAATTTTGTTAACAATAGGATAACGAGAAAGCGCAACCATGGTTATAGTTGGGAAAGCAAAACGAAACTAAGGGACAGACCCGCAGCCTAAGAGATGAATCGGTGATGGCATGTATGTAAAGAACACTTATCTGTGGAAAAAAAATTAAAAAACTGGAAATGTAAAGAACACTTATGCTTTTAAATAAAATATTTCTTGGCAGTCAGATTCCAACATATAAGATCACATTTCTTGGCAGTCAGATTCCAACCTATAAGATCTAAGCCATCTCAAGCTGGCCTCAAAATGTCACGAGTGAAAAGGATAAACACGACTATATTTTCTGAGGAAAAAGATTTGGACCTGTCAAACCCCCATATGCAATTGCAGCAGCAGTCGGCTCGTTCAGGGTTTGTAACACATCAAAACCTGCTATGATCCCGGCAGTTTTAGTGGCCCGCCTTTGAGAATCATTATAATAAGCAGGAACGGTAATGACAGCTTTGTTTACCTGACAACCGAGGTATAGTTCGGCGATTTCTTTCATCTGAAGCAACACCATTGACGATATTTCCTCCGCCGAAAAGGTTTTCTGTTTTCCCTTAAACGTTACTTGGACCAGAGGTTTCTCGTTGGGTCCGCATAAAATAGAAAAAGGCCAAAGGCACTTATCAGTTTGGACAGAAGAATCGGAAAAACGCCTCCCGATCAACCTCTTGACATCAAATACGGTGTTTGCAGGGTTGGAAGCAACTTGGTTCTTTGCAGGCTGTCCGATAAGGCGTTCTTCGTGTGTGAATGCAACCATGGAAGGAGTGGTCCGATTGCCCTGTTGATTGGCAATGATATACCCACACAACTGTAAGTGGTTCCAAGGTCGATTCCTATAGCCTTCCCACGATCATTATGAGAAGAAGCCATGGAAGGAAACAATCAAGGAATCAGAGAGACGCGCAGGACCACAATAGAAAACCGGAGCGAAAACGATGGATTTTCAAATTGCCAGAGTGAGAGAGAGAAGAATTAGGTATAAGAAGAAACAGTGGGCTACGTAACTCAGCACCCTCCGATTCCGATTCCGATTCCGATTCTTGCCTTCTCAATTGGACTTCCCTTGCTTGATATGCAGAAATGCTCGCAGAGTTCCCACGCAGACCACATTGGTCGAGCGACTGGGAGCAGGTTGGACATTGGTGAGGACGAATCTGAAGAACGTTAAGTATATCTTGAAAACGCGGTCCAACCAAAAGCTACAACTAACACTGTTTATGATAGAATTATGTATATCACGGACAACTTCATCCTACCCCAAACCATTCTTCAACGCTTGTGGCTACAACATAATTTCACAGCTTCACTGACCTTTGCTCAAACTTGGCTTTTTGCATCATATTGCTTGCATAATCTTCATGACATTTTCTTCACCATCTTCTGCATTTATCTAAATGATAATATTCATATATTCAAATGTGTCAAGTAAGGAGTAAGGAGTCTCAATGGCTTCTTCTTCCATAATGAAAGCATGGTAAGAGTAAGGAGTCTCAATGGCTTCTTCTGAAAGCATGGTAAGAGTAAGGAGTTCTAATGGCTTCTTGCATTAGTTTCTTTAAAGTAAAACTTCAAAAATTATATTCTTGGATAAAAAAATTATGTATGTTATGTGTGTTTGTATTATATATATAAGAAAGATTTGACTCTTTCTAATCCAAAACAGGGCTAAATACATTTTCCTAACCTTAAGGTCGGTTTATGACTTGGCTAAGCTTACAAGCTTGGAAGATACATTGTGCTTTTAATTGATTTGTCCACAAATTCTATTTATGAAATTATAGACTTTTCTTTTTCTCATTTTTCTTTATGATTGAGGATGTTGTATAACATAACATCATAAAAAGAAATTACATGTTTGCTAAAAAATAAATCTAACAAAATAATAAGAACATTTTATCTCAATGTCCACTTAAAAAATATACGCACATAATGTATATTCATAAAATAAAAAGAAAATAAACTAACATAAATCTATCTTAAATTCAAATCTATTAAGCATCAAGAGGTGTCAAATTTTTTCAATTGTAATTTTTTAAATGTGTAAAAATTTAAGATAAAAAAATTTACACCCCAAAAAATTGGATCTCTTGTGGTGTTTGATAGATCTAGGTTTAAGATGGATCTATGCATGTATATGTCAAATAAAGAATGGGTCCATACGATAGAGATGTAGTTCACTCTACATATTTTGAACTAGATGAAAATATTATTTCCTTTTTGGGTTTGATTTGTTAAATTCAGGATGCCTCTTCATTACACTTGGTTTTCACCCAAAACTACACGCGCAAGAGAGGAGAGAAGATACTTATTTAGTATCTAGATCACAACCCTTGGATGAAGGGTTGAGCAACTTTGTTGATGTTACAAGTGTCGATCTCTCTATAGATTATTTTAGAGTCACCTTTAGATATTCTTATAATCCAAGACATGGGACCAACAATAGTCTTCATACTATATTGTGATATGATCATATAGACCTTTGCTCATATAAAATTCTACACATATCTTGGTAGATGTGATGATTTCTTCTAGAGTCAATTTTGAGAAATTTACCAAGAAGATCATTGAAGAGACCTCATGTAAAGGCTTGCAATCAATTTGTTAACTATTTGTTAAAAAGCCAATTGAGGATTTATGGAGGTTGGCCACATTCCATTAAATTGGTAAATGATAGCATAGGTTAAGTTGTGTTTGTGTATCCCGTTAACTATCAAAGACTAAACCTTCAAGTATGGGATAACTTTTGAGCTCTACACAATAAAAGCACTTAATTGAGGAGTCTTAAGATCCAAAGGAGATGAGGACTTTTTTCCACTACTTCTTTGAAACAAACAAATCCCTAAAGAAGAGGTCTCATCATTTGCTTGGAACCCCTCCATGAATTCAAAGCACCATGAATACGGTGGATTTTTTTAATGTCGTAATCAACAAGGGTGTTGTCATAAACTTAAATGGTTATTACTATTATTAATAATTAACCTATTAAATATTATTAGTATTAGGTGGGTTACTCACCATCTGTAAGATACTAAGCTTACATGTTGAAAATATTTATTGAATATATGAAATAGTTGAATGATTGGATGATTATTTTTCAATGAATGCATTACATTGAATATATATGCATGAATACAAAAGGTTGGCATATCTTCGAGATGGGCAATAACCCTTAACCTAATACTAGTAATAATTAATATGTTAATAATTAATAATAGTAATAACCAATTAGGTTTATTACAAGTCACTTTTTCTTTGAAAATATTCGACCACGAATCTTTATTCTGCTTAAACTGGATTCTGATTTTTATTATCTGATCGTCATAGTTGATGATATGATGATATGCGTCTATAAGAACTACTAAATGATGCACACAATTTTCAAAATGTAGACAGGTCGATCCATCCCAAAACTAACTTTGTTGGAATTGTTTGATGATCAATTATTTGGATAGAACTTCTCATTTTAGGCTTCCCTACAAGTTGTTGATTTTGACTTCGAACTTCTTCAATGTTGTAGTTGGGTTTTCTACAAGAAGAGCTTTGTTTATTTTCCTAATGACTTTTATGCTTGTCGTAATGACTTTTGTGATGTAGGTGATGATAAAGTTATTGAGTTACTTGAGGAATGTTTGTAGGTACTTCAATTTTTGGTACTTCTAGCGATCTATTAATCAATACATTTTCAATAGAACTATTTTCTATAATTTGAACATTGATTGTGTATGTACTGATTTTTTTTTACATCTAAATTTGTATTTATGGTGTCGCTAATTTAATTGTTTTTGTCATAGTTTCTCTGTCCATAGTGTGGACATCCTTTGCTGAGGATTTTTCTAACTTCCATTAGAGGAAACTTGGGGTATAAAATGGGCCTTATAAGAAAATGAACCAATAATAAATTCTTGTGAGTTGGAGTTCAAGAAAAAATAGAATTTCAATCTAATGAGTCAACCATAATGGTTGACTTGACATATTTGTCATATAAAAACTACTTTTTTTGTTCGTATTTTCAACATATATCCTTGTTTTTTTACTCAAATTTCGAGCGGAAGGGCTCGTTAGATGCGGAATTAAATGCAAACATAGGGAGATATGTTGAAAATACGAACAAAAAGTAGTTTTCTCTTTCTTTATCCAAAATTAGTAGATATTATTTTATTATTTTCCATAGGAGGCCCAATTTAGACCTCAAATTTCCTCTAATGTCAACTTTTAATTTTTTTTATTTGTTCACTCAACTCTTGATTATGATCGGTAAGGTGACAATTTTCTTCTTGTGTTTCTAGTGGTTTCCCTTTCATGTCTTCATTGGCTTGCTCTATTTTTCGAGAATTTTTTAACTTCCTTATTTTCGTAACTAACATCTTGTTATGGTTTATGATTCGGAAGATTTCTTCAGTATTGGTTGACAATGTTTTATTGATTTTTGTGGTCTCCAACTTATGCGCTTTTTAATGTCATCTCTTTGTTGTTCGAGTTCTTTTATCTATTGTTGACATTGAAAAGTTTATAATTCTTGGCCTCGTAATTTTTCTTGGATTTATGTAACTTCCTTGTCCTTATCCATGAGGAGTCTATTCAAGTGATTGATGTCTTCTTCTAAATCTTCATAGCTCTCATACGATGGTTCTTTTGTTGTATATTTTTATGAAGGGACTCTCAGTGAAGATTCATGTATTGTTACTTTCTTCTTCCCTTGGGAGAAGGTCATGACTTTATTTTTCTCATTGAAAGTGATCGTACCCAATGTTTCCAACCAGTTAGATCCTAGTATTATGCCAGTAATATCGTCATCTGTAGTTGCAACGGTGAATTTTGATGTAAGATTATAATTACCAATCTATAACTTTAATTGTTTGATTTGCTCTTCATTCTTCTCCTTCTTCTCTATCTTTAATTATATGCAATTGGTAGTTGATTTGCAAGATCAACATTAATAAAAAAATTCAACATATGGTGATGGTAACATGACTTTCCTGGGGAGGAAAGTGTGGATGGGATCATCTTCGATCCCGGAGGAAATATAGTATTAACTTATGCCTGGGGTCTTGGTCGAAAGAACAGTAATGAAGTTGAGTGGCTCGTGCTCCTCTTTGGATTGGATCTGGCTAAGCAACACAAGATCACCAAAATTACAGTCATGGGAGATTCTAAGCAAGTTATTCACAAAATGATATATGGATACAATAAAGGAGAAGTCAAAATTCGAAGAATCTACGAGCAAATTCGGCAAACCTTTGTAAATGTTCAAAACTCCTATTATCACATCCTCAAAAGTAATAACTTTGAAGCATACACGTTAGCAAATCAAGGAGCTAAGCTAAAAATTGGATTATCCAGGGATAATGGTAATTTAAAAAATTTAAGATATGTCCCCTAGGGACATTTGCAAGGAAGGATGGGTTCAAGGGTGGCCCAAGGGTGGCGTTTGTCTTGTCCCTAGCGTACCAACTTCAAAAAATTACATTTGGGTGGATGCCCCCCCTCCCCGGTGATCCAACAACCAGCAGGTTGGATGCTCTATGACGTCTAGCTGGCTCCCATCGCATCTCATGTGAAGGGATTTATTGCAAGCTTGGCTCTCTCAAGTGGATTAGAGTCTCTACACGAGCCATGGAAGATGCCATCAAGAAGCTTCATCTAGCTCTGTTATTTGGACATTGTGTATATGGTGCAACAAATGTTTTTCCTAGTGCAACGAACGTTCTTCCTGGTGTAGCGATTGTTTTTCCTGGTACAGCGAATGTTTTTCCTGATGCATTGAATGGTGCAGCAAATTTTTTTCTCACTGCATTGAAGGGTTTTCCTGTAGATTCCATGCAATTGTTTTCTCTTAGATCCCTCAGCATAGAAGATAAGGATTAGCTACCCAGTTTCTAAGCGGCATGCTCAGCTCCTTCTGTGCACTCAGATTTGTTTCCTTCACGGGAAACCATGGTTGACTAAGATGTTAGTCTGAATGATCTGTAGTCTTCCTTAAGGGACATCAAGAAGCACATTCAATGGCTCTATGATATCATGAATCGAGGGGTAACAGAAGGGAGTTCAACCGCTGAAGTGGTAAAATGGATGGCAAGGCAAATGGGTAACCATGACGCTCGAATTGAAGATAACCACAGATATTTACATGAGCTCATGGGAACTATAGGTTACATTAAGGAGGATTTGTAAAAGTTGGTAAACATGAACGAAGGTATACATTTTCAAGACTCACCGCCAGAGATCAACTAATGGAGGAGACCTCAATAGCTCAACCAACCAAAGATCCAAAGGAAAAGCAATAGAAGTAGCTTAAGTTAAAATGGTATTTTATGTTTTTATGTATTTTGGTTTTAGGTGTCTACGTCCGTATATACCATTTGAAGGGTGATAGAAGTATTTTTTGGCACAGCATCAAGTTTAAGTTAATAGTCTCTAGCACAAATAGTTCAGGTTTTTTGGAGATAGATAGGATGAACTGCACGTCTTTGAACTTTTTTGTTTGCTTGGTTGTTGGTAGCCTTTTTATAGAATACAATACTTTCCTGGTTTCTGTTAAAAAAAAATGACTTTCATAAAATGTGCCATTAACTTCAAGCATCCTTATCAACATCTTTAAAGGAATGTCAACAAATCCATTTTTCTTTTGAGAAAAATCTGTCTCTTCCATTTTGATGAGGTATAAACAGATTTTTTCCTTTCAGAAATTGTCTTTAACGTCAAATCTCACTGTCGTCCTTATGTAAAAATATTTCCCTTGTCTTTGACTTCTTCGACGATAGATAGTCTTCATTTTTTACTTTGACTTCTTTGGCGATAAATTGCCTTCGACAATAGATGATCTTTGACTTCTTCAGTGATAGATGGTTTTCCTTTGATTTTGATGTTTTCGACAACAAATGACCCTTTTGTAATTCGTCCTTTAATGTTGACTTTTGTCTTTTTTCTATTTTTTTAAATAAAAATTATAATAAATACTATTATTAAAATAATAATAAGTATTACTATTATTCATTATTCATGGTATAATAATAATAATAATAATAATAAGTGTTTTAATAATGTTAAAAACTATATAATAATTATTAAAAGATTATTATTAAATTATTTTTAAATATTTATAGCAGTTTGAATAGTGAACTTCCCCTTGTATCACTTAATTATTAAAAGATTATTATTAAATTATTTTTAAATATTTATGACAGTTTGAATAGTGAACTTCTCCTTGTATCATTTTTTTTATTGATTTTTTTAACTTTTGGATCGTTTTGTAAGTTCTTCTCTTTTTTATATTACTTCTACCTAGTATGTTTGTAATTTCTTTTATTATATTACTTTTACTTTATTTAGTGTTCTATGAAGTGTTATGACTCTACACAAAATGGTGCTTGAAATGACTAGTTTATTTCACCCAAATAAAACTAAGTGTTGGTTTTCTTTAAAACCAAATAACCAAATGTTGTTTTCTTGAAAACTACCACTTGTGTTTATATTTCTTATCTTGTTTTATATTTTTATTTTATTTTACTTTATTTTCTTTTATTTTTTATTTTTTTAACTTTTTCTTTTTTAGTAAGGTGAAAGACTTATTTAATTCAAAAACTAGTATTTTTTTTTCTTTTTTTTTTAACTTATTTTTTTCTTTTTTTAACTCTCTTTTTTAGTAAGGTCAAAGACCTAATTAATTCATTAAATCTTAGATGATGGCTAAATGCCATGATATGGCCAATGGCCAAAGGTCTGCTTTGATACCACTTAAAAGCTATTAAACTTACATGTTGGAAATATTTATTGAATATACGAAATAGTTAAATGATTGAATGATGATTTTTCAATGGAGACATTACATTGAATATATATGCATGAATGTAAAAGGTTGGCGTCTCTTAGAGATGGCTAATAACCCTTAACCTAATAATAGTAACAATTAATAAGTTAATAATTACTTATAGTAATATCAATTAGGTTTATTAGAGGTGCACCTATTTTCTAGCTACCAACAATAAAAGAATAATTTTCGATGGACAACCAAGGTCCCCTCTTTATATTTTGTTTTGGCCTCAATGTGTTTAACATAGACAATTGTTCATTGTCAAACTAAGGGAGTTTTCCCAAATATGATGCCCAATTAGCCTTTTATCTATTTTTTATAGCAAGTTCCTTCATTATGTTTCCCTAGTTGCCAAGAAAATATGAATAGATTTATCTTTTGAATGTCTAAATCCTAAATGAAACCCTAATTCTAACATTAGAATGCAATCCTAGACTAATCACCTAACTTAAATTGAATATAAAAAGGATAAGCTTCTAGTCATTAAGAACATAAAATAATTTACTATAAATTAATGAGTGGAATGATATAAACAACCAATCACTAAAATCAAGCCTCAAATTTAATAACCAACAACAAGCTCACATTCAAAGGTAGAAACTAATAGAAAAACAACATCAATAGATAATTACTACTTGCATGAAAATAGTCTATATCAAATGTAGATATTCTTGCATCCATTCTAATATAAGCAACAACAACAAAAAACCTTTGGTTCCCTCTCTTGGATTTTCGGATTCTGTGCTTGACTGATTAATTCCCTTTGTTGGTTGTTTGTCTTGTTAGCTTGCTAATTTGTTGTCTCTCTTAGCTCTTTTCTATAATTTACAGTAAATTTCCTCCAAGCTTTAAATACTTCTTCAAGTGCATCACCCTGGGGAAAACTATGGTTTTGAACAGAGCTTTATAGGATGCAATCATTTGGCTCATCATTTTTTCAAACTTCTCTAGTTTAAGCAATGTTGTTTTAATTATTGTGATATCCTTACTAAGAGCCTAAGTAAATATTTGGATGGCAGGTTCATGTTTATTCTATTTGAACTATATTTAGTCTTCCAAATCTTTAATTAATTGAGGTTGTGGAAAGTTGTCTTTAGGACGAAAAGGGGAAAGTGACAAGTATTTGTCATATTTGATGTTACTTGGACCAAACAGTGTCATAATATGATACTCGTGCTTAATCCCCCTTAGTGCATTCTCAGTTGAGTCTCTCTAATATATAAAACCAAACTCGATCTCCAACATATTTTCTTCAATAAAAATAGGTATATATTGAGGAAAATCTTGTAAGGATATTATCAAACTTTCACACTATCAAACAATAACTTGGCTCACTTATATGCAACCTTCTCATCTTGAAGATGACCCATAATCTCTGCTATGTCTTGGCTCTAAATTTGCAGGCGTTGGGACCTCATGTAAAATTGTCTTTGGATATAATTTAGCTCGGTCTATATGCCAAAAGCATACAAAATTATTTCAATATATTACATGCACATTTTCACATGGACAACAACATTAATGTAATTACCAACAATGTTAATAAACTAATGTTTTGATAATAACGTATCAACTCTTTCTTCACAACTTGGTTTTGCTTCTTCCACTTGTCTTTGTTTACTTTTCCATCTTCATCTCCTTGCTTCACTTGCAATACAATTTTCTTTTATTGCGCTCAAAGGTAAAATTGCTAGTTATTAATTGATGTCAACCTTTCCTTTCTTGACAATTTTAGTCCTAATGATGAGCATTATTTAAGGTTTGATAGGTAGAAGCCTTAAACAATGGTTGGTGTTTATGCAACCCCTATGCCTCTAAAACATAGGAGCCATCACTACATGTCGAGAATAAATCGTGCTTAGAGCATGGGAAGGAGATTTGTAATATTATGTTTCAACTTTTGAAACCACTATGGAATATCATTGGTTTGGTATGCAAGTGGATCATTTCCAATACATTGGTTGATGTGGTATTTTGCATTGGTTTATACATCATTTATATTCATTATAAGGTTTGTTATGCAATAAAATTGTATCTAATGTATTAATTTTCATTAATTTTTGGTGGCATGTTCACACCAAGGGTAATATATCACATTTAATTGAGTTTCCCCAATGAAAAGAAAAGGATTTATATATGTATCTTCATCGTTTGAGTTGTCTCAACGATTACACAAATACAAATGTAGAGATAAATATTTGTTAAGTTGGCACCATTGCTTCGTTAAACACTCTCATCTCTTGCTAATCTCTTGCACCTAAGGTAACATCTAGTAGTGACCCATCAAATTGAGTTATCGCTTACAATTTGTAGGTTGGAACCCTAATTTCACCCATTTTGGGGGGGAAAGGTGTTGAGTTATAAGAATTTTTATTTTCTTTTCTTTTTGAGCTTGGGCATACCACTTTTTGGGAAACTTAGCCTCTTTTTTATGGGTTAATTTGAGATAAACCAAGACTTACTTAGTGAAATATTTGTGGATTCTTAATGGCTTTTACAAACTATAAATGTAAACAGCATTCACACAAGGAATTTTGGAGAAGATGTGAGGCATAAATAAGACATACATTCAACCATAAACTATGGTTTTATATATTATTGCGACATAACAAAAGAACTACGACGGCGTTTACATACTTGGAAATTTACTTGGATGTTTCACCTTTTATAGAGCTTGGGCTCTCAACACATTCCAAAACAGGAGCTTCAACTCTCAAACTCTTCTCAGAGTTTTTCGTCTTCTCCTTTATTCTTTCTCCACTACACTATGCACAATGTTTTTTATTCTTCTTCTTCTACATATATAAAGACTAAATTTTTTGCTTCTCTTGGAAGCTACCCACTAACATTAAATATTATAAACAAATTTCTACAATAAAGCTTATTAGAACATCACGTCATGCCACATCCTTTCACCACTTGTCGAAACATATGCTATGGGCCTTCTTCAGAGTTTCGTGGCGATGGGTTACTCCAATATGTAAGTCAAACTCGTTCTTCACATATTTTATTATTTTTTATACCACATTGTTCAATTTTTTCATAAATTATTTATATTTTGAGTATCTAACCATTTACATGAAAAAATTTACAGCAGGTATCCAATGAGACCCCAGAATCCCATACTCCACCGGTTGACGCTCATGATATGGATGCAGCGGTCAATGTTGCATATCATTTTGGTGCTTCACCATTACTTGTAAGAACATTACTTTTTGATTTATCATCATAGTTTACATATTTATAGTAGAGATTGGCACATTTAATACATCTTAATATTGATACAATATATTTTATGCAGGGTGGGAAAGATGAGTATGTAGCATCTAAGACAAGTCTGTCACATATAGCTGAGGATTCACAAGTACAGGTGTGATTTTAATTATGATTTTTATTATTCAACATGTACTGTTTTAATTATTTGAAATTTTCTAATTGTATCTTTATGTTTTTTTACGTAGGAACATATGCTAGATAGAGTTGTCCACCGAGCAGCCTTGCTCACTCATGTATATGCCCATCCTTTTAGTCTGGTGTCAATTATGTCACCCACTAGTTACACACCTCTTCGTCCCCCAGGTATATGTATATATTTCTTATCTTATATCTCTGTTTCCCCAATTGACCCTCCAAGTAGTATAGTTTTCTGTGTACATGCAAGTATCTTTTTAGTGCACCCATCAATTTTCGACATTGACATATATATTATTTTATGCAGCTTGATAGTGAGATAGTGGTGCTTGAAGAGAACCCAATCGAGGCCACTGCTCACCCACCTCTTCCCCCTAGTTTAATGTCCCTTTTTCGAAATTTTATTAAAATGACCCATTTTTCACTTTTTCTCCTGTTTCGACCTTTGACTAGTTTTGATGTCTAGGTCTCCAAATTGACCCAAATGCTCCCAAATATTCTGAGAAGGTGTATGAATGATATTAATACTTGAATGTGATTTTCATGGATGATTTATGACCCTCCAATTACTTCTACAAACTTTTTCAATATTCTGGTCAAAGTAGGAGTCTTTATTAGCAAATTGGGGTTCCAATTCCCCTTGGGTAAATGCTGGAAATGGCTTCTCAAATGCTCCCAAATACACTCGAATTTGTGAATAGAGTTAGAGGATGTTTAAGGTAAATTTGTAAGGTATAATATGCATCATTATTCAGTTTATACATGTTTTTATGACCCTCTTCCAAACATCTACAAAATCACTAATTCGACCCTTGGGAAAATGGCATCAAATCTTCTCCAAATGCAATGAAACTAAGTAAAATGACCTCAAATGATTAATTGATGAACATGAAACTTGTAATACTCATAACTTACATTCCATTCATCATAAATATATCATATATACATTCTTCCATTCGAAATAACCAACATTACCATGACATACATCAATATAGTGGGGAAATGGTCATTATTTGCTCATTAATAGTCACTTTTACATACAACCCTTTGATATATAGACCTGATACTTTCTGAGAATGAAGAACAGAGCATATTAAACTTATTACAATCATAAATGGATCAGGATAATCTCTCCCAAAGAGTACAAAATTTCACCCAAAGCGCAATATCAAAATAGTGGGGAAATGGTCATTGTTTGCTCATTAAAAATCACTTTCACATACAACCATTTGGTATTTCTACCCGATACTTTCTGAAGATGAATAATAGAGTATATTAATATTATTACAATCATAAATTTACCATGATAATCTATCCAAAAGAGTACAATATCTCACCCAAAGAGCAATCCCTCCATGAGCAAGAATATGCAAGAAAAACTGGAAATGGTTGAAAAAATGGGTTGCACTAGAAGAAACCATGAGATTCCCTGTATATTAAACCTGAAAATACAAACTCCATTAAATCTCCATGAAATACCCTAATTGCCTCTCCAAACACTAACTTGTATGGGAATATTTCACCCTCGAATTCAGTTAAGGCAAGAAACTAGTCATCCACTAGCTCTCTCAATTCACAAATGCAAATTTCTCAAATGATCAAAAGCTCTTCTCTTGGTTGATCCCTATATTTTATAAGAATACTTATCCTTCTAATGTTACCAATCCATCCACAAGCTCAATCCATTTTGAATTAGGGTGTGTGCTCAAGATTTTCCATGTATCCTCCCTTTCCTAGACTTCCACCTTCCCCCAATTCGAGTGGGAACCCATTGAGCTTCCCCAACTCACATGAGCGCCCTTTGGATGCCATATTTTGACCTGACATGTCAAAATGGTCAGATATCAGCCTTCATGTCTTCAATATGTCATAAATGGCATATAATCTTCATCATTGGTGTCATAGATGTCATAGATGTTAGGGAATCTAGCCCAAGTGTCCAAGAAGCTCTCATTTGACTCTTCCTCTCCCATGTAAGTTACATTTCCTTCCCAATTAGACCTATGAGGCATATGTCCAAGTGTATTAACCTTCTAACTCATCCAATGACATCAGGATTCCCATAAATTCGAAATTGCAAGAGGAGGATGCCATGTGGCACATAAATTCTAGCTTGTGTGGGCCCCATAATCTCCATGTGTCTCCATGCTCCATTGACACTTCAATTTTCTCTTGTATTTATTTAATAAGCTCCATTATTAAATATTTATTCCATTCTAATGTCTAAACATCATTTATTATCTCCCTTATTAAAATTCCAAATGTATCCATCCAACCTAGGGAACTAGTAGGGTTGATGGAATTGTCTTGCTATGCAATTATAAAAATGGGGACATTACAGTCCTCCCCACCCAAGATCGCTTGTCCTCAAGCAATTTAAGATTTGTATGCTGAAAAATATTTTCATATTCCCAAGTGGCATCCCCATTTGGTACTCCTCCCTTTGCACCAAGTGCTCTGTTATGGTTTTGCTCATTAATTTTCTTTAGCTACAATTTTAGTAGTGGCAGTCATGTACTACAATTTAGTGTTCCCAAAAGTAAAGAGGTGCGGATTGTGCATATTGATATATCCTGTAACATCACCACTAACACCAAAAGGATTAATCAAGTCCATAAAAACCAAATTTGTGCAAATAATCGTTACCTCCATATTTTGGAGACCTTTTCGGAACTTTCACCCATTTTTGCTTCTGTATAATTCTTTGAAGTTGGTGTTGAGTTATCAAACTTTGAGCTTCTTAATATTCCAAGAAATTTTAGAGAGGAACCACCATGCTTGTTTCCGCACTACTCTGATTACAATCATCTTCTCAAGTGGTGATTAAATTTCCAATGTTGCTTGTTGCCCCCAAAATTGAAACCAATGAGACCAAAAATGATCCCAGGATCCCATATGATCCTGATACACGGATGGTGTGAAATGTATATGATGAAATTCCACGAACACCAAGCATGTGAAAATTTAATCCATCTCTCAAAAGGTATTCCACATAGGAAACATGAACATTGCTCTGCATATATGAACTCAAACAATTGAAGGTTGGTTTGCTTTCTCAAACCAACAATCGAACTGCCACTCCAAGTGAGATGAAACAAAGCGATTCCAGTATCTCATTGCTGGTATTGCACCCTTCCAAACATCATGAGTGCAAAATTTAGATCGTGAAACTACATAACAAAATCAGACAAATGTACATTAAGAAGGTACCTCATCAAAGAATCATGAAAGTGCTTGTACATCCAAGTAAGATGATCACCATGTGGCCCATACACAAAAGCATCAAGTATTATATCAGATCTGCCCCAATGACATAGGTGAGGATCCAATGTCCCATAATGCTGATCCAAAAATATATAATGTGCATCAATATAATCAACCACGTTTTCTTTCATCCAAGAAGTGAATGAAGAACCTCCACCAAAATCTGAACCAAATAAGGAGCAAGGAAAACATGAAGACTTCGGGTGGCTCTAAGAAGTCTCATCAATACACCCATGCATATGTATATCATCATGAAATAACAGAGGATTTTTCTTCCAATAATAATGTTCTTCAATCATATATCTCTTCACCCAAGTGTGGATGAAGTTCCTCCAACATAAAATATACTAGGAAAGGAGCAAGGAAAATCATGAGTCTCCAAGTGACTCAAGTGAACATCATAGGTACACCCATGTAGATGTGTATCATCATAATGTAACAAAGGATGTTGCTGCAAATTTAAATAAGTTGGTGCTCTAATAATTTCATAATCAAAAGGAGTGATATAAGTTCCATACTCCTCGTGTGGCATCATAAAAAAGAAACATTTCACCCATACTTCATTAGGATGAATGCTACAAAATTTGGAAGTGTAGGATGTAGGAGAAATAACCAACTCACCCAACTGATCAAAAAGTGAAAATTTTTCATCATGTGAAGGATCCATAGGGGTAGGATTATGCACCTCCCTTAAAAATGCAAAACTTTCCTCATAGGTTGGTTCCAATGTAGTGGAATCATGCAATTCTCCAAAAATTGTGTAACCATTTTCAAGAGGCAACTCAAGTTCCTCTTCCACCACAAAAAAGTGATTGGATATAATCAATATGATCTTCAAACACGTCAAGAACCTGAAATTTTCCATGGCTCTCATGCTCCCTCATGTCATGAGAATCCTCCAAGAAATCTACCATATTACAATTCGAAACATAGGAGGAAGAACAAGTATCTTGCAACCTCTCAAGAAGTTGCTCATTTTTAATTTTGAGCTTATGAATATCCTCATTATTATTCAAGTATGATTCATGTAACCATTAATTAAGTTCAACCAAATTATTTCTATAAAAAACAAAGACATGAAATTACGTTCAATGTTGCACATTGATCTTTGAATCTTCTCCATGTCTTCAAGGAAGGATGGCTCCTCCAATGAAGAAATTTTCCAACAAGAATTTGACACCAATGCTTTAGTGTCATGGAGTGTGCTAAGGTACTCATGTATCCATTTCATTCATCTTCAAAGACCCTTCAATGAAGGATGGTTCATGGGAGTGAACCTCCTCTTCTTCTTTCTTCTTGGTTTGATCAACTTCTTGAAGCTCAAGTGGTGATGGGGAAGTTGACCTTGGTTCTTCATTAGCTGCTACAAGGTATTCATATTTATGCTCATGATAAATTTGGCTTGCAGCAACATTTTCAATTCTGATATCTATGTCACCAACATAGAGTTGTGAGCACCCATCAGTAGGTACTCCTTCATAGTTCAAGGATCCATCAATAGATTCTCTTTGATTTTCACAATCCCCATTAGCAAGGAATTTGAGCTTGTCTTCACCTTCCTCTTTATGTTATTCTCTGTAATCACCTTGAGTTAATTGATGCTCCACTTCATGATTCTTTTTTTCTTCCTTTAATGGTGTATCTAGCCTCTTTTCACAAGTTGGCTGATTTTTCTCATTTCATGCTCCTCCAAACTTGTGGATTGCTTATTGTCCCTTAATGAATTCACATTTGAATCATTTTTCATAAATTCATTCAACCAATCATAAAATTATTCCAAATGAATGTTCTTATGTGTCTCTCCATGATGGAAACTTCTACTACCCCATGCTTCCATCTTACCCCTAAGTTGGCTAGCCATCAATTAAAATACTTGCATAATCTGCTTGGTTGTGTCATCACAATATGACTTAAGCCATTTCTTAAATTCCTCTCTATAATCCATAAATTAAATAGGTTCCAATACCATGCTCTAATACCACTGTAATGTCCCTTTTTAATAATTTTATTAAAATGACCAATTTTCACTTTTTCTCTTATTTCGACCTTTGACTAGTTTTGATGTCTAGGTCTCCAAATTGACCCAAATGCTCCCAAATATTATGAGAAGGTGTATGAATGATATTAATAAATGAATATTATTTTGAGAGATGATTTATGACCCTCCAATTACTTCTGAAAACTTGTTTAATATTCTGTTCAAAGTAGGATTCTTTACTAGCAAATTGGGGTTCCAATTCCCCCTAGGTAAATGTTGGAAATAGCTTCTCAAATGCTCCCAAACCCAATAGAATTAATGAAAAGAGGAAGAGTATGTTTAAGGTAAATTGTTAAGGTCTCATATGCATCATTATTCAGTTTATACAGGATGTTATGACCCTATCCCAAACAGCTACAAAATCACTAATTCGACCCTTGGGGAAATGACATCAAATATTCTCCAAATGCAATAAAACTGAGTAAAATGACATCAAATGCATAAGTGATAAACATGAAACTTGTAATAATCATAAATTAAAGTCCATTCATCATAAATATATCAAATATACATTCTTCCATTTGAAATAATCAACATTACCATGGCATACATCAATATAGTGGGGAAATGGTCATTGTTTCCTCATTAATAGACACTTTCACATACAACCCTTTGATATTTAGACCTGAGAATTTTTGATAATTAAAGAATATATAATATTAAACTTATTACAATCTTAAATGGATCATAAGAATCTCTCCCAAATACTACAATATCTCACCCAAAGCGCAATCCCTCCATGAGCAAGAATATGCAGGAAAAATTGGAAATGGTTGAGAGAATGGGTTGCACTAGAAGAAACCACGAGATTCCCTGTAGCTTACCCCTAAAAATAAAAACTCCATTAAAGCTCCATTAAATACCTGAATGGCTTCTCCAAACACCAACTTGGATGGGAATGTTTCACCCTCAAAATTGGTTAAGGCGAGAAACTAGTCATCCACTAGCTCTCTCAATTCACAAATGAAAATTTCTCAAATGATCAAAATATCTTCTCTTGTTTGATAACTGTATTTTATAAACATCCTTATCTTTCTAAGGTTACCAATCCATCAACAAACTCAAGCCAATTCGAATTAGGGTGTGTGCTCAAGATTTTCCATGTGTCCTCCCTTTCCTAGCCGTCCATCTTCCCCCAATTCGAGTGGGAACTCATTGAGATTCCCCAACTCACATGAGCACCCTTTTGGATGCCATATTTTGACTTGACATGTCAGAATGGTTAGATGTCATCCTTCAGGTCTGAAATATGTCATAAATGTCATAGTATCTTCATCATTGGTGTCATAGATGTTAGGGAATCTAGCCCAAGTGTCCAAGAAGCTCCCATTTGACTCTTCCTCTCCCATGTAAGTTACACTTCCTTCCCAATTCGACCTATGAGGCATATGTCAAAGTGTATTAGCCTTCTTACTCATACAAGAACATTAGGATTCCCATGGATTCGAAATCGCAAGAGGAGGATGTCATGTGGCACAGAAATTCTAGCTTGTGTGAGCCCCATAATCTCCATGTGTCTCCATGCTCCATTGACACTTAAATTTTCTCTTGTATTTATTTAATATGCTCCATTATTAAATATTTATTCCATTTTAATGTCTGGACATCATTTATTAGCTCCCTTATTAAAATTCCAAATTTATCCATCCAACCTACGGAACTAGTAGGATTGATAGAATTGTCCTGCTATGAAATTATAAAAAAGGGGAAATTACACCTAGGTACATGTACGTCACGATTTCTTTGAAAAAGTCATTTTCCCTCCATGTAGTATAGTTTTCTTTGTACATGCAAGTATATTTTTTTTGCACCAATTGCTTTGTTGACATTGACATGTATATTATTTTATGCAGCTTGATAGTGAGCGAGTGGTGCTTGAAGAGCACACAATCGCAGTCTTCGCTCACCCACCTCTCCCCCCCCCTAGGTACATGTATGTCTCGCTTTCTTTGAAAAAGTCATTGTCCTTCCATGTAGTATAGTTTTCTTAATTGTACATGCAAGTATCTTTTTGGTGCACCCATTGATTTGTTGGCATTGACGTATATATTATTTTATGCAGCTTGATAGTGAGCGAGCGGTGCTTGAAGAGAACCCAATTGGGGTCGCTTCTCACCTACCTCTCCCCCCCCCCAAGTACATGTATGTCTCTCTTTCTTTGAAAAAGTCATTGTCCCTCCATGTAGTATAGTTTTATTTGTGCATGCAAGTATCTTTTTGGTGCACCCATCGATTTGTTGACATTGAGATATATATTATTTTATGCAACTTGATACTGAGCGAGTGGTGCTTGAAGAGAACCCAATAGGGGCCGCTGCTTACCCACCTCTTCCCCCTCCCCTCAGGTACATGTATGTCTCTCTTTCTTTGAAAAAGTCATTGTCCCTCCATGTAGTATAGTTTTCTTTATACATGCAAGTATCTTTTTGGTGCACCCATTGATTTGTTGACATTGACATATATAATATTTTATGTAGCTTGATAGTGATAGAGTAGTGATTGAAGAGCACCCAATTGGGGTTGCTGCTAGTGAGGCACCGATGGTACATGTACACCCTGACCCACCATCACTTACACACAGAAAGTAAGTAAAAATGTTATATTGGCTTGGAATTTGAACAAATGTACATAGAATTTTTATAGGTTGGTAAACTAACTTACAAATTTTGGTTTGTGTGCAGTATCTATAAATGAGATTTGTTCCTCTTGTTCAGCACTGGGGAACACCACCAAGCAGCCGACAAAGAAAGATAGACTTATCAAAATCCTTTGACAGTAGTAGTGAAAGGGGGGGATAAATAGAATTCATGTATAGGGGGGATACATACATGTATTGTTTTGTTTGTATACACACAAATGTACAGTATGATCCACTATTTTTATTATGGTCATGGTATGCCATTTTTGTAAACATTATATGTACATATAATATAAAGCAAGGTTCATATTTATATATATGGTTGACTTTATATGGGAACATGATATTTATTATATGCCTTTTAGATATGTTTAACTATGTCTTTCACTAAGTATGTGTTTAATTAAAATGATACTTAATGTGTGGTTCACCTGTGTGATATTATGATATTATAGACCTTATCATGACATATCCTACTAACTATTTGAAGATATCCAATACTTCAAGGAAGAATGTATGACTCATCCAACTAAGATCAAGTAACCATTAAGTAAGCCACCTCGAATATTTATATATTTCACATACCATCCAAGGGCTAATCATACACCATGTACCCCAAGTATTCGAAATCTAATACTCCCTCTTATAAGGAAAGTTTTTTCACCAATACAAGTAAGGTCCCATTACAAATCCACTATACCTACCATCTAGTTAGATCACAACATCTCAAACCTCCAAGAATGTTGACCACTTGTGAATATGAAGGAACATAACTCTGCATCATCAACAACTTTCCAAAATCCATCATCCCTCAAGTCAACACCATGGGATAAAATCACTAGACACCACATCATAATTTGTTCAGGACATCCTACAAAGATAATCACATCTCCATACAAGACCAATACAAATGCATTGTATCAATGAAAATCAGAAAGATATCTAAATTCAGAAATCCATGCTTAATGAAATACCAAGATCATGGTTCAATCAACAACCCATGTAGGGCTATCATCAACTTTTTAACAACATAACCTCTATCACACACCTTAAAACCTTTGACAATCGACACACTAACCTGAGCTAGGTCAAGTCTCTATTTCTAAGAGAATTTTCAAGAAAGAGTATCATAAAGGTAAATTCCCTCTACCTAAGAAATTCATGGAATGTACAAGTACCACTTAATCAACAATAAATCTGTAAAGACCACCCTCTCTCAACAAAATACAATCATTAATGGTGAACCATTTTCCTTCAAATGTAACTTTATACTATACATATATCATATAAGGAATTCTCTCAAAACATTCGTATTCAAACAAGGAACAAATAGAACATCACTCACATGTGATAAGTAGCATCATAACCAAGATCCACACTCATACCTCCCTCTTTCTCTTGAAACATGTTTAATAATGACCTATCACATGTCACACGTCTTAAAGCTCCAATTTCCACATACCATCCCAGTCTATACACAATATTAAAATATAAGAAAGACACCATAACCATATTCGTGTTAAAAAAACAACAATATGAAGAAGACAAAACATTTTTTAGGGTCTAAGAGCTTTTCCCAAGAAACTTAGGGTATCACACCCAACAATATCAACAAATTCAAGCACCTAACCTAAGTACACAACAATTCAAGGAAACCAAGAAAACCCCTAGTTTATGAAATCAGTGCACAATGTAGTCACCGGGAAATGTGAATCAGATGGAGAGGGCCCAGTAGATGTACTCGCATGACAGGAGACTAACTAAGTCGACAGTTCATCGATCCAACCTCTGGTTGTCAATTTATGTCTAGTTGAAAGTCGCCTCAAAAAGTGGTTCAGAGACACTTGGTGACTTTTGGTCCTAGAGCGAAAAACCAAACGGATCAGCATAATTACATGTCATTGGCTCTTGCAGGTGTGTATGGGCAAGGCCGATATGACAACACTACCAATAGTCCCACGGTGGAGTTTTTTGTAGAGTTGAACCACCAGGGAAAGATTTGCATTCAAGGAAGCTAAGAAAAACCCTTCCTTTTATGTTGTGCTGCTAGTGTCAAGTACTCCCCTTTTATAACCATAGAGCCAGTTGGAATTCAATATTTTCATCATCTATAAAATGTTCGAGAATGGTTTGTTTTCCCTCTAAGAAATGAGCCAATTAATAGTCAGAACCCCTTTCATTATTTTTTGGGGCAACCACTGCATATATATGACTTGTGAAAGGAAATAGGTCGAGTTAACAATACATTTATTAAAAAAGGTCTTGCATGTAACATAAATAAAACTTCTTTATATGTAAAGGCTTGTATTGATTTAGGTACTACAAATTTACTTTTTTGTACCTGCTTGTATGAGATTTGATATGTGATCATCGTCTGTAGAAATATATGTTTGATCATCTTCCACTCGGTTTATTTCATTATCCCCGTTCAAATCGGTGGTAAGTGTCACTCGATCCCATTTATCAACCATATATGTATACTCACAATCATACCATTCATCGATGCTACAGGAACTGCAAAATAAATCCTTCAATATTGTCCATATTTGTAAGGCCGACTTGTTTGAGCTTCTAATTGAATGAAACTGTCGAGTTCCATGCATTGTTTTCTCCCGATGTGTGTTGGATCGGTCCACATTTGTCACCTCCCAGAATATTCTCTGCACTAGGTTTTTTCTTGTTGCTTGTTCTCCCATCACAGATGCACGCCATTTTACTATAGATGCAGTGTCTCGAAGGCGAGCACCTGTAAAATTCACCTCTTCCCTTCTAAGGTTAGTTTTTATGCATGCACCAGCGCCATCATGCTCTCCTTTTTTATGACCAGTTTCAAAGTAGTTCCATATATGTGTCGCCTTGTATTTTATGTGCAATAAACACAACCATTGAAATACACGTGCATTCTTGAACTAACTAGCACAACCATCTGACCAAATCAAATGACGACAAAACGATATATCCATAGGTATCACATGATCATAAAACAATTTAAATCAATGTTGCATGCAATGGATGTCATGGGTTCGGTCGTCACTTATGTAGAAGTGACTTTCTTTCAATATCATATGTTTTTCTTCATTGCTATCTGGCCCATGTCGATAAGTAATATGGACCATTATGCTCACCTACTCTGAGTGATAGTACTGACTTTGTATTTCATTTTGTGGTTGTAGGGTGTAATTTTCTGCAAAGTCAACCACTAATAGTATTGTTCCAAGAGGGAAGTTGTCTCGGCATATTCTGAATTTCTCATATTGCCACCGTGTCATATCAACAATTTGAATGTATTGTTGGATCTTTCCAAAGAACTCTAAAATAAATTCACATACTTGCACCTGGTGGGAAACAAAATAAACAATGTTATAAAACAACATAAAAATATTTACATGAATATTAATTTATGTTAATAAAAAATGTTATAAAACAACAAAAACGATATAGTCATTTAAATGAGTATTATTTGTGTACATTTTCACCTGTGAAGTCACCAATTTAATCTTCCTGCTTTCTTTTTTAGGATCATGTAGTTGATATGTCTCATACTGATAGTTATGCTTCTCGACAATTGTATAATTGTATTCACTCTCATGGATGCAATTAGACCATAATGATATCCCACCACATTTGTCGCAAGAACCCTCTACACATTGTTTTAAATAATATGTCTGCCCATCTTTCCTCTGACACATTATGGTATGGATGAAATCTCTAGATGACATTGGCAGTTCTGTACTTGAGCATTCCTACACATGGTTAGGATGCAAAAAACGACGTATATGTGCAAATGTATGATAATATATATCAATTTCTATGTGGTACCTACAACAACAAGTGTTTCGGATTGTATTGATTCTAACATACCAAGGCTTTCATTTTTCAAAAGATCTTTCCCCGAGCCTTAGCTCTACGTGGGTAATTTCAAACATCTCGAACAATTGAGTTTGTGTCATTTCAAGTTAATGTTTAACATGTGGTTCGTTATTCATATAACCCCTATAGAATTTTAACACGTCCTTTTTGTTAGAATAAGGCCTACTGTTATCATGCCAAAATGTGTGCATTAGTCCCTTCATCGCTTCGACTAACTTCATGTCTTTACAGGGCAACCTATCGCTAAATGCCCATAATGTTTCCATTTGCCCCTCTACATCAAGGTTGTCTCTTCTTACTGAATATTTTTTAAGTGTCTTTGGATGTAAAGGCACAAATTGTGATGTTCATTTAAGTAAAGGACAATGTCTTGTAGATCTACTTACAATTGATTCATCCAAGACATGACGAGCCACATTACAGTCATGTGAATGAGTTTTTTTACCAATCGATGTGAATGCAGCAACAAGAGATTTCATAATGTGATTACTTGATTCATTATTCTTCAATGTTCTTATGCCCAAATTTCTTCTAACAATTGCCATACTCCTAGATTTAATCAAAGCTAAAAACAATTGACATTTACCGGCTTCATATTTTTTATCAAAATATTGTTTCATTATTTGAGAAAAATGACGAAGGATAGTGCGTTTAGGCACCTTACCTTTCATGGAAGTCAATTTACTCTTGTCCACTTGTATGCGTTTAGGAGTTCTCTTTCGCGTTGATGTGAGATTTTTTGCGGTTTAAAATGTTGGAGTGACGTTTACATTCACTACATGCTAACAACTTCAGTTAGGAGATTGAACCAGCCCGCATGGTTGTTACGGAGCCACATTTTCATCGTCAGGAACATAATCATTGAACTCTTCACAAAATTGTCCTCTTAATAATGCACCAATATTTTCATCTTCCCCATAACAAGCTTCCATTAACGTTGCATTATCCTCCTCAACCTCTATGTCAGGCATCTGTGCTTTTCCCCAAGATGTTGAGGCGCAATTATTTGATGCAAAGTGTATTATTCCATCCAATGAACTCGACATTGAAATGTGGTTCACTAGAGAATGAATGGTATTGTCTACTATCAAATTCCTCTGCTTTGACTCTTCCTCTGGGGTATCCAAAATTGTATTTTCTAGTTGACCGGGAATGGGAAGTATTTGCTCAACGATTGAATGGCGACAATTTCTTGATTCTTCCCTCTTCTTCTTTTTTTTTTCAGCTTCTTCCGGTGTAAGCACCTTCCTCGCTGATTTCCAGCCTCTATTACGTACATTCCCCATTGAAATCCACCCAAACATGTAAAATACCTATGGATTTGTGTAATAAGTGATGAAATACAGTTTGTACAGTTCTTTGTGTGTGGGTTCAAAGGAATTTGGTATTTTGCTATAATAAAACTGTCTCACGGCCCGCAACCCAACATTTTTTATAAAACAAGTATCACATATGCGATATGAAAATCATGTCAAGTAAGGAGAAATTAACAATACATTGATTAAGCTAAAAGAGGCGGGGGTAGTCAAAGGAGGGAGAGAAAGGTGTAGAGGGAATCATGGGAGGGACGGATGGGTAGGGGAGAGAAAAGTGGGGGATGAAGGGAGGAGAAATATAAGGGGAAAGGAGGGATGGGTAGGGGAGAGATATGAAAGGGGGAATGAAGGGAGGAGAAATATAAGTGGGAGGGAGGGATGCGGGGGTAAGAGATATAGGGGAGATGGCAAAGGGAGATATATAGGAGGGAGGGATGATTGGGTGAAACAAATATATAGGATAATGGATGGAGGAAATATATAGCATAATGGATGGAGGGATGGTTAGAGGGTGAGATAGTGGGACAATGACCATAAATTATAATAATGACACCATGCTTAACATCGATTTCTCATGTATCAAATCTCGAAGTAGACCATAAATTATAATAATAATAAATAATAAAAAAACCTAAAACACTAAATTATTATTACAATAATAATAAACTTGAAACACTAACGAACTGTTGTTGTAGATGTTGACGCCATCTTTTGACACCCGCTTCAAATATATGGACGTCGCATCGCATCGTCCTCAGCTGATGCCAAAATAACAAAATTCTCTTTCATAATAATAATGACAATGACAGATAATTGTTTAACACGAACGAATGACCGCCATTTTGGAGGGGCATGGGAGTTATCAGTTTTATCGAATCTTTGGGCCCGTAAGAAAAATATTTGTGATTTGAAGGCAAGGACTGATTTATTATTTTCCTCAGTTCAAATTAGATTCTACGATGGAAATTAACGTTGGGTTGCTAGGCAGGCGAACCGAAGGCATGTCCGAACAAGCAAGTAGGCATTAGGTAATTATATTTAAATTTGGTTGGGTTTACTGGATGAAGATATTTATAATATTTATGGCCGACGAGCCTGTATGATTTCAATTCATTTTCTTGTTTAAGTTTTCTGTAAGTTTTCTCCGAAAGACATATAAGGGGGATGGGAAAGAGAGATATATAGGAGGGATGGGGGGGTAAGAGATATAGGGGGGATGGGAGAGGGAGATATATAGGAGGGATGGGGGGGTAAGAGATATAGGGGGGATGGGAGAGGGAGATATATAGGAGGGACGGATGATTAGGTGCAAGAAATATATAGGATAATGGATGGAGGAAAGATATAGCATAATGGATGGAGGGATGGTTAGAGGGTGAGATAGTGGGACAATGACCATAAATTATAATAATGACACCATGCTTAACATCGATTTCTCATGTATCAAATATTGAAGTAGGCCATAAATAATAATAATAATAATAACCACCTTAACCTAAAACACTAAATTATTATAATAATAAAAATAAAAATAAAAAAATCTTGTAAAATATTTATGATGTAACTCTACATCTTATAGAGTTTTTTGAAACAATCTTTGGTAAGTAATTTTACATGGATACTCTTTAGCTTTTTCAATACAAAATATTTTACCCATTATAGTATTTTTTAAATGATAGATGGTATATTTAACTCACCCAATTTCTATAAAATTGTTTTAAATGTAAAAATACAAGAAATATTATAAATTTTAATATTATTTTAATTTATGAAAAACTTTAATTTTTTGTAAATTTTAATATTATTTTAATTTATGAAAAACTTAAAGTTTCTGTATTTTAGAGATGATAATATTTTTAGAATTGTTAAAAGAAATATAAGAAAGATTATGTTATAATAGTGTTGAATGCATAATGAGAATATTTTTTCGACATAATGAGAATATTATTGTAACAGCTTTGAGCGTCTTGTTGAACCCTAATTGGATTTTCACTCAAACCTAGATACAAAATTTTTCTTTAATCAAATACATGTAATAACATCGTTTTAATAAGAAATTAATATTTTTTTAAAGGATGGAAAAATAATTTCGTCCTTAATCAAACCTAATGTATTAAAGTTTTTTTTAACATTATAGAGTTATTTATTTATTTCTTGGGATAAATAACTTTGATGCAGCAATCTTAAAAATTAAGACAATGTTGTTCAATAACGAAATTTTTTTAAAAACAAAAATATGAAACTATCATATTTTTAACAAGGAAGGTTGCAGAGCAGCAAGTCCCTGCCAAGGTGTGATAGAGATGATAGCTATAAGGTGTGACAGATGATATTTATAACATGTAATAGTTCTGTGATTGTTGACCGACCATACTTGTATATGTCACCTTATTAAAGCATATTTGAAACTGGTGAGTGAGGCTTCAAGAAACAAGGCAATATGCTTGTAGTAGGGTTCGACTTGGACTTTGGTTCAATTGTTTCAACTACATCTGGATCAAGCTAACATAATAGTGAAATCCTATCAAAGCAAGCTAATCCTTTCTATATTGCAAATGATCTAGGGAGAAGCATTGGAGTTTTCCATGCGACTTGAGCCCATTAGTGGACCAGTGGAAGATTTAACTCCTAGAATGGATCAAAGGATGGAACAGTTTCAACATCAGTCGATCGTTATGTCCGACCAGATTCAAGAACTGGAAAACTGGAAAAAAGTATTATACATGAGTTCATGCTTTCATGGACTAGATCAAAGGATGAATACGACCCTTGAGAACAATGTTCATGCCTCATGGAAAACTGGAAAAAAGTATTATACATGAGTTCATGCTTTCATGGACGGGATCAAAGGATGAATACGACACTTGAGAACAATGTTCATGCCTCATGGATTGATTGATGTATAATAAGTTGATAAATTGTCTATGGCATGAATAAGTATACCCTTGTTCTAAAATATTACTTTCAAGGAATCATGGCTCTACTGAAAGCAATTGCATTTAGTTTTTCCATTTTGAGTATTATACTGATCTAGATAATAAAGTAAAGGGAGAGAAAGAATCCTTTTTACAATTTTAAGACAAGATATATGATCTAGATAAAGTACTAAGTTGTTCGATAATTAAATAGATAAAGTACTAAGTTGTTCGATAATTAAATAAAAAGCTTTAGAGTCCTAATCCTTCAAATTATTCAATTATGCACAAATGAAGCCCACTCTTTTCCTAGCTATAGTAAAAGTAAGTTAACATTTAATCTTCTAATGCATGGATAGTAAAAGCAAGTTCTCTTAACTAAGCAAGTTTATTTTTAAGTTGTTAAAAATAAATGTAATAGTAAAATAAGTTAACCTAACAGGAATTCTTAAAGCCAAGGAAATCTAGTGAGCCTATATGTAGCTGGTGAGCCTTTGAGCAAAATTTAACCTAACAATTAACAATTGACAAGTGAGCTATATATTTTAAAAGTCCATGAATTCAGGGAATCTAGTGAGCCTATCATTATAGACAACCGCATTGGTATCAACAACAATATATCTTCTACCAACTGAGCGACGTTGACATAAACAACTATTAAAATGACAAGACAGAATCACATTGTCAATAAATGAAGTAACCACGTTTACTGAATTGAATTGAATTGAATTTCAAAGTCGTAAAAAAATCGTCCTCAACTTCCACTTATTCACTTTTTGGCCACTTTGAGGCCATGCACGAGTTAGCCCATGTTACAAGGGATCCATGTGGTCGTAGGTGGAGGCCATTTGCTCGATAGATATCATGCATTTCTGTTTTAATGTGGTTCTGATTTCCAGTAGGTGGAGGCCATTGTTCCATTCGTCTTTATATTTTCCTTTGTTGCGGCACATTTTGACTATTTCCAGATTATATACATCATACCCCCTGTTCCGAGTTCATGTCTTTGTGTACAGGTACATAAGGTAGTGTCCCAGCTTGTGCCATGAGAAGCAGATCCACCAACAGTGAACCGCGTTACGGATTCTACCTCTATCCCTGGTGCTTCAACTCGGTTCATGGGCATTGGATCTTTATCTCTATCCAGAATCGGATTTAGAATGAAGAATTGATCTAAAAAAAAGCAAGGTAGAGACAAAAGTGAAAGCAGATAACCAGACATTTGAACCAGTCGACCTAGCTTCCCTTCACCCAGTTTCAAAGTGATAAGTTGCAGAACCTCCATGTGCAAAGCTAGTGGGTTCCATTTACTGATTTGTTGGAGCATTGCCTCTAGCAGAGCAGTGGTTCGAGCAGCAATTTAATATACATATGCATATCCCACCAAGGTAGAGTTAGCACCTCTGCAACTAGCTATTAGTATGCATCCTAGAAAGATGAAGTAAAAGAAAATGATGGAAATTTTGAAAATAATGATCAATTCTTTGTTCTTTATTTTATCCTTTTAAACTGAGCCCATTTAGCTCTGCCCTGGAAAGCATACAAGCACTTTGGAGGGACAAATGCATTAATGAATCGGTCCAGTTTGCCAACGAAATTATCTTTCAAACCCTAGTCCATACATGTAACGTCCGGCATTTTCTTCCATCTTCAAACCTTTGTGCAGGCTCAGAATTTCACTATAATGTCCCTGGAGAGTTGTGCCGATGCTTATGCAAAGAGCCGGAAGGCAGGAGGTTCTCCGGCAAGGGCAGGGAGCGGCAGTGGGAGCAGCATGTGGCAGAACGAAATCACTGGAAGGGAAAAGAATAGTAGTCCCAGTGCTTTGGCTGGCAGCGAGGTTAAATTCCGGTTACTGGCGCCGAATGAGCTAGGGTCCGTCATATTTGGATGCACAAACGGCACTATGAACGAGTGCCTGTCTAAGAACCTTTTCGGTATGTTCAAACCTAAGCATATTTACATTTCCACAGAGAACTTTACTGCAGAGAAAAAAAAATAACTTGTCGAAAATCTTTTAGAACTTTATAGAGGATACATTAAATATAATTGGTAGGAAACCACTCAATGAAATGCCATTGTGTTTTAAATTTTGCATTAATTTATTAAGTATATTTTGATGACAAAAAATAATCAGCCATAGAAAGGTTTATCTTGAAGAAACTATCGCCTAACAATTCTTTAGGCGTGGACGCTTCCGAAGTGAGAAATAATGAAAATCAACTGAAAAGTAAGCGGATAAGAAATGAACATGAACATGAACATGAGCGATGTCACAGTCCTTTCGAGGAAATGTAAGTTCAAATTCGGATCCAAACACAAACACAGGAAGAAACGGGATCCGTCTGCGTAGTAGGATGGAGCACCTGGATTCACTGAGCCGCTACGCCTCCATCCACTCACCTGCATGGAAGTTACGCCAAGTATACAACAGGTATGTGAACATATTATTGTGAACATATTATTACTGTATACAATCAGAAATGCTTTATGATGTGCATTCACTCCAGACGTATATTGATTCAGTGAGTTGCTCCGCCCCGATCCGCTGAGATGGAGATGGATTCACTGAGCCGCTACGCCTCCATCCACTCACCTGCATGGAACTTACACCGAGTATACAACAGGTATGTGAACATATTATTACTGTATACAATCAGAAATGCTTTATGATGTGCATAATTATGCAGACAGTTTGACCATTATACTTGGATTCTGGTGGTTGATTCACTGAGCTGCAGACGGTTTTTCATGCTCCCATCGGGCCTCTGTTTTCATGTTTTTTGCAATCTCTCGCAGGCTGTTGGATTGAGCAGCTTCATTACATCTGGCACACTTGTTGGATTGAGCAGCTTCATTGCATCTGCAGCCTGCACCAGACATGGCCTTTCCAAAGCCAGGGATATGGTCTTTCCGAAGCCTCAACATACAGAAGTTCAACCTGCTTATATCAGCTTGTCCCTTCTCATCTGTCAAAGGCAAAGACACATGCACTGCATGCACACCACTTGGCATCGTTTTGTTGCTGCTGTCTGTGGAAGAGTAAGTGGAAGAGTAAGGCGGTGGGCAGGCGAAAATTGCTTTTGTTTATTTCTCTACATCAACATTTAATGTTAACAATTACCACCAAACTAATGCTAAGGGAGTAGTAGAATTACCACCAAACTAATGTTAGCATTAACATATATCAGTCATTTTTTGCCAAGCTCATACCTGAAACTTAGGATATCATGATGTTGAAAAACATACCCACCTGGAGAAGAGGCCAAATAAAAGGTTCAATTCTCTAATTGGTTGAGAGAACCCTGAGCAAATCGGTGTTGCAATAAGCCAAATGAATGATTAGTTAAAAGAACGAAGTTATAAATAATTGAATAAAACTTAGGAAAATAGTTGCATATAGTTACATATATTTATGTGCAGATTAATAGAATCCGCGGCAAGCCGATTCCTAGAGTCCCTGCAGCCAGAGGGCAGGGACTAATAAGAAATAAATGTCTAATTATTATTTGTATTGATGTTATTTCAAAGTTTATTAAATAACTGGGATGTGAAGCCCGGATCATTATAATACAGAAGGATGGTTAGTAATGCATGTAAACATGATAGTGCTCTTAAATGAGAAGATATATTTGAGCTGCGTTGATGGGCGGAGGAAGTACTTATTCGTCCTCTGCTACGGTTTATTGCTTGTTCTGGTATGACTGATTTTTTCAAAGGGTGAACACAAAAGCAATGAAAGGAACACCCCAGCACAGGTAAGATGTTCGTGACAGCTGATGATCAAACGTTGGACTGGGGTGACTTGTTTGTTTTGGCACTCATGCGGAACAACATTAAGAATCTTGCCCTCTGGCTGACCGTCCCCACACATTTCAGCTATCCAAAATTCTGATTGTTTTGTACTATAATATTGTATTGATGAGCGTAGGTTTTGTTATAATGTTAATTGATGAATTGCAGGATAATGTGGAGAGGTATACAATTGAGATTGAAAGAGTCGCTCAAGAGTCTCTTGAGTCTGTTCGCTGAGAGCCTGCAGCTTGAGGTCGATTATTTCAAGAACATGTTTGGGTCAGAATCTATGAATTTGATAAGCATCAGCGTGTACATGCCTTGCTGACTAACCAATAAAATCCTAAGGGAGGGTTCATTTGCAAGCCATAGAGATAATATCAAAATTTCACAGAGCCTTTGTATCCTGAACAATGAGGAGAGCCCTCTTTATCTTTATTGTTGATTCTCTTCCTCCAACCCTTCTTTGCCAGTTGGATAGAAGGAATCAGCAATTCCTCCAACCCTGCTTTGCCAGTTGGATAGAAGGAATCAGCAATCAGCAATCAAGACAAATTTAAGGAAGTTGACTCTGCTCCTTGTTTACTGATGGAAAGAATCAGTAATCAAGATAAGCTAAGCTGACTTTGCTCCTTGCTCCTTACTCGTTGGATAAAAAGAATCAGCAATCAAGATAAGATGAAGGAATGAAGTTTGAATATTGAATATCTATCCAAAGTGCCAACACATTGAGCGTGTGCACAAAGAATACCTGGATATGGTATCCAGTGTTACTAACAGGTGCAAGTTGGAGACCGGTAATGTAAGAGGTGCTGAAAGTCCGTGGAGGAGATCCTGTCGACAATCCACTTTTGCTTACATTATCATTAGGTAGTTCAATACATTTTCTTCAGGGATTTGAAGGGATAGGCCAATGAGTATGTGCATGACTTCGAAAAAAAAATGATATTAAGATTTCTACTTCATACTAATTTTATGTGTTGCTATCATACTACTTGCCAGTATTGTAGAAATATAGATTGTCTCACATGAGCAACATTATGTGTTGACAACTTATCATGCAATACATTGTTTATGCAAAATCACCTTAGGCAGCAGAAAGATGCATGAACAAAGTCAATATCTAATTTGGAGATAAAACTTTGATGCACGAGTATATAAACATAAATCTAATCTCTAGTCAAGTTTAGATTAGAATTTAGAATGAGATAATTTGCATGGCTCCATTTTGCAGTCCTCCATATGTATTTTATTGTGTCCAACAAAAAAATGTTGTGCTAAACATAAGATTTTATTGTGTCCAACAAAAAAAATGTTGTGCCAAACGTAAGATTTCTTTGTTGCTCTAGAAAATCTCATAAATACAATTGGTACGAGTATGGTTATTGTGCCGAATTCCCCTGCATTGACGAGAATAGGTTCCAGGTGGACAATCCATTAATAAAATCCAATTTATCCATTTAAGAAAAAAGCTACTTAGATTATGATGCATCAGTATGTAAACACAAATCTAAGCAGGTTAAATAAAAGGGCAACAAGCAATACTTTAATTTGATTGTTTTTTGGTTACAAACTTCCAACAACAACAAAAACTTGTAAAAGATAAGATGTCATTGTTGCTCTAAAATATACAAAAATACAATTGGCACTTGTGCTAGGTTCCCCTAAAGCCACAATCCCCTAAAGCCACAAGGATAAGTGAACAATCTATTGTGCATTTAACACACCCATTGTAACACTACCAATGTTTCCTTGGCAAATACACTTTCTTAATTTGAACCAAGTTTTCCTTGCCAAATACACTATTTTAATTTGAACCAAGTTGAAGAAAGGACTTTCATCTAAGTAAAAATATTGAACTGAGGAGTAAAGTTATTGTGGGGATCGAGGGGAAAAGTTAATAGGGATCAATGGGATTGGACAACACAGGTGGGATTTTTCTTAGATGGAATGGTGGCTTTGGCATGTAGATTGGGGTATATTTGGGGCAAATTCTAACCTGGTGTTGCTTTCTCTCTCAATGTTGGGTTTGTGTGGAGGTTATAATATCAATGGATTTCACTAGGGAAACCAAATGTAACGGTTATGGAGTTGGTAGGTCACTTGTTTCAGGCCAATGTTGATGTGCAAATTATGGAAGTGGAAAGAGGTTTGGTTATCTAGGTTTCAACATTGTTCTAGTTTGCAAGGTTAAAATTGCATTAATTAGTTTTATGAAAAATTTGACCTACCTATTATGTTTATCCCCTGATTGTTAGAATTTTCCTTTATGGAAGATGTTTTGGAGTTTGTGATTTTTGGAAATTTTAGGGCCTAGGCTAGCCATAGCTAGTTGTCTCGCACCTGGATGATGCTCTAGCAATGGATTGTATGAAATTAGAAGGGTGCTAAGGCATCTGGCTAGCCATTTGGAGGGAATGCACAAGGCCATAAATTATATATGCATGCAGCTTGAGAATCAAATGAGGAAACGGGAAGAATTAGAAACTCAGGAAAAGAAGCAATAAGTTCACCACTAACATAAAGATGCACTATAATATCATTCTCGTATTTTATCTCTCAATCCCTAGTGGGACTTCCCCTTGCGTCCATAAGATATGTAAGGAACAACTAGTTGAAGAGGACAATGTGCAATAACTTGGAGTGGAACTAAAGAGACAACAATTGGCATCTAGAGATTCAGGCCTCCAAATTGAAGATATCTTAATGAAGGAAGTCAATAGTGGACATGTTTTTACTCAAGGATAGTAAGTTAGTACAAGCACATGTATTTTGATTTCTAGTTAGTTTATAAGAAAGTATAGCTATAACTTTTTTTTGAAAAGCTAGATATCATGTGTAATAAACACAATCCAAGTATGGACTTGGAAATTAATTTTGAAGTGGTATGCCTCTTTCATAAACGAAATTTAAATTTTTTTATATGTTCTAGCTACAAACCTTTTATAACTATAATTTTAAAAAATACCTTTAAAACTACATGAAATTTGTCAAATCAAACCAAAGACCAATAATAATAATTATTATTTTTATATTGCTTACATTATATATAAATAAAAAACATTACACAATAAAAATTATATTAAAGAAAAAATGGTTTGACTAAAAAGCTATTACCATATACACTCTCGTATGCAGATATTATCGTATACACTCTCAGTATAATAATGTATTTATATTTATATATGTTATAAATGGTATGTTTCATTATATATAAATAAAAAACATTACAAAAAATGGTTTGACCAAGAAGCTATTACCATATACACTCTCGTATGCAGATATTATCGTATACACTCTCAGTATAATAATGTATTTATATTTATATATGTTATAAATAGTATGTTTCATTATATATAAATAAAAAACATTACACAATAAAAATTATATTAAAGAAAAAATGGTTTGACTAAGAAGCTATTACCATATACACTCTTGTATGCAGATATTATCATATACACTCTCAGTATAATAATGGATTTATATTTATATATGCTATAAATAATATGTTTCACATTTATATAATTTCAAATTAAAATTTATCTAAAATAAAAAAATAAAAACAATTCATTGGTTAGTAGCATTATATAGTATTCATTTTATATATATTTATAAAATCTTTAATATTAAGTTTGATAAACCTAAAATACATGTGTTTTGGAATTGTTTTATGACAAATATATCCCACACCAACATATAAATTCTAATACTAATATGTTATGGATCTTATACTAACATCATGTCTTCCTAAAAATACAAACTTATTACTATGCTTTCTACACCATACATGTCTCTCTATGTATGTATCATAGTTATGTTGCATCGGATATATGTATTAAATTTTCTATTCACATTATGTTAAATGTTTTCACAAAAATATTAGGTGTAGAAACCTATAGTATAAGGTGGGAAGACAACATGCAACATATTTTCATCTTTTACAAATTGTGTGGTTACATTATTGCTAAACTAGTAAAGCCTCTTCATATCAAGAAACAAATAATAAAAGATGAGCATCAAGAAAACATGGATAATTTTCTTGCAATCATCAACTTTGTTCACATCCCCGCCATATAAGAAAATGTTAAATAAGCGAAAAACTCCTAAGGATATTTAGGACACCTTGACCCATTTGTTTTTTAGTTCTAATGATTCATGAAGTATCCCATTGAGGTCACTCAAGATGAGCCCAAGGGATTTAGTGTTTGAACAATAGTAAATATTGAAGGACATCCAAAATTACTTGGAAGGTGTTGATGAGATTGTTCTCGACAAGGAGATGGTTATGGAAGTCATCATTACTTTGACATGGGAAGAACCTTCTAATTGATCCATTAAGCACTAGTTTATGCACATGAGCGTTTGTCATGACTATCTCTTTCAACAAATTTGAAAGCTTGCTTCATTAGAAAGAGGGATTTGTGAGGACTATCTCTTTTAAGGAATTTGAAAGCTTGTTTCACTAGGCAGAGGGATTAAGGAATGTAGGAACCAACAAAGGAAAATCTCCAAAGCATACGCCACCAAACGTAAGGTAAAGGAACTAATGCATAAAAAATCAAGAGCATGGGGAGACAACAACATAATGGATAGTATAAAAATTAGATCAAATGCTACAATTATGGGAAATATGGACACTATGCCAAGGCCATATTAGAAACTCAAGGAGAAATTCAAAAATATTGTATAAACCATTGTGGAGAATGCATATAGCGTTTCCCTGTGTGCCTCTTCAAATGAAGACTATTGGCTTATGTACACTAAAGACACTAGGCACAACCTACAAGCAAGGAATTGTTTTTATACCTTAAGGAATCAAGTGGTGATTTAATGATCTTCTCTAAGAAACATGTGTTTCCAATTGTTGTAAGCAATGACATCAATGTTGTGATAGGTCATGGTAAGATCAGATTGATTAGTCAAGTTCTCTACGTACCAAGGTTGGGTAGGAATTTTTTTTTGTAAATAAATCTCATTTGTAAACCACATTGTTCTACAATTCAAATATGGCAATTTCCTTGTGAAAAAAAATAATGATGTCATTTCAATAAGAAATAGGGATAATGGGTTGTTCAAATTTAGGAGAAGTTTGTAAAATTGTATGATTCTACAACTATATATGAAATATGTCATGAGTTAAATATATAGCATGAATGCATAGTACATTTGTGTTATGATGGTCTCAATAAGTTGCATGTATTAATTTTTTGGTTTAGCTACTTTTACCTTTATAACTTTTTTGTGAAGCATGTGTTTGAAATTCTATCCCAAAGACAACAGACACTTTTAGACATTGTACACTCAAGCATATGTGGAACAATGTTGATATATTATTCCTTCAAGGAAGAAAAGTACTTTATCAAATTCTTAATGGTATACATGAGGAAGGTTTGAGTGTACTTCCTCGAGGACAAGCCTAAAGGATTTTATACTTTCAAAGAATTAAAGGCAGGAAATAGAAAGAATGCGGTAGGAAGGTAAAGGTGTTGAGGACAAACACTGAAGGTTAATACACGTCCAATGATTTTACAAACTTCTACAAGAATAATGTGATCTAAATAGATTTATTTGCACCTTACACTTCATAAAAATATGTTGTTGCAAAAATGAAAAAAGGAACATTAACCAAAAGAGATAAGCCAATGATGAAGACAAAGGACTAGACTTCTATATTCATGGTTGAAGCAATTGGCATATTTATTGCCATGTCGACAAAATTCCTACTAAGATAATAGAAGGAAAGATATTTGAGGAGGAATATATAGGGAAGAATCCTAGTATATCACAAATCAAAGTGTTTGGTTTGACATGCTATAGATTTACTCCCAAGGAGAAGAGACAAGTGTCCGTTGATAAAAGTGCAAAGGGTATCTTACTTGGTTATTATTTGGAAAGCGAAGCTTACAAAGTATCTTCCAACCACTAAGAGAGTGGGGGCTACTCATGATGTAACATTTAATGAAGCAAATACATATCTCAACATCCATAAGATATTGGAGAAAATTGAGCTTACTAGGGGTAACATAATTGTTATTAACTCGGATGCAGAGAAAAAAAAATCTTAATCCTTTTTCCCAAAAAGTTGTGTTATTAATCCTTCGTCTATTTATTTTGATTCTGATGATGATTTAAGAAAAATCCCTTTATTTACTAAGCTTGTAGGTGACGTAGGTGCATCCACTTCTATAAAAGAGTAATGTTTACCTAGGGAGGAAAAACTATTATTGAAGAAAAAAATCACACTGATTCAAGAGGCATAGAAACATTTTCCTTCTACATATGGAAATTTACCATCAAGAAGCGAAAAGAAGGCTCTTTGATCTAACTTGGCTTTCTTGATAATGATTGATGACATAGTTGACCCCTCATCAATTGAGGAAGGTGCCAAGCGCCAATGTTGGATGCAGGCCATCAAAGAGGAAATGGATGCAATGGGCAGTGATCATACTTGGAACTAGCAGGCATGCCTAAGGGTAATTCTACTATTGGGTGCAGATGGATCCAGTAATTATTAGTTGAGACTTGATGGTACATTCGACATATGCTATGAGAGACTTGTAGATAAGAGATATACACAACAGTATAAGATAAATTATGAGGAGCTTTTCCCTTGTGGTAAAGATAAATTTATACAATTGGAAATTGCATTGGTAGCTTAGTATGATTAAGGCATGGGTCAACTAGATGTCAAATCAAATTCCTTAATAATGCATTGGTAGAGGAAGACTATATGGAGAAAAAACCTTATTTTTCTAAGAAAGTTAGGATCACTATATTTCTAGGCTAAGGAAGGATTTGTCTAGTTTGAAGCTAGTTGATCTTGGTACTCCAAGATATATGATAATTTTGTGTAGCATATATTTTTGAGATAGAATTAATATATGTAGAGGTTCATGATTCCCAATATATCGTTGTTGTTTTCTATGTTGATAAGATGATTGTCATTTGCAGCTATGTGCATGATGTGGAAAACTTAAAGGCGGACATGAATAAAGAATTCAGGATGACTAATATGGGTATACTTCATCATTTTATTGGTGTTGAGCTCCAACAAAAATCAAGTGGCATATTTATCTCCCAAAGCAAATATGTTAAGGAAATTTTGTTGCGGTTTCAAATGCAAGACTACAACCATCCCTCACTCCTACAAATTCATGGGTTATGTCATCTACCTAATGATGAGGACCATGTTGATCCTACCTTATACAAGTAGTTGATAAGAAGTCCCATTTACCTGACAACTGCATGCAATATGTTTCCTTTCTTGTTGGGCTATCTTCTAGATTCATGTATGATCAATGGCAATTGCACTCAAAAGTGTTACGAGGATTATGAAATACATAAACGAGATTGTTGATTATGGATTGGATTCACCCATGAATCATATTTTAAGTTGACTAAACATTTTATTATAATTAGGTAAGTTATGTTGATTCTCAAAAGTCAACTAGTGATTATTGGCTTACCCTTGGTTCAACGACGATATCTTAGTGCAACAAGAAGCGACATGCAACTACATTCTATTCCACATAAGCATAGTACAAATCTATAGTCAAATATTTTTGTGAAGTTGTATGGTCGAGTGTCCTTACCCATGTGGGACTCATCAAATGGGTCCCACTACATTCTTTTATTAAAACTACACTGCCTTAAAGATAGTGAGAAATCAAGTATTTCATGAGCACAGAAAACACATAAAGGTGCATCTACACTCCATTAGGGAGAAGATTCAATTTGGTTTAGTGGAATTAATTTATAATCCCATGGGGGGCCTTTTGGATGGCATATTTATCAAGCCACTTGGTGAAGACAAGTTTGAAAATTTCAAAGAAAATTTAAGTCAAAGATTCAATGAGGCTCACATTTTAGGGAGCTATTGGAAGTAATGATTCTCCACTTGTAATATTATTTGTATTATGCTTTAGGTGTACCTTCAAGTATTTAGTATGACTTAGTGATCAAATACCACTTAATTAGTGGCACAAATTTCTATGGGAGACATTGTTAATATGACCATTGACATAGTGTTGATCAATCTCCTCTTTCAATAAATATATTTGCACATTTAACCTTAGTAATTAACAAGCAAGGTTTGTCAATAAAAGTGATGTTCTTCTAGGGTAGAAGATACTTGGAACATAAGTGTGTTATGAATTCTCTCTAATTGCTTGAATTATGTTTTAGTTTGTTATGCTTTTCTCTATTATGTTTACATAGAAAACAAAAAATTGAGATTGTACAAGTAGAACAGATCCTTTATAATCATGTATAAATGAAAAGGTAGAGATGGGGCTCCTTTATAGAATAGAAATTCATAGAATAGCACAAAATATAATATGGAAACTCTATTTAGTCCTCTTAGACTATGGTCATATTCATAACTTTGTTTATTCTCAATAAATGTTAAAAAATAATAGTCACAAGATATTCAATTTTGGGAATATAACTGCATGGCTTCATAGATCAATTTACTCATCTCCATTCTTTATAATGTAAATAATTAAAAGAAACAAGAAATTTGTTTCCTACATTTTAAAACTCATCCAAAAAAATACATTAATTTACTAGCATATTTGGGATGGGTTATCAGCGTCACATCCATTCTAGACGAATTGAATTAGTAATTTGAAAGGTCTACTTCTATGATAAGGAAAATGGTAGTAGAAAAAATAATAAGTATTAATATATAATAACTAGGATCATATTTTACTTCATTTACTGTTATTATATTTGCTAAAATATTTTTAAATTTTTATTTTGTAAATATAAAATAAATGGTAAGGAATCTTAAAAACTTGTAACAATAAAATTATATATCTCATCAAGGCCTTTCCAATGGTACAAGGCATACCCATAACAAAAGTCAGATCAAAAATTATAAGTAAATGTTAAAAGATCACTTTTAGTGTCAAAAGTTTTATATATTAGATGGAACATGTCTCGGGGTACTTCCCCTCATTTTGAGGATGCTACCCAAGGTAAACCATCAACCCTGATTATGGGGCTTAACCTGGTGGAGACATTGATTGAGGCCCTTGCATAGCCACCCGAGGATTTAACACCAAGACCTTTTGCTTACGAATACATCTCTCAACCACTCGAGCTATCCCACTGGGATTATATATATATAGCAAAATCCTTATGGAATCTAAAAAAACATACAAAGCAAAGTTCTATCTTTTTTCAACACCTTTTTAATAGTATGAAGAATGTCCAAATTGGAGTTTGAAATAGAAGTTATAAAGAAAATACTAAAATATTCTTATTGTCTTATTTAGAATGCACATCGGACTTGGTATTTTGTTACTTTTAATACTTATAATATAATAACTATATAATATATTCATAATCATGAATATAATCTTATAATAATTTATTAGCCCACACGAGGTAGATTGAGTGGTTGAGACTTTTAATGTTAATGTTGCCCACCTCGGTTTGATGTTAGTGGGACACGTGTTTGTGGGTTGTGCTTGAAAAAATGGGTTATAGTAGCAGCCATGAGATTTGTTCCCAGATATTGCAGGAGTGATTCTACCTAGTTACTGATTCCCCCCTATCCCATCACACACGCACACACACATATAATGGAAGTACAAACTATTATCAACATATAATAACAATAGTACCATGAATAAATGATAATAGATTTCAAATAATAAATAATTGAAGCACTAATAATATAAAATATTATATATTAGTATTTCAAAGATATTTATCATATTGAGAAAACCTCATCAAGATCTTAATCAAGGTGAAGTGTGTGTGTGTGTGTGTGTGTGTAGCTAAATGTTTCCAAATAAAAATATGTCAAATAAGCATCCTTGACTTTTAGAAGTCCACTTCAATAATTATCATTGACTTAATTCTTTGAAATTCTATTGCGTGTTGAATTTCCAACTCAATAAGCACGATTGTTCTTATTCAGCCCATTTTAGCTTCAAATTTCCTCTAATGGGTATCTAAGCACATGTTTTGTTGCTACCCAATGTTCATGACTTGGCTCCACCATGAACAGACTCAAGGTGTTCATCACAAAACATATATCTAGTCTAGTGTTGACCAAATACATCAAGAACCCTATCAACTACATGTACAACGTAGGGTCCACCATCCCTGAATCTAAAGTTGTTAATTTTCCATCACAAAACATATATCAGGTCTAGTGTTGACCAAATACATCAAAAATCCTATCAACTACATGTACAACGTAGGGTCCACCATCTATGAATCTAAAGTTGTTAACTTCTTTATTTAGTGATCATAGGTGTGGCGATAGGTTTGATGCTTCCATCCAAAACCACTTCAATACCTCAACTACATACTTACCCAACATAAGGAAAATATCCCTAGTCTCTATTAAACCTATAAACCCAAGAAGAAATGCATCATGTCAATGTCCTTCATTTCAAGCACAACTACCATATTTGTTTTGCACCTTGTTATGAACTTATTTGAACCTGTAAGAGGCAAGTCATCTACATACAACACTAATATAAGCCATTCAATCCCAATAAATATATAATATAAGTTATGATCTACTTCACTTTTGGTGAAGCCCATATTCTACTCGAATGGAATTGTACCTAGTGACTAGAGCAAAAGTCTCATTGTCATCCAAACCCTCTTTCTAGAAGAACCCTTTTGCCAAAAAAATCTCAACATTGACATATGCCACATAATTGATCTTGTAGGGCCCCTTGGAATTCACTATCAATTTCCCCTCTAGTCTTAGCACTATGTCCGATACATCATTCTTCATTATGAAAGTGTACTCTTCAAACATAGCATCCCTCCAAACCTACTAGTGTGTTATATCCTAAAAAATTGAAAGGCCCAAAACCTATGATGTTACTCATCAATGCCATATAGTTTGGAAACTTCTTAGGAGTTCTGCTCTTCATGAATGCACTCCTAGGAGCCTCAACATGCTCTTGAGCATCCCTCGATCTCTAAGTGAACCATCAAGGTCCATGTCCACTTGAAAAAAAAGAAGGAGATTGTGCCTCCTCTTCACTTGAAGGTTGTTCTCCTACATTAGAAGTCACTAGTGACTCTGCCTCAACCTTCAAATCGTCATACTTCTGATCCTTTTCCACGGGAATAAGCTCATGAGACTTCATCGATGCAAAGCCTTCCTTGAAATTTACATCCTTGCCTATCACTATCTTTATATGCTCTAAAATAAAGACTCTATAGACCTTTGAATTCTCGCTATAAGAAACAAACCCTTCATATTGGAGGGCTCTAAATTGGTCCTCTTCTCTACTAGTACATTGATATAAATTGGACAACCAAAGATCCGAAAAATGACTCACCTATGGCTTCACACTATTAAATGTCTCATCAAGTGTCTTGTCCTCTAAGATCCTATGGGGACACATGTTCTAGATGTAAAATGTTATGTTGCATGTTTTTCCCTATAGAAGCATTGGCGAATCCTTGTTATGGATCATGGTCTTAATAGCCCTTATAATGAATCAATTCGTGTTCTCTACAACCCCATTCTAGTGTGGGTTTTATGAAACAATCAACTCCCTCTTGATTATTGGATCCTTACTCACCCCCATTATTTGATCTCAAGAATTTGATCTTCCTCCTTGCCTAGTTTTCAACTAAAGCTTTGAATTCTTGAAACTTGCTAAATACATCATCCTTGATATTTAAAATGTATAACTAAGTCTTGCAAAAAAAGTCATTAATAAAGGATGTTATGCTTCCTAAGATTGATGTTATTGACTTCAATTCACACATCTGAATGTACTAGGTCTAAAATCTTCTTAGACCTGTGCTTGTTGCTTAGGAAAGTAGTCATTAGAGGAAATTTGAGGTCTAAAATGGACCTCATAATAAAAAGAGCCAACCAAAATGGACCTTATAAAAAAAGAGCCAACCAATAGAATTTCAAGAAAAGAGTCAACCATAATGGTTGACTTGGCATATTTGTCATTAAAAAAACTATTTTTCTTTTTCCTATTTTCAACATATCTCCGTGTGGTTTTACTCAAATTTTAGACAGGGCGTTCTAAATTTGAGTAAAATCATATGTTGAAAATACTAAGAAAAAAAGTAGTTTTTTTTTGTTCTTCTAAAATTCACAAATATTAATTTTTTTATGTTAACTATTATTTTATTATTTTATTTATGAGGCCCATTTTAGACTCCAAATTCCCTCTAATACTTTACATGCCTTCCAAGTGTCCACCCTTTGCAAAATCCAAATTTCTTAATATTAAACTCTGAAAAACTTGCTACTATCTCTCTTAGAGTATGCAACACTTATGATACAAGTGCCTCATCCTCTTGTACCATAAGTTGCTTACTATCTCCCTTAGAGTATGCAACACTTATGATGCAGTTCCTCTTGTACCACAAGTTGCACAAGATGTCACTATCATGAACTATTGTTCTAACAACTTCACCATGTAATCTTTATAAATTGTATTTTTTAACCTTGATAACCTATGTTGATTCTAAGCTAAACTCCTTTCATTTTGTTAGAGACTAGTCCAAGGATTATGGTTCACAATTAATCTTGTAAATAATAAATGAATAAGAAGGTAAATCTCAACCGACTTCAATGGACCTCTTTTGGAAGGTGAAGCCAAAGAGTCACCTCCTCCTGTATAAAATAGTTATTTAAGTTCAATGAATATTCATCCGAGAGTTATTGTTGGAAAATGTAATTACATGCAGATCTCCACTTGGCTTCCAACCGACTCTATCAGAGTCTGGATAAGCCACGATCTTGTCTGTCAGTCTGACAAGAAGGAAAAGTCCACATGTAGGCAGCGTAATTCAATCGAATTTAATTCAGAAGCTAAGTTGTTAGGTAGATAGTTATTGCAGTGTTTAATGCAAAGTAAGTCGGCAAGTAAGTCGGTTTATGCTGAAGCAATTTTCAGATTGCCTATAAATAGAAGAAGCATTTTGTAATTTAGTTTACAGACACACACAGAACTCGAACACAGAGAAAACAGAAGATAGACACTAGAGGAACTCAAGGTGAGAAAGAGAAGTCGAAGCTCAAGCTTCTGTACATGTGATTTAGTCAGAGAGCTGAAGCTCTGTGGACCGACGAGTTTGTAACAGACAAGTTTGTATTACTTTGTATTTCCGCATAGTTAATATATGAAATAGTTTGTGGTTGAATTCATGATTATTTGGCCGCTCATATTTCCAGATTTACTTCTGTAAATGTCTTTTACTGTTACTGATAAGTAAAAGAACAAGAACCCATAAAAATCTCACCACGTGAAAGTTCGAGGTTTTACGGCACTCTGGTCGATTCAAATCTTCCTACATATTTGGGCATATGTTTTTCATAAGTTATTTGGATTTGTAAATGTGGTCATTTTACTTCATCTTACTCACAGGTGAAAAGTATTTGTAATATTCTTAAGTCTTTAGACTAAGAATCATATTCTGCAGAGTTCTACCGCAGGCACCCTTGATCTCATCAACTTGATCGCAGATAAGTTGATCGCATCAACTTGACCGCCACATCAACTTGATCGCAGATAAGTTGATCGCATCAACTTGATCGCAAATAAGTTGATCGCACCAAACTTGATCGCAAATAAGTTGATCGCACCAAACTTGATCGCAGAAATCAACTTGGTCGCAGGTACCAACTTGATCGCAGATACTTGATCGCATCAACTTGATCGCAGATAAGTTGATTGCAGGTATTAACCTGATCACATCGCAGGTATTAACCTGGTCGCAGCACCAACTTGATCGCAGCTATCAACTTGGTCGCATGCACAAAGTTGATCGCAGTAAAAAGGTGGTCGCAGTAAAAACAGGTCGGAGTTAAAAAGTGAAATTATTTATTTTTAAATATTGACTGAGCGCTAAACCCAAGTTTAGTCGGCTCGGTTTTGGCTATCTGGTATCAGAGCGAGGTTATATCAGAGCAAGGTATATAACAGCCCAAGATTTTAGGAAAGAAATCTTGTCTTAAAAGGTGGAAATTAATTTTCTACGGAAAGTTAATTAAAAATTAAAAATGGCTTCCACTTCTAGTTCATTGCAACCTCCAAGTTTTACAGGAAAGAATTATGAATATTGGTCTTTAACAATGAAGGCTTTATTCAGAGGTCAAGATGTTTGGGAGATAGTCCAGCATGGTTATGCAGAACCAACAGACATGGCTGCATATAACAATCTCACGCAGGCTGAGAAAGATGTCTTGAGAGAACAGAGGAAGAAAGATGGAAAGGCTCTGTTTTTTATACATCAAGCTATGCATGAGAGCATACTCCCAAGAATAGCAGCAAAGACCAATGCCAAGGAAGCATGGGATACATTGGAGACTACCTATCAAGGTTTGGATAAGGTAAAGACATCCAAGCTGCAAATTCTGAGAAAAGATTTTGAATCTCTATGCATGAAAGATTCAGAGAATGTAGACACATTCTACACCAGAGTTGTTGGGTTGATAAACCAACTGAAATCTCATGGAGAACCTGTATCATACCAAAGGGTTGTTGAAAAAATTCTCAGAAGTCTTCCCCCAAGATTTGAAAATTTGGTTGTGACCTTAGAGGAACACACAAACATGGCAACATTTAGCATTGATGAGCTGCAAGCTTCACTCATCAATCATGAACACAGAATCAGCAGATCATAGACATCATTGGAAGGTGCATTTGCAGCACACTCATCCATAAGCCGTGGTAGAGGCAGGGGGAGAAACAACTTCAGAGGCAGAGGAAGAAGTTCTTCAAGAGGAGGACAAGGCAGAAGTCCTGCAAATGTCAGTGGCAGAGGAGATAACCAGAACCCAAGTCAGCCAAGTGGCCAGAGGTTTGATAAATCAAAAATTCAATGTCATTACTGTAAGAAGTTTGGTCATTATGCATATGAATGCAGGAAGAAACAATATGACCAAGGAAGACAAAGCCCAAGTCAGTCAACCAGCACCAACACTTCAACAGGTGTAATGTTAATAGCATCGACATCTCCACTTGAATGCAATGCTGTTCAAGAAATTCCACATGACATATGGTACTTAGATTCAGGATGCAGCAACCATATGACTGGTAATTTAAATTTGTTTTCCAGTCTAGACACTTCAGTTAAAACTGATGTTACACTTGGAAACAATGCCCAAGTCACTATCTTAGGAAAAGGCACTGTTGATATTCTAACTAAACAGGGGGAGAGTAAGTATATCCCTGATATCTATCATGTTGAAGGTCTGAAACATAATCTGTTAAGCATTGGACAGTTGTTACAAAAGGGCTATAGAGTATACATGGAAGATGAACACTGTGTGATCAAAGACAAGCGTCCAAGCGACCAGCTAATAGCAAAAGTGCCAATGACAAACAACCGCTTGTTTCCATTAAGGATAGTTCCCAACATAAAAGGGAAGACAAAGACAGGAGTTGCATTCAAGGCAGAAAGTGAAGAAACAGTTGAGCTCCTCGACAAGAGAGAAAATTGCAGCGCTAATTTGCAAGCTGCATTTCAGACAGAAGTTCAGGATGAATCCTGGTTGTGGCATTTCAGATTTGGACATATGAATTTTGGTGGGCTAAAGCTACTGCACACAAAGAATATGGTGAAGGGATTACCATTGATCGACAGACCAGAGAGGGTTTGTGAAGGCTGCATTTTTGGCAAGCAGCACAGAGAGACATTTCTAGTTGGAAAGTCCTATAGAGCACTCACACCACTTGAAATTGTGCACTCTGACATTTGTGGTCCAATGCAGACATCATCCATTGGTGACTGCAAATATTTTCTAACCTTTATTGATGACTACTCAAGAAAGACATGGGTATATTTCTTGAAACACAAATCTGATGCATTTGGTTATTTTCAGCAGTTCAAGGCACTCGTGGAGAACCAGAGTGGTCACCGCATCAAGATCTTAAGGACCGACAGAGGAGGTGAATATGTTTCAAATGAATTCTTAAATTTTTGCAAGACCCATGGCATACAGAAACAATTCACTGCACGGTATACACCTCAGCAGAATGGTATAGCTGAAAGAAAGAATAGAACCATCATGGAGATGGCACGCAGCATGTTGGCAGTTAAGCATTTGCCAGATGAGTATTGGGGTGAAGCAGTCGCAACTGCTGTATACATTATAAACCGATGTCCAACAAAGAGTGTGAAGAACAAAGTTCCCCAAGAAGCATGGACAAGTATGAATCATAGTGTTTCACATTTAAAAGTTTTTGGTTGTGTTGCATATGCTCATATTCCAGATGAGCTGAGAAGGAAGCTAGACAAGAAGGGACAGAAATGTATTTTTGTAGGCTATTCAGAAGACACAAAAGCATACAAGTTGTATGATCCCGTCACAAAGAAAGTCATAATCAGTCGGGATGTTCAATTTGTTGAAAATGAATCATGGGATGGAACCGTCGACACAAATGTCAAGATTGTGTCGAACATCGACAACGATGATATGGAAGAGGAAGTGGTTCAAATACCACATGTAAGTCAGTCAGAGCACCGCCGACTCCCATGACACCAAGACATGGTTCAGCACAAGGACCATCGACACAAGTAGCAGCTCAAGCTACACCGACAAGTACACCAAGAGGACAGCAGACTCCATCAAGCAATTCGTCGGGGTCAACATCGACAGAACCAATGAAGACAAGAAGTCTGCAAGAGATATATGAAGCTGGTACACCTATTTCATTCTCTCTGTTTGCATTATTTTCCCCTATATATGATCCACTAACATTTGAAGAAGCTGTTGAAGAAGAAGTATGGGCACAAGCCATGGATGAGGAAATAGAATGCATTGAGAAAAACCAAACATGGGAACTGGTCGATGTACCAAAAGACAAGGATGTAATCAGTGTCAAATGGATTTATAAGACAAAGCAAGACGCTGATGGGAATGTGCAAAAGCACAAGGCAAGAATGGTAGCAAGAGGGTTCACACAACAACCCGGCATCGACTTCAATGAAACGTTTGCACCTGTTGCACGTATGGATAGAGTCATAACAGTTTTGGCCATTGCTGCACAAAACAAATGGCATGTTCATCAAATGGATGTCAAGTCGGCATTCTTAAATGGCTATAAGAGGAAGTATATGTGGAACAACCACAAGGGTATGAAGTTCCAGGTCAAGAGCACAAAGTGTACAGACTGAAAAAGGCATTATATGGTTTGAAGCAAGCTCCTAGAGCTTGGTACAGTCGTATTGATTCCTATCTCATTGAAAATAGATTTCACAGAAGTGAAAGTGAACCGAATTTGTACACCAAAGTCGATGAGCAAGGTAAAATGTTAATTGTCTGCCTGTATGTAGATGATTTAATATTTATTGGTGATTATGGTATAGCAGATTTTAAAACAGTCATGGAAAGTGAATTTGAAATGACTGATCTGGGGCTTATGAAGTTTTTTCTGGGCATTGAAGTTCAGCAGTCTGAAAGTGGTATCTTTATATCATAGTCTAAGTATGCAAGTGAAGTTTTAAAAAGGTTTAACATGTCTAACTACAAGACAGCCCCAACACCAGTGATAACAGGTTTAAAATTGAGCAAGGATGATGAAGGATCCACTGTAGATCCTATGTTGTTCAAAAGGCTTGTTGGCAGCCTTATGTATTTAACAGCAACAAGACCAGACATTATGTATGGTGTAAGTCTGATCTCAAGGTTCATGGAGTCACCAAAAGACTCACATTGGCAAGCAGGTAAAAGAATTCTGAGGTATGTGAGTGGCACAAAAGACCTTGGTATTATGTACTCAACTTCAGAAAATTTTAAACTCATTGGTTACACTGACAGTGACAATGGAGGTAGCATAGATGACAGAAAAAGCACATCTGGATACACATTTCATTTTGGTACAGGTGTTGTTTCATGGGCTTCAAAGAAACAGCCCATAGTAACACTATCTTTAGCTGAAGCAGAGTATGTTGCAGCAACAAGTGCTGCATGCCAAGCTGTCTGGATGAGAAGAGTCTTAAAAGACTTGTCACAGAACCATCAGGAACCTACAACAATCTTCTGCGACAACAATTCAGCCATAGCATTATCAAAGAATCATGTGTTTCACAAGAGAACCAAGCACATTGACACAAGGTTTCATTTTATAAGAGAGTTGGTAAACGACAAGGAAATTTGTTTGGAATTTTGCAGGTCTGAAGACCAACTTGCCGACATCTTCACAAAGCCATTGGCAAAGGACACATTCCAGTATCTGCGTAGTTATCTTGGAATGACAAGTTCTCCACAGTGAACTCTGTCATAAACAGAGTATGTCTAAGCTCTGAGACATTTTGTAAATTTTGTTTTAAAAACTCCATCTGCTTATAATTAAGGGGGAGTATTGGAAAAATGTAATTACATGCAGATCTCCACTTGGCTTCCAACTGACTCTATCAGAGTCTGGATAAGCCACGATCTTGTCTGTCAGTCTGACAAGAAGGAAAAGTCCACATGTAGGCAGCGTAATTCAATCGAATTTAATTCAGAAGCTAAGTTGTTAGGTAGATAGTTATTGCAGTGTTTAATGCAAAGTAAGTCGGCAAGTAAGTTGATTTATGCTGAAGCAATTTTCAGATTGCCTATAAATAGAAGAAGCATTTTGTAATTTAGTTTACAGACACACACAGAACTCGAACACAGAGAAAACAGAAGATGGACACTAGAGGAACTCAGGGTGAGAAAGAGAAGTCGAAGCTCAAGCTTCTGTACATGTGATTTAGTCGGAGAGCTGAAGCTCTGTGGACCGACGAGTTTGTAACAGACAAGTTTGTATTACTTTGTATTTCCGCATAGTTAATATATGAAATAGTTTGTGGTTGAATTCATGATTATTTGGCCGCTCATATTTCCATATTTACTTCTGTAAATGTCTTTTACTGTTACTGATAAGTAAAAGAACAAGAACCCATAAAAATCTCACCGCGTGAAAGTTCGAGGTTTTACGGCACTCTGGTCGATTCAAATCTTCCTACATATTTAGGCATATGTTTTTCATAAGTTATTTGGATTTGTAAATGTGGTCATTTTACTTCATCTTACTCACAGGTGAAAAGTATTTGTAATATTCTTAAGTCTTTAGACTAAGAATCATATTCTGCAGAGTTCTACCGCAGGCACCCTTAATCGCATCAACTTGATCGCAGATAAGTTGATCGCATCAACTTGATCGCAGATAAGTTGATCGCACCAAACTTGATCGCAGAAATAAACTTGGTCGCAGGTACCAACTTGATCGTAGATACTTGATCGCAGATAAGTTGATCGCAGGTATTAACTTGATCGCATCGCAGGTATTAACCTGGTCGCAGCACCAACTTGATCGCAGCTATCAACTTGGTCGCATGCACAAAGTTGATCGCAGGAATCAACTTGATCGCAGTAAAAAGGTGGTCGCAGTAAAAACAGGTCGGAGTTAAAAAGTGAAATTATTTATTTTTAAATATTGACTGAGCGCTAAACCCAAGTTTAGTCGGCTTGGTTTTGGCTATCAGTTATTTCTGACAGTGACAGTGGTATCAGAGCACCCAACCTGTCTAATTAAGTTTTCCCTTCTTGTGTGCTCAAACAAGGCGCTTATTTTATGTGTAAGAACGTTTCATATCCTTCGATCTAGCCATTATTCTCTGCCCTCTACTATTCGATCTTGTTGGCTCAGCTCTGGCATATGCCATCTGCGTAAACAGACCTGGAAGACGCCCATTATTTCTTTGATTCCTCTCTGTAGTATGTTTTCTCTCAGCGATCCGCTGCACAACCCTGATCCGTTGAACCTTGGTGCAATTGGATTTGCGTTGAGTGTGTGAGACCATTCACTGTTATTGTGGGTGCATAACCCTAATCCATTGAAATTTGGTGCAATTGGAGTTGCTTTAAGTGTGTGAGACCATTCACTATTGTTGCCGGTGCATAAACTCAGATACGTTGAATGCTAGTGCAATTGGAGTATCGTTGAGTACTCTGTACAGATTACGATAGAGCTGCATTGAAGACTGATGTGACGTGGAGAAGTCCTAACATTCCTGTGGTGGAGCCCTGTTGAAGTCTGGACTGATTTTGCTTGCGACTAGCGTTGGAACTGTCCCAATTGTGTGCTATCATGCTATCGTTGATGACTATTGTATGAAGAACCCAAATGCTTTGCGTTGAAGCTCGTTGGTAAGCTTGTCAGTAAATCTCATTGGTGATGTGCGTTGGTGAAGACCGACTACATGGAGCATGTGTTATCGTGCTCTACTGTGAAATTTGGGGCTGTCTCATTTTTTAAAAGCACTAAAGCTGTATGAATGCATAGTTGCATGGAGCAACATTTGGAGACCCGTGAATATGAAGTCATGCGATTTGAAATCATTAATTCTAATGCTGCGATTTGGAGCTTCGAGTTGACTTGTGCTGTGCTGAGTTGAAGTGGATATTTCTATCTTTGTATTGTGTGAAGTGTTGCGTTGAAGAAGTGTGCCATTATTTGCATTTTTTGGTGGAGTGCATCATGAAATCTTGAAGCTCTCCAGATTTTTTTCCTCGTGAATGGATTGATAACATTAATAAATAGTTTATTGTAAGAACTATTACAAGAATACATTTTCCAAACATTGGTCATTTGCAAATGAAAGTTGGATTGATAACATTAATAATTAGTTTATTGTAAGAACTATTACAAGAATACATTTTCCAAAACATTGGTCATTTGCAGATGAAGTTGCAGAAGATGCATTCATTGACATCCTTGAAATCTGACCAAAAGCTACCAACATCAAAGAAAGAACAAGATATATGGCAGACCAAAGACAACAAGGCATTGGCAATGACCACTACAACAGGAAGTGAAGAGGTGAGTCATCACATACGGCCTGCAACATCATGTTTTGATGCCTTGAAAAGATTGAAGAAATTGTATGACTCACATTCGCAAATGGAGATAATTTAGTTGATGTTGAAACTGTTCAATTTAGAAGTGAAGGATAATGATCCCATAATTGTTGAATCTAAGATAAGAGCAATCATGCATAAGATTCAAGCCACCGAGCCACCGGCATGCAACTAGACCTTCCACTTGTTGCCTTTGTAAAGTCACTATATCCTACACATTCACACTACCTCAAATCACTTCAAGCTAGTGACAAGTTAAAGGACCTCACCTTCGACACCTTGGTGGAGAAGATTGTAGATAGAGAGAAAACCTTTGGAAAGAAGAATAGTGAGCCCACTGGAGAGACCCTTTGTCTTGCTCAAAAAGTAAAGAACCAGTCAAAAGACTCTTCCAAGGGAGAGAGCAATAGAAGAAGACAACGAAGAAGAAATTTAAGAGGCATGGGAGGCAGAAACAACTCAAACAAAAGATCGTACCTATAGTGTAAGCATTGTAGGAGGAATGGACATGAAGCATATCAATGTTGGGCCTCTTGGAACTCCATCAAAGAAAGACATAACCAGAAGAAAGAAGACATGTAAGAACCAAGAGGCTCATAAAGCTCCTAAATCTACTCATTGTATTGTTGCACATTGTAATTTTGGAATAAATGAAATCACATCTTTTTCATCTTATAAAGATTGTTGGTTGCTTGATACTTGTGCAACATCCCACATGACATTTAGAAAAGATTGCTTTAAAGAACTGAATGACAATGTAGATGACATAGTGTATTTTGCAGAGAAATCCGACCTCAAACCAATGAGAAGTAGTTCCATCAAGCTCAAAATGTCTTCATTCCTTGAATTTTTGTTGCAAAATGTTCTCTATCTTCCAGAGTTGCAGAGAAGCCTACTTTCCTTGGGGCAAATTCAAAAGCAAGGCCATTTCATCTACATGTTCGATGGAATCATAGAGATAAGGAAGTCCTCTAACAACCAAGCCATCATGACCGGATATGAAGATGGAAATTTGTTGAAGATGAAAGGCTCATTTGCAAGAGTTCAGAACTTTTCCTACCTGTCTCAGCATGGAGAAGGTAATTTTTTGCCCAGTTTGTTATGGCATGCCAGATATGGTCATCTAAATTATAATAGTCTTCTTTTGTTGAGAAAAAATGGTGTTTTTGGTTTTCTTACCAATCCTAAGAAGATGAACAAATGTGATGCATGCATATTCAACAAACATAGTAAGCAGTCATTTCAAGAGTCAAAATTCAGAGCATGTAGAAATTTAGAGTTGATTCACTTTGAATTTGGTGGCCTCATGCATGTTCCTTCTGCCAATTGGTAATATATATCTCATGACCTTTGTTGATGACTGCACCAGAATGTGTTGGGTATAATTGTTAAAGACAAAATATGAAGCATTTCAAACATTCAAGAAGTTTCATGCGTGGATAGAAGATTAAGCACAATATAATCATATTTGCACACTTCGTACTAATAATGGAAAAGAATACACTTCTAATTTTTTTGAAGACTATCTTCGTCAATGTGGGATTACACATCAAACTACAGTTCCTTACAACCCTCAACAAAATGGTGTGGTAGAAAGAATGAATAGAACCATAATGAATATGGTACGCTCAATGATGTTTCTCAAGAATGTAAAATTTTTGTTTTGTGGTGATGCAGTGTTATGTTCAATCTATTTGAGAAATAAAAGTCCATTTCATGCTCTTGAAAACAAGACTCCACATGAAATGTGGTATGGCCACATCCCTTCGGTGAGGCAACTCATGGTTTTTCATTCCATCTGCTAGGCCTTGATACCAAATGAGCAAAAAGACAAGCTTGGTGCTCGAAGTCGAAAATGAATTTTCTTAGGGTATTCAAACACCTCCAAGGCATATCATCTTTATGATGAGGTAAACAAGAAATTTGTTGTTTCCGGAGATGTCATTTTTAAAATAAACTAATAAAAATGACAATTCTATTGATAGAAAGCTTGATCGTCTAGAGAAATTTTCTCATCTAAAGACATATTATGAAGTTTATAATGAAGTTCTACATCTTGAAGGGGTCCCTATCTTGGATCAATCTCTGGAATTTCCTCTCGAAGCACCAACACCCCCTCATGAAGAAACTCATGAAGAAGTATTTCATGCCACTTCACTTGAATAGGAGGTTCAACTAGATGATGTGATTGGGAGGATTGGAAGACTAAATATTGAAGAAAATGAAGCACCGCCAACTGATCAACCTAGGCCATCATGGAAAGTTTTGAAATGGGCCACAAAGACACTTGAAAGTGTCCATCCGAATGAAGTTAAAAAGACGAGAACAAGAAGTTCAACTAGACAAGAAGATGGAGGAGATGCAGATAACTCAGGTAATGACATGGATGTCTCATTTGACTGTGAATTGAATTTATCTACTAACTTTAGACCAACTTCCTTTGAAGAGGCTGCTACTTGTGATGAGTGGAAAGAATCCATATAGAATGAGTATGATGTGCTCATAAAGAATGGAACCTGAAAGATAGTTGACCCTCCAATTGGAACCAAACCAATTGGTTGTGAGTGGGTATATAAGAACAAATACAGATTAGATGGCTCACTTGACAAGCACAAAGCGAGGCTTGTCGTGAAAGGCTATGCATAGAAGGAAGGAATTGACTATGAAAAGACATTCTCCCCCACAGCAAAATGGGATACCATCTGCACCTTACTGTCTTTACATGCACGAAATGGGTGGAATGTTCATCATATGGATGCGAAAACAACTTTCTTGAATGAAGACTTGAAAGAGAATGTCTTCATGTCTCAACCAAAAATCTTTGTTGTGAAGGGACAAAAACAAAAGGTATGCAAACTCGTCAAGTCCTTGTATGGCCTAAAACAAGCACCCCACGCATGGTATGAAAAGCTAACCAAGCATCTTCTTGAGTTAAATTTCAAACATTATAATCTTGATGATGCAAGACTGTTTGTAAAGAAAGTTGGAAGATATGTTGTGTTTCTTATGGTGTATGTAGATGACATTTTTGTTAAATTTTGGGTTAGATTAGGGTTAGAAGCAGAGAAAAAAAAAATCGTACTTTAATGCATAGAATAAATTTCTAAACCATTGTTAGAAACAAAATAGTACATTTGTGACAAGACAAGAAAAATTAAAACATAGTTTCATCTCTTTCAACTTTAAAACTCCCAAAGGTCCCTATGTTAAAGTTGAAACAAATTGTAACACTAAATAACAACAGTAGTAGTAAAAATAGGCTGATGAACAAGTTAAACAAAACTGTCAAACAACATCAGTAAACAAGAAAACAACCAGTACTAGTTTAGATCTTCCTTATACTCAGATATCTTTTTAGATCGGATCTTGTCTTTTTGAAGACAAGTCACTAAAGAACAGTGGACATATGTTAAGCCCTAAATGTTAGGCACATTTTTCCTTATAGTGTGGCGCATTATCCCCTGTATTGTGGAATATTACATATTATTAATGTCAGCTTGGGTTTATTAGTGGGTCTATTAGTTGTTATTGTACACCTATGTCCCCTATATATCCTAAGGAGATATTTTCATGTTAGCCATCATTGTATCTTGTCTTGTCTTATGTACCTAGTACATTTGTAAGGAGGTTCCTCCCTCGAAGAGGATTGTTATCCATCTCTAATATTCATTATTAAGGTGTGGATTATTTTCTTCTGGTCTATTTCTGTTATTTTTATGCTATTTCTGGGACTTTGTTGCATAACATCTCGTATTACAGCTCTTTCCTCGGGATTGGTTTCTTTAAAACAAGTGATCTTGGATTTTTTGCTATAATTTTTTTCTACAACGATTCAGACAACAAAACTCGAAATGCACTTCTGTAACAGGCTGCGAAATATGTGGTAAGAGTTACAGATCTCGATTCATTACATGCTCAGAGTTATACCTTCAAGAAGTTAGGGTTTCTTACTATCCCCAAAGTTAGTCTGAAAAAGGTGTTCTGGAGAAAAAGTTCATATCTAAGGCATCCGAAATCCAAATTGAGTGAGACCTATTGCATTAGATAAAAGATAGACCAGAGTACATGTGGTAGGGTTTCCAACCTCAGACATAAAATATTGGACATGTAGAATACCGTACAAATTCTCTCTCCTGAAAGGACAGAAAATAAGAAGTGTTGGGACATTTGCAATAACTTTCCACTAGAGAATCTGAATTAGGTTAGACCTATGGCATTGGAAAGACGACACACCGGGCTACAACAGGATGAAGTTTCAGACCTAGAGGAGTCGAAATTTCAAATTTACAACGGTTACAAGTCATCCATAAAAAGTCTTCCAATGAAGGTTTGAAAAAGGTGTTATGGGGAAAACGGTCATATCTAGGGCATGCAAAATCCAAATTGAGAGAGACGTGTTGCATCAGAAGGAGGACGGAACAAGGTATATGTTGTAGATTTTTCAGACTCATGTCAGAAATATTGGACACATGGCATACCATACAAGTTCTTTCTTCTGGATAGAACAAAAATAAGAAGTGTTGGGAGATTTGCAAAACTTTTTACTAGAGCATCCAACTTAGGTCATACCTATGACATCAGAAAGAGGACACGTCAAGCTACAACAAGTCAAAGTTTCTGACCTAGAGGGGCTGAAATTTAAATTTATATCAATCCAATTTGTCCATAAAACAGTCTTTCAGACAAGGTTTGAAGAAGTAAAATCTGATAGTTCAAGCAATGGCAGATCGCATAGAACACGGGAAAGCAGTTCTCCAAATACTGAAGATATCCAAAAACGAGTGAAACAACAGGAAGATCAACGGTGCAGTCAAAGTAGTTTTGAAGAAGGAGAAATCATATGAAAACTTGAACAAATCATTGAAACAAGGACCAAACAACTACAAAATCAAGCTATTATTGAGTATCTCATCAAGCGGAAGATCTCACCAGCTACAGATTTGACATGGGAAAATGATTCATTCATACAGATGCATCCAAAACCACCCAACCATTGAGGACAACGCTTGTCTAAAGGGGAGGAACATGTTAAGCACTAAATGTTGGGCACATTTCCCCCTACAGTGCGATGCATTACCCCAAGCTATATTGTGGTGTATTACATATTATTAATGTCGGCTTGGGTTTATTAGTTGTTATTATACAGGTGTCTCCTATATATAGGAAGGAGATGATTTCATGTTAGTCATCGTTGTATCTTATATTGTCTTATGTACCTAGTACATTGTGTAAGGAAGTTCCTCCCTCGAAGAGGATTGATATTCATCTATATTCTTTGTTATTAAGGTGTAGATTATTTTCTTCTGGTCTATTTCCGTTATTTTATGTTATTTATGGAACTTGGTTGCATAAAAAAATACCTAAGAGAGAGAGGGAGTTGTAGGGCAGAGTTAAACAAATGCAAACCTTAGGTTGCGATCCAAAACAACCCAAAAATGCAAGTGGAAGCTTCAAACCCTTGCCCAGACTGTGATCTAAACAAATATCACAACAACCCAACAAAGATCACGGCTCAGTCTTAGCAGTCCAACAAGGTTCATGGCTTAGTATTAACAGTCCAATGAAGGTCACATCACAACTTAATAACCCAAATAGGGTCATTGCCCTAGTCCTAGCATCCCATACAAGTCACGGCTCAATCTACAGCATCCCACATGGTCATCGCCCAACTTTAACAGCTCCCAAAAGGTCACGGTCCAGGTTTAGAAACCCAACAAGAGGTCACACCCAACTCAAGAATGGACAACACATGTCACGGCATTCCTCTAAACCGCAGCAGCCCTATACAAACTGAGAGGAAGGATCATGATAGCGCTAGATGCTTGAATAGAGGTCACACCTCACTCATAAACAACAACAGTAGCTTGGACAAGAAAGCAGCAGCCATAGTAGGATGAGGGAGAAGTGGTGGCAGCTCAAAAATAGCAACAAAACCCTAGACGTCAAGACAAAGAGAAGCAACAATCCCTAGGACAGTCGAATCAAATCTCCAATTTTATTTTGTCAAGACACACAAATGAAGTTTAGGATTTTAATTTATCATATTTTCATGTCTTCTAGAAGGTTCGTTCTTCTAACCATAGCTTTTAGGAGTGTTACATAAAATAAAGTTAAGTTGACTTAGGATAGGGTACCAAGGTCAAGACGTCAAAAAAATAAAGTGAGTTATCATAACAAAAGGGTAAAGGTACCAAACTAGGAGGGGGCGCTAGTATATGGACCAATCAAGGGGTCAACATAAGATCATAAGTCAACAAGATAGGTCACAACAAAGTGGGAAGACAACCCTTTCACCCATAAGACCAAGGTGTACCATCAAGGTTGGGAAACAACCCTTTTACCCACAAGAGAAAGGTGGGGAAACAACCAAACTTTCATCTTTCTCTCTAAAATTATATTGTCCACATGTTCCGTACAATAACTGTAAGTTTTTATCATCGTTGTATAAGGAAGGTCCAAACTGAAATATGTGATCCTCTGGTCTTCCTAACTGCTCCCAAAGTGCTTGTGACATCATCAAAGGGTGGTCAGCCCCTTGAGAAACAACCTAGCTTAGCCATTAGGAGAGGAGGACATCACACATCATCATATTGGTCAACTAACCAAGATCCACCTCGTTAACTAACCAGGTATGTACCTGCGAGAACTACTTGGTCCCAGACCAAGACTCTACCTGATCCCAGAGCAGGAAATCTCTGTCTCATCCTGTAGTATCTACTTGGTCCTCATGACAAAAAAAATGTTTGGTCCCATACCAAAATACCCTAGAGACATATAGGGGCCCTAGACATATAAGGGACTTTTCCATGGCATCAACATGCTTGGTCCAAGACCAAGAACCCCAGGAGACTGTTGGGGGCCCTAAGGTACCTTCTAGGGACTTACTATGCATGGTTAACTGACTAGGGTACCATCCTCCCTGAGAATGGGTCTCGCTACTGCATTATCTTTAACACTCCCTCTCAGCAAGAGAGACATTCCCAGCAACACTAAGCTTGTCCCAAAAGTAATCAGACTTTGACAAAGGCTTAGTCAACACATTGGTAATTTTTCTTCTTGACAGAACTTACTACACCATGTACTTGACATAGTGATACCTCCTCTCGATGTGATCCGACCTGTCATCAAATACATGATTTTATGAGAGCTTCAAATAGCTCTTGATCCACTAGGAAGTTGTAAATGACTTCCCTTGATAGCTGAGAATCACTTTCCATATGCCATATTTCCAAACACGTTGTTTGGTTGTCTCCTCGTAATTGGAGAATTCTGAATCAGTGACATGGATCACACTAAAGCACCCTTGAAGCCTTTCGAAAGGATTCTCAACAAGATCAACTAAAGGATTCTTGGCATTCTCCGTCTTCTTCTCTGAGCGAGATGTATCATAGAATTCCATGTCTGAGTCACTGGAAAACTCCCTAGAGTAATGGAATATCACATCTCTACGTTCCTTTTTTGCAATCCCACTCTGCTGGGGATTGAAGAGCATAGTTGGCGCCCTCTTGATCTTTGAATTCTGACAAAGGTATAGAGCTTTAATGACATGTCTTGAACCTTATAGAGGTCACCTTCACATACTCCAATCACAATGGTTGAGCTCATATTTCCACCCTTAGGCCATACCAAATCCTTTCCTTCTGAGAAGATTACAAAAAACCCCTTGTCTTCTAAAACTATCACTGAAAGAACATTCTTCTTTAAACTAGGAACATACAAAATTTCCTCAACACTTATCAACATACCTGAATCAAGTTGAAAGGGACTTGAACAAACTCCTTTAATTTCATAGGTACTTCCATCTCCCAATTCCACTTTCTTATTGAAATTCTTGGCCTTGTAAACTACAAGGGCCTTCTTGAACCTGGTCATATGCTTGGTGGCTCCACTATCTATCCACCAGGAAACTGTTAAGTTGGAGATGGAACCTAAGAGTGCTGAAACCAAGTAGTAATCTTTTCTCTGATCTTGATCCTTGGTCTCTGCCCTTATTTTCTTTTTCTAAGGCTCTTCTTCTTCTATAGAAATTGAACCATGATAGTTCCTTCTATGTCATTTCTTATTAGGTGATTTCTTACAATCTCTTGCATAATGACCAAATTGGCTACACTTATAAAACCTAACCTTTGATTTATGAAAATTCTTATCTTGAGGTCCCTTGCCATTGCCCTTGTGATGAGGGAATATTTTTCCTTTCTTTGTCTTGGCAGCTAGGGCATTATCCTTTTAAGTTGGAGGCCCAAATCTACTATAGATCCTACCTTCTTCTTTTAAACAATCATGCCACAATCTATCAAAACTTGGTTGCACTTCTCTTTCGTTTAATGCTGCCAAATTGTCTCTCACTCGCAAGAAGAACATTAAATATTGTCTACATGGTATCATAATCTTCTGCGTTATCTCCAATGGCCATGAGTTGATATCTTATCTAAGAGATATTGGAAAAGAAGGTGGCGATTGTCTCATCCTTCTCCATCCTTAATGATCGAAGTTGCTTTCTTCTCATAAAGGTTTGCTAGAGAATCAAAGCATTCTTTAGTTGTCCTTAGAGGAGCTATAACAGGCATCAAATTGTCTTTAACTGATTCAAAGATGGCTCTCTTTTCCTTGGCATGCTTCTTCTTGAATGTTTCTCTTCCGTGAGTTGTTGTGGGCTCTTCCACAACTCTAATCACCAAGTCATCTAGATCACTCTCTTCTAGGATATTCAGAACCCTAGCCTTCCATGCATTAAAGTTTGAGGCTCCTTCAAGCCTATCTTCCTATTTGACTAAAGTAGTAGCCATCTTCAAACCCTTACTGTCAATTTGATGAGTTTTTCCAAGTAACTATTGCAATCAAGTTTATTAAAGCACAAACCCTTACCTTAAGATCTATGTATATTCTCTTAGCCTATAAAACATAGTTAGCTACACACCCTAAGCTCTGATACCATGATGAAATTTATGTTAGGTTAGGGTTAGAAGCAGAGAAAAAATGAAATTTGTACTTTAATGCATAAAATAATTTTCTAAATCATTGCTAGAGACAAAATAGTACACCTGTGACAAGACAAAATAAATTAAAACATAGTTTTTGTCTCTTTCAACTTTAACACTCCCAAAGGTCCATGTGTTAAAGTTGAAACATGTTGTAACACTAAATAACAATAGCAGTAATAAAAATAGGCTAATGAACAAGTTAAAAAAACTCTCAAACAACATCAGTAAAATAGAAAACAAACAGTACTGGTTTAGACCTTCCTTATTTTCAGATATCTTTTTAGATCAGACCGTGTCTCTTTAAAGACAAGTCACTAAAGAACAGCGGACATACAAGAGAGAGAGAGAGAGAGAGAGTTGTAGTGTAGAGTAAAACAAATACAGACCTTAGGTTGTTAACCAAAACGATGCAGAAATAAGAGTGGAAGCTTCAAACCCTTTCCCAAACTGCAGCAACACTTTCATAAAGGCAATGGCACCTTCTAAACAGTTCCAACAGCTAAACAAAGATCACAACTCAGTGTTAGCAATCCAACAAGGTTCATTGCTTAGTCTTAGTAGTCCAATGAAGGTCACAGCCCAATTAGGGTCATCGTATTAGTCTTAACAACCCATACAGGTCACGGCTCAATCTACAACATTTCACAAGGTCATGACCCAGCTTTAACATCTCCTAAAAGGTCACGGGCCAGGTTTAGCATCCCAACAAGAAGTCACTCCCAACTCAAAAATGGTCAACCCAAGTCATGGCAGCCCTCTAAATCACAACATCCATATACAAACTCAGAGGAAGGGTCACAACAGCCTTAGCAGGTTGAAGGAAGTCGCAGCGGTCGTTAACAGGATGAAGACAGGTCACGGATTTCTCTAGCGTTGCTCAAAGCACCCCAAACAAACTCAGTGAGGTCACGGCCATCCCCCAACAAGCTTAACACAATCACAGCAGCCCTAGATGGTTGAGTAGAGGTCACGACTCGCTCATAAACATCAACAGCAACTTGGACAAGAAAGAAGCAGCCCTAGTAGGATGAGGGAGAGTTGGCGGCAGATAAAAAACAGCAGTAACACCCTAAACGCCAATCCAAAGAGCAGCAACAAGCACTAGGATAGTCGTTGAATCAGATCTCCAATTTTATTTTTGTCAAGGCACACACAAATGAAGTTTAGGACTTTAATTTTTAATCTTGTCATGTCTTCTAGAAGGGTCATTCTTCTAACCCTAGCGTTTAGGATTGTTACATAAAATAAAGTTAAGTTGAGTTAGGATAGGATACCAAGGTCAAGACGTCATAATAATAAGGTGAGTCATCATAACAAAAGGGTCAAGGTACCACACTAGGAGGGGGCGCTAGCATAAGGACCAATCAAGGGGTCAACATAAGATCATAAGTCAACAAGATAGGTCACAACAAAGTGGGAAGACAACCCTTTTACCCATAAGACCAAGGTGTACCAACAAGGTGGGGAAACAACCATTTTACCCACAAGACCAAGGTGGGGAAACAACCAAACTTTTATCTATCTCTCTCAACGTATATTGTCCACATGTGTTCCATACAATAACTGTGAGTTTTTATCGTCACCGTATAAGGAAGGTCCAAACTAGATGATGTGATCCTCTGGTCCTCCTAACCGCTCCCAAAGTGCATGTGACATCATCAAGGGGTGGTTAGTTCCTTGAGAAACAACCTAGCTTAACCATTAGGAGAGGAGGACATCACACATCATCATATTGGTCAACTGACCAAGATCGACCTGTTTAAATGACCAGGTATGTGCCTGGAGGAACTACTTGGTCCCAGATCAAGAATCTGCCTGGTCCTGGACCAGGAAGTCTCTGTCTCAGCCTGTAAGATCTACTTGGTCCTCATGACCAAGAAACTATATAATTCCATACCATAATACCCTAGAGACATAATGGGGCCCTAGCCACATGCTAGGGACTTTGCCATGGCATCAACCTGCTTGGTCCCAAAACAAGAACCCTAGGAGATTGTTGGGGGCGCAAGGGTACCTTCTAGGGACTTACTCTGCCTAGTTAAGTGACTAGGGTACCATCCTCTTTGAGAATGGATCTCGCGGCTGCATTATCTTTAACAATTTTGATGACATGGAACAATGAAAGTTATATTGCATCTATAAAGAAAGATTTGAAAAAGGGCTTTGAAATGACAGATCTAGGACACCTTCACTACTACTTGGGACTTGAAGTGACTCAACATCCTAAGTACATATTCATCTCCTAGAAGAAGTATGTTGGAGAACTGTTGAAAATATTTTGCATGACAGAATGCAACCCTCTCAACTCCAATGGAACAAAAGTTGAAGCTCACATCAAATGAAGGAAAATAAATCAAGGATGCTATTAGAATATAATCCGTAGGGATTATATATTGTAAATAAATAAATAAATAATAGGAAGCTGAACAGTTACGTAGGAATATGGATAGGCTGGTCGGAATCTCAACCACCGCCTGAAATGTATAAATATATGCATTGGCATTGGAATAACATTGAATCGGGAGTTATTACCTATCAGTGGTATCAGAGCTTGGCTGCCTGCCATAACTCCTGCCTGCTGCATTTCAGTCCTGGCATTCTGCCTGCCAGACCTTCATTCTACAAAATTCAGCCTGCCCTCTGCTCTTCCCTCCTGCCAGTGCATGCATTGTATGCGTTACAATCCCTTCACGATTGAGTTTTGTGTACTGCGATTTTGTAGAGAAACCCTAATCCTGACCAGTGTTTTGTATGTGTATTATTCTGCGTGGGCGCCAATAATTCTGTGTGATACCTATCAGTGGTTTCATAAACCCTAATTCCAGTACGTGAAGGCATTCTTGTGTGACTTTATGTAGCTATCACTTACCTGCCATCGTATTTTCTATGAGTGCGCACTCCATGTACAGACTTGGATGTTGTGGTCTCCTCCTGCGGTCTATTATTTCTGCTGCAGTTGTGACCACTTTCCCGTTGTCATATAGGACATCGGAGTTTGCTGAGCATGAATGAGAAGGATTCCTATTCTGGAGTTACCTGCGTGTAATATTGTCGGGACCTCTCATCTACACTCTTTCCCATAGCCTGTTTGTTGTTGTAGATGTTGAGTACCGAGACCTCTCATATACACTCTTTCCCATAGCCTGTTTGTTGTTGTAGATGCTGAGTATTGGAGTTGTAGATGCTGCGTGTAATATTGGCTGCTGTATATATGTTGTCGGTGTTGCGTGAAGGAGTATGAACGGAGACCGAGCCTGAAGCTGCGTTGGAGATTGAATGAAAGCTGCCTATGTTGAAGTGTAGACCAGTGAGAAGACAGTCACGTTGAAGGCTGCGTTGAAAGCTGTGTTGAGGCAGCGTTGAAGGCTGCGTTGGAGGATCGAGTTATTGATGCCTGAAGCCGTGATATGCTTGCTACTAGAGTGAACGCCCTCTGCGTGAAGACTAGCGTGAAGACCGTTGGAGACTCAAGCATTTGTGTGAAGACTGCATTGATATCTGCGTTGATATCTGCTTTGTGAAGACTGCGTTGATACCCAACATCTGACTGTGAAGATTCAAGAGCGTGGAGGTAAAATATTGCTGATAAAATATTTTGTGACCATTCAGCTATCACAAACCCTAATTTCTGCCACAAGCACAAGCTGCGACCTGCTACACCAGCGTGGAGCTGCGACCTGCGTGAAGAAGACTGCCTTGAATGCTGAAATAGCATGGAGGAAGAAAACCCTAGTTTTTCCGGTGGAAGTGCATAAAACCTAAATTTTGCAAATATTGCTCATATGTATGATATATGCTCCTGTATTAGAATTACCGGTGACTGAGAATATATGTGTTTTATATATGCGTTGTATATATGGATGCTACGTTGTATATATATGTGCTAGTTGAGCGTGGAGTGCTGTGTATCCATATGCATTGAGTATATATATTTTTATATGCGCTGCGTATTGAAGAGGCCTGTATTGGAGCTATGTTGAAGAGCTGCGTGGAGTATTTCTGTTGTGATTGCTACTGACTGAAGACATGATTGAAGACTGAGCCTAAGTCTTGCATGTGAAGACCAAGCATTAGAAGCCTATGATTACCTGCGCAGTTGGAAGATTGCTACTGTGCAATCATTATGTTGACCCTTGCACAATATACAAGATTTTCATGTGTATGAATTAAGAATAATACGGTTGTATTACCCATTTGTTTTGTATGAGCATAGTTGCTGTGTATGTTCATAAATCCTAGTTTTCTGCGTATGGAGCTATGAGCTATTTCCTCTGGATGTGAAGACCAAGTTGAAGGAAGAAGACTACGTGGAGCTTCCTGCTGAAAAGTGGTGCTGCAAGATATTGTATTTTTCATCTTCGATGAAGATTTGAAATGTATTGTTTATATAAACACCACTATAGAATAAATGATATAGAGTTGCAAAATTAAATATAGAGCAGCTACAAGATTGTTTTGATAGGGCTGTAGAATTATTTGTATAGGCTGCAGAATCATATTGTAATTTGTAAAGGAGCAGGAATCTAAACCTGCATCCCATATCTTTTTCTAAGCATTCTGTAAGTTATAGTTTCCAGATTAGAGATGCACTCTTTGGCATCTAGTATTGGTGCTGCCCTTGCCGGCAAAGACCAATCCAAAGACCCTTCCAGAGGACGAGGAAGAAGAAATTTCAGAGGCAAAGGGGGCAGAAACAACTTCAGAAAAAGATCAGATTTGCAGTGCAAGCGGTGTGGAAAGACTGGGCACACATCAGATCAATGTTGGGCTTCATGGGACTCCAT